>CM053169.1:23146264-23291294 GCA_012977825.3 Pteromalus puparum | reverse complement strand
CAGCGGCCGACTCATTGAGCGAGCTTTCTCTCAACATCTTGACGCTCACGATTGAACGCAAATGCGCACATTTGCGAAAAATATGTCAGTCACTAGGGGTAAATGCTTTATGCAGAGGTGTCGGTATGCACCTTTACACCCCGTCGTTCTGTCTCGAAACCAGGGCACGCCGCTTGCAATGCACGTGGACCCCCAGTTGCGCTGTGTACGAAAACATGCTTTACAGTTCAAGTATAATCGGTCGCAACAGTCGTGCATTCGCACGCTCTCTAAATTATGGGGGGTCAGTATATTTGCACCTTTAATCCGTAGAAACATCTTGAGATCCGTCTCGCGACAAAGGACACTTTCGAAGAGCTGTTAGAAGAGCGCGGAAAGAAAAAAATAATCATGTTGGAGGCGGCACACAATCGAGAAGTTACAACACCGAACTTTAGTGTATTAACAACAGTTTACGCGTTAAACAACTCAAATTCAAAAAGAATCAGCGTCGGCCTGCAACACAACGATACCAGCGATACTTTTTATCCAACTATTCAACTTCTCAACCATTAGTATTCCTACGGCTTGATTTTAAGCATCACCGCATGGATCACTCTTTTGAATAATCTCGAAAAAATTACCACGTATTTTGACGGAGATATCACCAACAACCCCGAAAAAATCGCTCTTGATGGAAACACGGAGATTCGTTTCACAACTTCCTACGGCGTAAAATCAATTCTCTTCGACAAAATTTTAAAAGAACCTTCTAACAAGAGAAAAAAATTGTTCACGCCCGCAACCGTGCTACAAAAACGTACTTTTGAAGGACTCAAAAAAGCAATCATCTGTATCGACGAACGCTATCGTCGCTTGGAACGCATCGCATCATCAGTCAACAACTGTGCAGATTACATCATAGAAGAGCTTTCATGCCTTGTTAAAAAAGAAGATCTTTTCGACAACGAACACGAAAATATTTTTAAACGCCGTCTTGAAAATAATACAAAAACTATACGACAAAATGTTCAAAATCAGTTTGACGCCTCGAAAGACGCTTACTTTTTAAAATACTACTTCGATATTTTATATCTAGAATTAACAACCTTGTATGTAAATAATTTACAAAAATTACTTGTAAAAATGTACGAAAACCAAGTTTGAGTTTTTCAAAAAAATCGACTGCTTCAATAAACATTTTTTTTACTCTTAAACACTAATTCTATTTATTTAAAAACCCACATATTCCTACATTTTTCCCGAGACAATAATCCCCAAAGAATCTATGACCTTCTACATCACCATCTGAAAATCTGCCCCGCTCTTGTTTTCCCGCGAATCACGTAAATACACAGTCAATGTCATCCAACAAATGTTCACCCCCCGCACTCTCTACCGGCACGCTTTCCTGCATTAATAAGCGCACATGTTTGAGAAAGCTGCAAACATCTTGCACTACGCCACGCGCGCGACCATAAATAAAACTCCCCCACATTTCTGCTCTCAGCGCAAGTCCCCCGGACCCAAGCCCTATATACCTCTCAAATTTTCCTTGTAACGGTTCGACTTTCCCCGTGTGTTGAGTAGTCGGCCGGACGCCAGGATTTGGTTAGGGGAAAGGTTAATTGAAGAGACTTGTTTATGCAAATAATAACAATAAAGATATATTCTAATGTTTAAGTTAACAAGTTGATAAATCAATTATGAGTCTCCATCTGTAACAGAAATCGATATCGCGGTGATTTAGAATATTTCGCCTTCACAAACAATTTAACTTAATCTATAGCGGTTTACGGTACATTAACGCGTCGTTACCGGAGTTACGTAGTTTCGGTGCGACTACCGGTTTTACGGATACGGTATCGGAGGACGGTGAAACGGGTTTTCGGGGTTAAACAACGGGTTTTCGGAGGTTTAGGTCTCCCTGAGTTCCATGAAGTCGTGTGCGCACGGCTACACGGATCGAGGTCGCTCGTCTCGTTCTTCTCCTGATCCTGTGTGCTCACAGTGACCAGGTGGAATCTAAGAGGTCGGCGGTATTGAACGCGACAGGAGTTGAACGCGGTGCTTCACCAGGACGGGTGCCACGACCTGGAGGAATCGTCGGGGCTTTAGTTTATTCTCTCAGCCCGTGTGCGCACGGGGTGCCTGGGAAGACAACCAGTCCCTTGGACGGATGTTCGGGGGCAGGTGGCGACGTCGAGTATCACTACGTGGTCTCAACGTAAGGGAGCCTCGGCGCTGTTCGGTTTACTCTAGTTGCTTCGTTGCGCACGACGGCACTCGGAGTTTCGGGTCGTCGACTCAGCGTCGTCACGGTGCTTCACGAGCCGACGTCTGCTGTGCGTCGCATCCTCTCTAGTTGCTCCTCTCCGTAACGTGAGCGCACGAATACGTCAGGAGTTCAACTCGAGTAGAACTGCGCTGCGCTGCGCGAACCCCGCTTTAATTTATAGCGTGTCCCCGCGGTGGCGCTGCTCGCGCCACCTGTTCGCCGTCGCCGCTGAGTTGGCGCGCTGCCGTGGTCATTGCGGACTGGCGCTTTCGGTTCGGTGCGCGGCCGCGCGCTCACTTCGGCCTTCGTGCGATCGCCTTTATTCGCTGCGCGCGCTATGCTTGGCGATCAGCTGACTGACCTCTCGGAGCCGCGCTTTGTTTTACTCATGTGGAGACTTACGTCTGCGTCACATCCTCTACCCCTAATACGACGGGGGAAACTCGGCACGCTTAAAGCTCTTCTCTCTCCCTCTCTCTCTCTCTCCTTACACTCGTACCTCTGTCAAACTTCTGCGCTCTCCTAATACAACCAAAGCGCCCCCATTAGTTGGCCCGTCACTGCGCCCTCTCACAGCGGGGGGCCCCAACGCAGCCCCGGCCTCGCTTTCTCTACTCTCTCATCTCTCTCTCTACTCTCTTCTCTTCTCTCTCTCTCTCTCTCTCTCTCTCTCTCTCTCTCTTACACTCTACCTCTGTCAAACTTCTGCTCCACTCTCCTAATAAACACAAAGGCCACAATAATTCTACAAATTCTGGCGGATACGTGCCGACACGCCAAAATCCCCCTCACAAACCCCAAGCTCACCCTCCCCCCCCCAAGTCTGGCGGTACCGCGCCGCAGACGAAAATCCCCTCCACAAACCCCCAGCTCATCCTCCCCCCTCGGGCGATACCGCGCCGCATCCCAAAAATCCCCTCCATCAGACCCCGCGCTCACCCTCCCCCATCCGGCGGTACCGCGCCGCAGCCGAAAATCCCCGCCACCAGACGTCTGGCGCCAGACCCCCTCCCCCACAGGCGTCTGGCGATAACGTGCCCCTACTACCTACGTGCCAAAGAATTGGCAGCGGTATTTTTTCTGTATCAAACCGGTGCTAGTCTGAATGATTTTAACAAATCTTTCATTTAAAAAAAAATCATGAAAATTGAACGACCTGTTATGATAATATAGCGGTCAGAATTTTACGCTGTTAATTTTCTTTTCGATTTTTTTTCTTCTCCTAACTTCCGTTCTTATCCTCGACACTTCCGGGGTGCGAAAATTCAAATCTGATTCAAAACAAAAATGCATTTCAAATGCATATTACGATATTCAGATAACAAACTACTGTCAGCTTTTTAAATTTAAGACGTTGCCTCTGCACAATCTACGTTCCTGGGTAGTAACTAGGTCGACAGGGTAGCCGATGACGAGGTCTAGGTAATAATATGTTTGGTACCTTTTTTAATACAATTGTGCCATTGCGTTTATAAATAATGTATAGCTAACCAAGGTGACCAATGACAAGGCCAATCTAGTGCGCCCAGATGAGGCACTAATAAGGTGGCCGATGACAAGGTCCAGGTAGTTTTTTGGGTTTAGGTAAAAATAATAGTGATGCGGTATATAGTTTTTGGAGGCTAGGTGTACAGGATAGCCAATGAAGAGGCCTAAGTGGTGATTTTCGTAGTTTTGCTGTCAAGGTGTAAATAATGTTCAACGACGGCGTCCATGCGGACAAAATAACGAGGTACAGGTGGTGCTCTTTTTTAGTGTTTTACTGTAAAAACTATGTATGGTGACGCAAAATGTACCGTTAATTTTCTAGTTCTCTTAAAAAATATTGAAATCTTCATAATAAAACCTTTCTTAAAAGGTAAAAGCGTGTCGTGGTGAGGCTCGTAGCCGAACCAAGCTGCGTAACCCGGTGAGGTCTGCTGTTTTCTCTCTCTCTCTCTCTCTCTCTCTCTCTCTTCCTCCTGGGCAGTAATCCGGCTCCTATCCGGCTTCTATCAGAGATTAGTAGAGAGATTGCCGATGAGCATAGGGCAAAGCGTGCCAGGCAACATGCAGTCGTAGACTACCGCCGCCTCGCGGTTCTTCGCCCGAACTATACGCATCTAGCGGTAGCGGCGGAAAGTATGAAACGGTCACGACTTTTCTTGGTCCTGGGTGCTTCTATTGAAATAGAAGTTATTGATTTTAATTTATGAAAGTCGTGCACATTTACTGCTCTGCGTCGTAATTGTGACGGCAGGCCAAATAAAGTGATTTTATTATGATTTTCAAATATCATTAATAATTAAATAAATATAATAATAAGTATATTACAGGTCCGGGATACCAGGTAGTGGAGTGTATTTATCACAATAATAAACTTTAGTTCTTTTTAACAAAAATAAATATATTCAATAAGATATTAAATGCGAAAATATTGCGTGTAATGTTGCATATATTTTCTATCACAAAATTAAATAAATATCTCTCTTTTTGATTTTTACAAACGTATATATATATATATATATATATATATATATATATATATATATATCGGTGATCGAAGTCTTATTTTGACATAGGATAGTTTACGCAGATACGCTTAACTTTGCGTTATCTGTTTATTTCGAAAGTTGCAAGTGTATGATAATAAATGAATTTTTTATTAGAGTCTAAAGCAGATACGCGTTAAATTGCGTTATCTTGCCTGACTAGATAATTTAACAAATATAAGAATATTCGAAAATTTCTCTAAGTCTTTTGAAAGGAACTGAAATTTTTCTAAGTCCAAGACTGATACGCTTAACTTGCGATATCTTTGCTTGACTAGAAAATTGTATAAGTCCTTCAAAAGTGAGAAAATATTCTAAGTTTATCTACCAAGGCGTAATAGTTGCTCTTGGTAGGACTAGTCCTCGCTTAAGTTGCGCTGGAGCTAAGTGACTGGCTCTAGGCCGCGCGGGTCCTTATAAAGGCTGCGGAGAGAGCGGGGATCGCGCCGCCGAAAAAACGCTTACATAAAAATATCACACTCACATTCACACCTATGTACAAAACCCATTCACACAAGCGTACGGAGCTGCGCGCGCCGCGCCGCTGCTGCGTCGTAGCTCCCACTCTCACACTGTGCACGCCGCACCGCTCGCTACGCTGTATATATAGATATACGTGCTCGCTGCTGCCGCTGAGTATATCTATATCGTGTTTGCTGCTGCTGCCGCGTGGTGACTTCCGCTGCCGCCGCTACTGCCTGATGGCGCTGCTGTTGTTGTTGGCTGGCTGCTCAGCTGTGGCCCGTAGCTCTTGCAAGAGTGGGAGAGTACGCTTATTTTTGCGTGCTTTTTCTAAAAAACAAGTCGCGAGACTTTAATTTTTTGTAGTGTTTTTTTATTGATGACTCTGCGGAGCGGTGTGGGGTGTTACAAGTATACATTTTTTTCATGTATTGATTATTCCCTAGTGGAAATAGATTTTGTGCCAAAGCGTGCCTAAGTGTGCCAAAGTGTGCTAAAGTGTGTCAAAGGGTGCCCAAGTGTGCCAAACTGTGCCAAAGTGTGCCATAGTGTACCATACTGTTTCATTTGTCCGAATTTGACCACTTTGGCAAAGATACTTACTACGTAACTTGCCATGCCCGTTTCATTTTGTTTATTGGTAAACAACTAGAATTTTCTTTTTTATGTATTAGAAAGTCATACAAACACCATATGTATATATACAATGAAACGGGCATGGCAAGTTACGTAGTAAGTATTTTGAGAGTTGTTCCTAATACTGATCATAATATAACTTAACTTTGAGTTAAGTATGCCCTTCAATGAACAAAAGAAAGATTTTTTCTTCATTATGATTAAATATAATAAACTTGACTTTGTTTGATTGATCTCAGTTCTTTTTTATCTGTAATTTCGTTGCGGAATATATCAAACTCTCCTAACTTTTTACTTTTTTAAAAGTTAATTTTTTAAAGAGATTTCAGTCCTTCTTAATAAATTTTTTTGACTAATTTCATATTTGCCGTAAAAAAAAAATATAAGCATCTTCAGCACCTTTCGGCCATGGCTTTTTTATAACATTTTTATCACTAAGATGAAATCACTGATTGTTCTGATACACCACCCTCAAATGATTTTTACACCTAGACACCGAAGCCCACGGTGCGAACTACCTAGACCTCGTCATCGGCCACCCTATACACCAATAGCCCTCGCATTATTTCAACACCTAGACAAAAAACCACGGTGCGCCCCCCCTAGACATCGTCGTCGGCCACCCCGTACACCTAGACACCGCCTTTGAATGATTTTTACACCTAGACACTAAAAACTACGGTGCGAACTACCTAGACCTCGTCATCGGCCACCCTGTACACCTAGACACCGCCCTCAAATTATTTTTACACCTAGATACTAAAAACTTCGGTGCGAAATACCTAGACCTCATTATCGGCCACCCTGTACAACTAGACACCGTCCTCGTATGATTCATTTACTTAGATACCAAAAATCACGGAGCTCACAACCTAGACTCCGTCATCGGCCACTCTTTACACCTAGACACCGCCCTCGAATTATTTCTACACCTAGACACAAAAACCACGGTGCGCCCCACCTAGACATCGTCATCAGCTACCCTGACTACTTAGTTACTCTTACTGTTCCGGAGTATACACCGACAACCTCTTACTCGCCTTCGTGGCGCTTTACCGCGCCACTTGATATTGCAGGTAGAATGAAGAAAAGTGTGGGAAAGCATTTCTCATCAAGCCTCGTCAGCGGCCAACTTCACGGTCTAACCACTGGTCAGACCAACTATACCGTATATAAAAATACGAATTAAGCATGTTTTTTTGTCAATATTTTTATGACAATTAAACATAGACATCAAATAAATATGTGAGTAAGTTAAAAAACAACAATCACATTATAATCAATTGTAAATAATCAATTAAAACACTTGCTGCGGCCAACTTCACGGCCCTACCATAGTCATACTGAACAAAAAAGATATACTGAAATCGAGCATTTGGAAATACCGACTCGATTATTTTGTAAAAAAATGACTTGTTGGCCAATATTTTTGTTGAAAATCAAAGTTCATCGCAAGATATGCTAATATACGTAAAAGAAGTAAGATACAATAGACATAAGCATATTTTTCTTTACAATGAAAAATCATTATGGAAAAGCGGACTTATTTATAACAATGACCTGCAATCCAAACTGGACGGAAATAACTGAAAATCTCGAAAAATATGAAACTGCAATTGATAGGCCAGACATTGTTGTCAAAGTGTTTCAACAGGAAGTAAAACAATCCAAAGAATTAGTAGTTAAGCTAGGAATTTTAGAAAAAATTACTGCCTTGCAACACCCCACACCAGCTCCGCAGGGTTTTCAATTTAAAACTAAAAAAAACTAAAGTCTCGCGACTTGCTTTTCAAAAAAATTACACGCAAATAAGCGTACTCTCCCACTTTTCTCACCGACGCTCCGGGCCACAGTTGATCAGCCAGCTGCAAGCAACGACAGCAGCGCCATCAGGCAGTAGCGGCGGGAGTCATCACGCGGCAGCGGCAGCAGCGAGCGCGATATAGTTATACTCAGCGGCAGCAGCGAGCGCGTATATCTATACATGTAGCGCAGCGAGCGGTGCGGCATGCACAGCGTGAGAGTGGGAAGATGACGTAGCAGCGGCGCGGCGCGCGCATCTCTGTATACTTGTATGAATGGTTTTTGTATATAAGTGTGAATGTGTGTGTATATATTTGTATGTAAGCGTTTTTTCGGCGGCTCGAGTCCCGCTCTCTTCGTAGCCTTTATAAGGACCTGCGCGGCCTATGGCCAGTCACTAGCTCCAGCGCAATTATCAGCGCACTAGTCCTACCAAGAGCAACCATTAAGCCTTGGTAGTAAAAAGACTTAGAATATTTTCTCACTTTTGAAGGACTTATAAAATTTTCTAGTCAAGCAAAGATAGCGCAATTTAAGCGTATCAGTCTTAGACTTAGAAACATTTCAGTTCCTTTCAAAAGACTTAGAAAAATTTTCGAATATTCTTATACTTATAAAAATTATCTAGTCAAGCACGATATCGCAATTTAACACGTATCATCATCATACAATGGCGATCTTGCCTAGATACGAGGTTTTAAAGTGGAATGCATTATAATAAGTCAAAATAAAATCTTCCTGAATATACTCAATACATTTAATACAAACATAACACAAAAATAGATCTGCAATTATAAGCAATCTAGTCAGACGTGCAATTTATGCAGTCACCTCTTTATATCACAATCAAACAAAAACAAACCCTGACAAACAAAATGGCAGAAGCCCAAACAAACATCTTCTCGAGCACGCACAGGCATAGTGCAATACACTCTCGGGTTGTCTCTGCGGCTGCTCTAAAAGACCAACTGAACATTTCTTTAGCATTAATTACGCCGAGTGATGACGCGAATCAAACAATGATCGACGATCCATCTAAAAATACACAATGCATTCAGGCTGCTCATGATGCAATACAATATTTATTCGAAAGATCTGAGGAAATTACTGAGACATTAGAACATTTAGAAAAAAATTCATCTGAGTTATCTGAAAGGTTTGATAGAAATGATCAAAGATACGAAGTATTGCATGAGGATTATATTAAAATCAAATCTAAATTAAATGTGGATCTTCTTTGATCTTGGCACACTTTTGGCACAGTTTGGCACACTTGGGCACACTTTGGCACACTTTAGCACACTTTAACCTACATAGATTTTTTTAGAAACAAACTTCTTATTTTTCACACAGTATAACACACTTTGGCCTATGACACACATCGATTTTACAGAAAAATTTTTTTTTTTGGCACACTGTAGCACAGTTTAGCATAGATTGGCACACTTTGGCATAGTTTGGTACAGAACTTTTATGTTTATGACGAGTAACTGATATGAGTCCTCGTATAAGTCGTAAACATTATATGTATTATTATATATATAAATTTTTCATAAAAATTAACGATTGATTTTAAGTTTGTAAGACTTAAGAATATTTTAATCAATGTAAAACCTATATAAGGTGCTCCTTATAAGAAAGAAATATAACTGTATATCGCATAAGATATTAGCTCAGGCGGTTACACGATAGACTGGCACGCTGGTGACCCGGGTTCGATCCTACCTCCCGGCCCTTTTTTTTTAATTTTCAATAAATCCTTTAGTGTGCCACACTGTGCCATACTGTGCCATAGTGTGCCATTGTGTGCCGTAGTGTGCCACAAAATTATTAATTTATAAATGGGTGTACGCACGCTGTGCTATTGTGTCATGGTATGCCAAAGTGTGCCAAAGTGTGCCAAAGTGTGCCATAGTGTGCCATAGTGTGCCATACTGTTTCACTTGTCCGAATTTGACCACTTTAGCATACTTTGGCATACTTCGGCACACTTTATCATACTTTGGTACACTTTGGCACACTTGGGCACACTTGGGCACACTTTGGCACAATTATTTCCACTAGGGTTTATAATGATAACTGTTACGTCCGAACGACGAACCAAGTATACCTCCGTTTTGAGTTAGCTTTCGCTGAACTCGGGATAGAGTCGTTCTCTGATTTTTTATTTTTATAGAAACGCGTTATTCATATAATTGTTTATAACCCGACCCTCACTAATGAACGAGTTTCGCTGAACTGTAGGTCAAAAGGCCTCCGACATGCGAAGTCCAGTCAACCCTCCAGTCAACTACGCAAGTTCACCCAAAAACTTGAAGTATGAACTGCAGCGTTCAAAGCCTGTTTAACTCACAAGTCACCAACCCTTGAATATTTATAAAATCATTTAAATAATTTTTTACTTACTCTTTTGTTGATATCTGCAAACTCAGAGTTTACTCGTCCTGTAAACTCCTTCCTTCTTTGTTGATGATGTTTAGTTAGCAATAATAATAATAATTTGGAAAATAACTAACGCAACTCCTGGTAAAGCAGCGGCCGACTCCTGCCCATGCGAAACCGACCACACGCCGACCTCTCGGGATTCGCCTGGTCACTGTGAGTACACAGGACAAGGAGAAGAACGAGACGAGCGACCTCGATCCGTAGAGCCGTGCGCTCACGACTCTATGGACTCGAGGGATACCTAACCTCCGAAAACCCGCCGATATCCCGAACCCGTGTCTCCGTCCGAAACTCCGATACCGCGTCCGCAAAATCGACGTATGCACCAAAACCACATAACTCCGGCAACGTCGTGTTGATGTACCGTTAACCGCACTAGTTTAAGCCAGACCGATTGTAAAGGCGAAATATTCTAAACAAACCGAGATCTCGATTTCTGTTACAAATGGAGACTAATAATTGAACGATCAACTTGTTATCTTATTTACTAGAATATATCTATTTTGTTATTAATTATATAAACAGTCTCTTCAGTTAACCTTTCCCCTAACCAAATCCTGGCGTCCGGCCGACTACTCAACACACAGGGAAAGTCGAACCGTTACATGGTTGTAAGTTTTATGACCGTTATATGACCCTCCCTGTACTATTTTCCGATTTTCTTTTGTTCAATTCCTAATTATTTACTAAATTACAATAGTTTCTTATATTTTAGTTATCACCTTATGTAAATTTTATTCTAAACTTAAATTAGCAATTTATTTAATATAATTATATATTCAAAACTTTCTCTATAATAATGTTCATAATTAATCTAACCTAATATTATTATTATATTTAATGAATTATTATAATTAACTATATCCTAACGTTTAACTATTTCAATCTTAATTTATAGTAAAATCTGTGCGAGTATTTTTTCCACGCCACGGATTCGAGTTTCTTTCTTATAAAAATATTATAAATTATATTATAAACTATGCACAGTTGTAGCTTATTGCTTTTCAACTGTCCATACTTTATGTGAATCTAAATTTTTATTTTATTTATAAACAATGCTTCTACTTTGAAAATATATTTGCTTTGTATATCAGTACGTTGCCTCGCATCTGCGACGCAAAACTCATAAACTTGCCGAGCCGGATTATCGTCTCGTCGCCGAGTTTTCGACAAACAAGGTCGTTAGGCTATTCGAATTTTTCGTGAATCCCGTCTCAGATTTTATCGCCTACGCACAAATTTTACGATAGGGCCGCTGCCCGTCTCTTAACGATCCTCGATCGCTCGCTTCGCACGCTCTTAATGTCTATTTGTCCAGATTGGCTAATTACATAGTCTAAACGTTCGCTCGCACTATCTATCCTAATATCTACGCAAATTATGAATGTATTTTTTTTGTAGCTGCGCGATTTTCTCTATTTTCCTACGACGTAACACCCCCACCCTTAAACTATTACTAGGGTCTGAAGGCCAGTTTATAGTACCTGGTGTAGGTTTTCACTGTGTAATTAGTTAAAATGTAATAAAATAGTCATAAAAAATGTTTTGAGTTGTGCAGTGAACCCTTTCGGTTTACTCACCGTAAAACTACAGCAACGAGTCCGTCAAGTATGTTCATAGTAATTGAAAATATCACCATTAAAAAGCAATAAAGACATTAATTAAAAAATTACTAATTGTATTGAAAAATGATTTAATAATAATGCATTTGAAATAAATAATTGACAATTTACCATTTGTTGGTCTTACTTTTATGTTCATATCGTTTGTCGCTATTACAAAAATTATTCCCGTTAGTTATCATTATAAATAAAAATCAATACATGAAAAAATGTATACTTTCCGACTTTTACCTTTTAAGAAAGGTTTTATTATGAAGTAATTATATACATTACAATACTTGTTATTCTCATCAATTTTTAATTTTTTTATTAATACTATTGTTTCTTCAATTCCTATATCATTTTTGTAAATGTTATGAGTGTTAAATTTCCATAATAACAACTTTTTTATCATTATTTCATGTTCTTTCTGTTTTTAACTATTCATAGAAGCATATACCCATTCTGCAACTTTACATATACTTTTGTGCTATAAAAATGTATCTCTATAAATTTTTTTGGTGGTCGAAATCCGGATCAAAATTTTACTTTTACTTTCATTAAAGTTTAAATAGCCTATATAAGTTAAATTATATCTCAAATGTACTTATTTACAATGTAATAGGTTAACTAAGTCTCCATGAAAGTACAACCGAGCGAGCGTCAGCGAGCGAGGAGACCATTGCTAGTTTTTATTTATTAGCGTAGCCAAGACTTACGTACCACGCTCTCGTGCCTTGAAAAGCGTTTCTAGAGTTGTTGTTCGTCAAAAAATGTTTTTAAGAAATGTTTGTCACGATAAAAAGTTGTTTTGAAAATATCTACAACTTTTCCATTCAACATTTTTATGTAAAACGTAAAGCCACAAACTTTGATGACCATGAGTGATTTTTTATGTATTAAAACGATTCTAGACTGTTAACTCGAATTCCAAGCATTTTTATGATTTGATGTCAATCAATAAAAGTTATATTTTTCAAACATCTACAACTTTTCTATTTAATTTTTTTTTATAGAATGCTTAGAATTTGAGTTACAGCCAAAAAACCATTTCCAGCGATTTAAGGCGATATAAGAAGAGTTCGCACACAAATTTTTAGCCCGATTGATCAAAGCCTCTCTGAGATAATCGCATCACAGAAACATTTCTATTAAAAAATACGTATAATATCCCACGTTTATATTATTACATTATAGATTTAAATATCAAGCCTGCAACAGTGTGTGCACTTTATAGACAGTGTAAGTGTGGGGTACAGGTTAGTACCGATCCATAAAAAATCATATCAACTGTCAGCAAAAAGCAAAACAAGAAAGGTAAGAGCAGCAGATGAATCAGCAACCAACACCAGAGTCACGACTTTCTAAACGGTCCCGAAAAGTAAGTAGCGGATACAAAAAGCTGTCCTTTGATAAGTCTATCCTCGGACGCAGACGGAGTCCACCGAGCACATCTCCACCTCGCGCTACTGCGACAGAGTCCGCACATACACACAGCGTGACTGCGAACCACTCAAACGAGTCCACGTATATCTAACGTGACAGAACTAGTCATCTTGTCCGCGGCAACTAGATCTACTATTGCTAATCATCTAAATTTGAGAAACCCTATTCACTCTCTTAACATAAAGGCTCACAAGCTGAAGGCTAGTTCCACTAAATTAGGTGATTGACTGGCACGCCGGAGACCTGGGTTCGATCCTACCTCAGGTCTTTTTTTTTAATTTCAATAAATCCTTTAGTATGACACACTGTGCCATACTGTGCTATACTGTGCCATAGTGTGCCATAATGTCCCATAGTGTGCCACAAAATTTTTAATTCATAAATGGGTGTTCGCTCGCTGTGCTATTGTGTGACATAGTATGCTAAAGTGTGTTAAAGTGAGCTAAAGTGTGCAATACTGATTCACTTGTCCGAATTTGACTACTTTGGCACACTTGGGCACACTTGGGCACACCTTGACACAAAATCCATTTTCACTAGGGCCATTGAAGAATAAATACGAAAGCTAATGATGCAGCATTTTGGATCCTTTTCCATCCAAATTTTCCAAAGTTTCTTCGTGAAAACCCCATTCAACTAATTCATTATTCAAAAATTCATTCAAATTGACATTTGTATGTCGTCCTAGGATATTTTTTACACATAAAGTGTAATTTTTATACTCAAAATCTTGAGTGGTATAATGTACTGTTAGTGACATAAATGAGTCAATCGCTCTGGATGAATACCCATCTGTAGTTAAAAATATGGTCTTCACCTTATTTAAAACGACAAATATAAAAATTTACGAATAAAAAAATTCAAGCAATCAAATACACAAATAATTTTGTAACCAATTGATGTATAAAAATAAGCCGTTATATACAAACACGATAAATCTTGTAAGATTTTAATATTCAAAATAATATATTTTTTATAAAACGAAGGTAAATAACAGTTCTGACTTTTTTGAAATAATTAATACATCATTATAAAATAGGAAATAAATATATTTTATAATCAGAGCATATATTAGTTTTCATTATTCTAAAAAGTAGCGACTCTAACGAAGATTCGGGCGCGAACTTCAAATCTCCGATTTGCAAGTTCAACACTACCGCTTGAGCCACGATCGCCACCGAATACACTTTTCGAATCGCTCTATTATGGCAATTAGAAACCTGTAACGTTTCCACACGTAGCATGTCATTTTATATAGACGATATAGCTAATTTATACAAAATGTATACTTACTAGATTCAATTTCTTGTTTTATATGTTTTTACAATAAATATTTTGTTTTGTTATAAATTTTCGGAATTATATTCCTCGAAAATGTTGTCCGAGATGGAATTCGGTAATCTGGTCGAAAGTGTTTTATAACCTCGGAAAATCCAGCTCCTTCAACAAAATTGTAAGGGAATAGATCTTGAATAAGCATTAGACCAATTTTTCGCGTGATCTCTAAGGCTTCCTCACAATGACTCGGCATATATTCAATGTCGTCTTCTGTGGGAACTACAGTTTCAGTAGCCAGTGGTAAAATAATTTGTTTGTGAATATTTTTAATGTGTCTCCATAACCCTGTAGTCGACCCATCTGTAGTTTTAATAGTTTTGTTGCAAGTATTGCATTGAGCTTGTAATTCATTTACTTTACTATAATATTGCCATATTAAACTTTTGATAACTCTATTATCTTTATTTTCCGCATTCTCGGTCTCATTATGATCACTTTCGTGACTTGGAGTTTGGTCATGATTTTCTGTTATGAGACTGTTTTGGCTTTCTGAAATATTCACACTTTCATCTTCGTCATAATTCTCCTTTTTAACTATATTGCCATTATCATCAGATATGATGTTTATAAGAAAATTATAATCGGAATTATCTGTACTCTCTTGAGACATTCTATCGTATTCTTTTACTATTAAAAATAAATCATATAATAATTTCATGCGTATTTTAACTTTAGTATTGATAAGAAAATTTATAACTCACCTCAATAAAACAAATAAAACGTTTCTTTTATCTATTTTTACAGCTAAAACTTTAAAAAGTCCGCACTACAATGCAGGTAGTTTATTTCAATGAACACTGTAAACTTTCAATGCAACTGAAAAAATCAAATCGTTCCAAACCGGGACGGATATTCGCAATTTGCGACGCGTTTGAGTCAGTTGTCGCTAGGTAACGCAACGGTCGTGCCATCTTGATTTGAGTAACCAGTAAAAGAAATTCAGTATATGGTGTGGCCGTGGCATGCCAGACGCGGAACTTAAACATAACTATGCGAATAAATCGCCGATGATGGAACAATCCTAGCATTACTACGGTCGTAACAACGGGATTGATCCTATATAGGTACGCCAGTACTGGTATACTAATCCTTTATTTATATTCAGATAGTTAAATTTATAAAGGTAAAACCTATCGTGAGCTACAGTGCCCTGCCGCTCTCGGTCGGTATTGCAGAAGCGCCTATGCGCTGGCGGTGAGCGGCGCGTCAGCAGATCAAAATCACATCGTCCTCTAAACGGATAAGTGCTGGTCGCTCGCGTGCCTTCAAATGGACCAAGTACAAAGCGACGTCCCAGCAAAAAGGGCATATGCTAGCCAAAAATCAGTAAGACCACAGCCTTCAGTTTGCTCTTTTATACTCGCCATCTGTCCCTTGCGTTGCAAACTCACGACGCTGCCACTGCCAACGAAGCCTGCGCTAAAGCTATCCTGACTGCTCCAGGCATACTCTGCTCAATATCGAAGCCCTTCAGACGCTGTCCCTGTGATGATCGTTGCTCCAGCACCAAGCCTGTCATTGCCGACCCACACAAATACAGCCTTGCACTATTTTGTACAAGCTGGTAGATTACCAGATGACCACGTACGTTTGCGTACGTTTTTGTACAATTGCATATAAGACTGTATGACATCCGTAAATTTTACCTATGATGTACGCAAACGTATGGAAACGTATAGCAAAATCCAAGCATGCACGCAATAGTGCTAGTAATTAATTCAATGTATACAATTTGACAGTGGATTATGTTAAAGTATCAATTATTTTTTTTTATTCAGGGTTTAACTTGTTAATATCAACAATATTACTCATATGTTTTAGAATACCATTAATATCCTTTACTGGAAGTACGTTATCAGGAAAGCAAGTAGCATTGAAAGTACAAGAAAGATTTGGAAGGTCTTTACTCGAGTTAGGTGGAAATAACGCTATTGTTGGTAAGTACTTATGTAGTATGCATATGCACTATACTGGTAGTTTTGACTCGGAAACAGCAGATAGGATCGTATTGTTAGAGACGCACACTCTCCAAGGTTACTTTAAACACGCGTTTCTCTCTTTCATACAATTTATTCATTGTGAATTACGATTAATAAACAGACACATTCACCGATATTTTCTCGTGTTCATTTATCGCCCCGGTATTTTCGTAGAAACCGTGAGCTTAACACCTCACGTAGAACAAAACTATCGACCCTCATACGTAACTAGTATTACATATTTACACTTCATAATGTCAATGACTCAACTAAATAATTAGTATTATATATTTAAACTGTATGATGACAATTCACCCAAACAATTATTGGTATGTATACATCTTTTTTATAAATTCAATTTATTTGAATAATTTTTAAATGTACCATGTTTTTTGTATATATTTTCGTATCAATGTTTAGCTTTCTTTGTTTCTTTTTACCGTCTAATGATTTGTTATTGTGCCCATAAATAGACTCTTTATTCAAAAATAATTTTAAGTCATGTCTCTATGTTGTTCTTGACGAAATGATATAATTGACCATGGCTAAATACTGGAGTGTATACATATATTCCAACTATGTCAAAAATTTAACCTTGAGGTTTCTTAATAGTCATAGCGAAACTGAATCTCATTGGAAATTGTCTTCTTCTTATACAAAAAGGTATTTCATCTAATGACGGACTTGAATCGATTCATGGGAATAAAATGATTTTACTAAAATACTTACCAGTTATAATAACCCTAACTAATATATATTTTTTAATATCTTAAGTGTAATAAATAAATTTCTTAAGCAACAACTTTTTTCAAAAATTATTTACCTGGTGGTAATTCATTTGGTGTCAACGAATTCAGAAATTCAGATTATATTTAGTCTATCATATTGTCACTATTTTTACTTTTAATTTTATCGTCACTATAAAATACAAGTTTTTTTTCAACAATAAATCATTTCAATTAATTTTATGCAAATATTTGTGTTATCAAATCATTACAAATCCATTCTTGTAAGATTCTTGAAACACTATATCGTAACTCAAAATTTCTTGCATTTATATTCTATCCTACATCAAAAAGGCAATTTTTAAACTCGTGATCTTTATTCTATAATCTCAAATTCTCATTCAATATTGATCTCATAAAAGATGTCCATAATTTACTTATTTTACACATGATTTTATTCTTTTTTGTTCGATTATCATAACGACGTACTATAGGAAGTGTTTTTCTAGAATCACAAGAGATGACGATGATTTTTCCTTCAAAATAATCGTTACCAACACAGAAATCTTGTATAAATTGATCTAGGACGAAACGCTTTATAATATTGTTAGAAGAAACTCGTCTTTTGAATCTCGCATACCAGGAGCAAAGAGGAGTTCTGACAATAATTTTTGTTTGAGATTAATTTGTAGGGTTTCACTCGTATTACCGTAGTACACTTTCAAAACATTTTTTATAAATTGATTTATTACTTTAAAAACATGTTTATATGCCATTGATATCTTATCCTAATGGTATATTGTGTACCAAGGGCGTAAAGTGGGCTTTTTTAGGCCGAGTATGGAGTTGGCAGTACGAGTCAAGGCGAGTTAGCCCGAGCCGAAGGCGAGACATATTTTTTGTAACGGAAGTACAGATTTTTGCGTTTTTTTTTTAGATATTAAGTGCGACTGATGCAACTGTTTTCAGAATCGGCGACCACACTCTTAGTAGACTAATTTTTAAATTTATATATATATATATATATATATATATATATATACATATAGAAAATTTCCCAAAAAATGTTAGCGGGCGTTTTTCAGTTTTTTTTTTTGCCCGGCGGGTAAGATCGCTTTATTTTTGATGAAACGGCGAGGGTGCAAAGTTGGCCTATCCGAAAATGGTCAAACATCTGCATTTTTTTCCCTTCCGCTCGTCGCTGTAAATTTGCTAATTATTTTTATTAAAAGCAACTTACATCAATCGGTGCGCAGAGAGTTTCTCTATCACGCACTGCTTTTAATTTTTTTCAGCAAGTCATGCACCGAAAACCTGAGGGGCCTATCATTTCCAAACCGATAGTAAATGAGGAAACGACTATCACTGTTTGTGCTGTTTCTACGGCTGTACTGATACCTTCCTCCGACATACTGTCTGGATGAAGATTCGTCAACACTCAAGATTCACAAGTATTTCTTGTGTTATGTGCAGTGAAATTAGTGATTACGTGCTTGTGTTATGTGTTCTACCGTGTAAAGATGACTCTATAGCTGATTTACACTGTCTGTGCATTATAGGTTGACATTGACGGCTACAAACAAGATGGCTCTAGGGCTGGATCAAAACTGTCTACTGCTACTGATTCACGCTGTCTGTTGGACAAACTAGCGTTGCAGGCCCATTTTAATCATCAGAAGACAACCCTGGAGCTGAAATCGCACTGTTTGCCGGTCTGATTAGCTTCGCTGATCTGTTTCAATCATCTGTAGACGACCCTGAAGTTGGAAGTTGCTGGTATACATTCTACAGGTGCACATAAAGGATCTACGGTAGGTCCTCGACCAGGGTCAACTACTGCTGCTGTTACTAGTACAGAGTCGAGTGCTGCTGGAGTTACTGGTCCAGGGTGTACTCCAGCTGCATATTCATGGGCCACTGCTGCGACTGCTGTGTGTGCACCTTTGGTTACTGCTGCTACTCGGGCTTGGTCAACTGCTGCTGGTGCTACTCGAGCTACAACAAGCTAGGTACAACAAGTCTTCGAAGGCCAGAATTCATGATTTTCATTTTTACAGCTACCGCAGACCGACTTAAGATTTAGACTTTAAAGGGCAGTTTTACTTTGATAGAAATGCCTGAAACAGCTATAGTTTCCAGATGAATGTGGGGATTTTAAAAAAATTTAATTAAAAAAAGTTGTTCATAAGTTAATAAAAAATGTTGTTTACAAATTTAAAAAATGATTCGATTTTTTTTTTAAATTTGATATTTGAAATTAAATATTGTATTAAGTTATCAAAAACGAAACCAAGAAAATGTAAACTAAGTGGCAAAAAAAGCCTCGTTGAAAAAAATGCTAACAATCCCAAAAAACTATGGGAAATCAAACAATAAAATAGGTAAAAACTGCTGCAAATTCATTGGCACGTAGCTTCCTCCAACGAAATTTATTGTTCCAATAAATAAAATACTGTTTTAGAATACAGTATGTGAATGCTAGTTTAAATATTTCCAAGTTCAATTATTTTGCTGTAAAAACGATTTTCTCATTGCAAAAGATATATAATAATTATAAAGATCCGATCAAAATCTCTAAAATAGCGAAGTTGCAGAATCGATCGTTTAATTTTGATGCATGTAGAAATCGCAAAAAGGTGATCATAAGCGAGGAATAAATATAAAACCAAAACTCTCAAACTCGCTACCCCACGCGTCATGAGTTTTAATGACAATAACATAAAAGGAATATTGACGAGAGTAGCGCACGAGTTGCTATGGAGAAATTTGAGCTACTGCATGGATATCTACAGAAAAACCGCTGCCAATTCATTGGCACGTAGCTTCCTCCAACGAAAGTTATTGTTCCAATAAATAAAATATTGTTTTAAAATACAGTATGTGAATGCTATTTTAATTATTTCTAAGTTTAATTATTTTGTTGTAGAAGCACTTTTCTTATAGATTGTAACGGGGTGGACTCGACAACGCCGTGCGGCCGCGGAAATGCCGCACGTCACCTCGTAGGGGGTTTCTGATACCGCTTGGCTGATCCCTCGGTGATCGGCGTGGTGGTAGTGCGCGGACGTTAGCCGCGTAGTGCAATCACTATTACCAGTGCGTTGCCTGCCAACCGTTAAATGCGTGGTACGCCCGGAGTACCGCGCTTATCCGCGTGATCGTGAGTCTACTAACGGAAGGATATTCGGGTGAACACAAATGACTACTCTCGAATTAATAAGGAAAAGGTGAAGCATATATTGTGACTCTAATAAAATACAAAATGTGATACAAATCTCGCACGCGTGATGGCGAGAGGAACACGCACGGATCACGAACGAAGCCGGGCCGAAGACTCGGTCGCAGCGAGTCTCGGCCTGCGGCGGCTTGGTCCGGATTCTCGATTAAAACACTTACTCGCTCGACGCTGCCGAACGCGGGGTTTCTCGCACTCGTCCCTTACTCAGCTTCTCGGGAGTGGATGGTCTCTCGTCCTTCGCAGTCTGGAGGCGTCCCTCCAAGTTATGATGTGAGAACGGATTCACCCAGTACGCCGGAAGCGGAGAGAGGCCGACGGATTCACAGCGGTTTCGCGTAGCTGGCTTCTCGGTGCGCCTCGATGATGAATTTACGTGTGTACTGTGCGGTTGCGAAAACGAGTCTGCCCGCTCGGACTCTCCTCCGGACGGTCCTAACCTGTTGGCGTCGACCACCGACGTCGTCTGCTACGGCCCACTCCGTTTCGCGCGACAAACGAGCGCGGGAAATTCAAGCGCTCGTTACAAGATATATAAAAGATATATAATAATTAGAAAGATCCGATCAAAATCTTTAAAATAGCAAAGTTTCAGAATCGATCATCGTTTAATTTTGAAGATATATAATATATATATTAGACTGGTCCTTATTTCCCAAAGTGCTTGGAACCCCGTTCCAGACTTAGGAATCGATGTGTTATCACTAAAAACTTAGAAAAATGCCCAAAAATCCTGTCAGCATAGTGATTTAATCCGGCCACTTTTCAAAAAAAAGTTTTTTCCGTTTTTTCAGCATTTCTCCTAATTTCACTAACGTAAGTCGTCAGAATAGTTTTAAAAATTTAAAAACACACTTATAATTTTGGTTTAAGTGAAAAAAAGCATTTTCGCAAAGGTTTTGGGCATAATAAATGTTTTTAATGAAAAATAGCTTCTAAAAACTCGAAAAAGTGTTAAAAAATTTTTTTTCGGTCTGAGAGGTTATGAATGCTCTATCACTATGCTAGATTCAAATAATATATTTTATCAGAAACTGGAGCTCAAGACCTTTAATTTCGTTTTTTATTTAAGTGCCTAGGTGCTCTCAGTGCCGAGATATTGTTATTTGAAGTGGGAAAGTTCATCCAAGAATGAAATTACGATAATAATTAAAAAACCGCTGCCAAGTCATTGGCACTTAGCTTCCTCCTATTCTGCTAGTGGAAGATAATTACATGAGACAATCAACTCATTCTTTGATTTAAATATTCGCTACTATTCGATACTAAAAGGATAGGTTTACTCGAATTCAAAATCAGAAAACATATATGCACGTCCAATCTTATTACGATCGATCACGTAGTTCCAGAATTATAACAGTATACGTACGCACACACACACACACACACACACACACAGACAAAACCATCTGCACGGACATTTTATAAAACCATGAAAACTCTCAAAATATACTAAGCTTTAATTATCAAATTATATGGTTTAACAAAAATAATAATGTTCAGTCACACAGAGTATACAGGGTGAGAGTTGAAGAATTTGAATCTTAATATCTTTTAAACTAAAAGGTTTCATGAGCTACTAAAAGAACCTAGCCGAAGTGATCATAAGATCAATCTTTTCCTAAAATTTCAACTCAATTTAAACCTTTTTACTCCCGTAATCGTACGACATAAAAAAAACATTTTTTTTTAGTTTTGATTTTTATCTCAAAAACTAGTCGCCAAAATTGCTTAAAATTTGTACAACTAGTAGATATCGTTGTTTTTTATTGTCATGAATTTTTTCAAAACATTTAAGTATTTATTTTTTGAGTTATATATGTTTATCGAAAAATTACCTTTTATATCATAAAAAATGAACAGATCGGTCAATCTAGAAAATCTTACGGGAAAAAGTAGACAAATTTATGTTCTTTTAGATACACTGTTGTTGAATATATTGTATAAATCATATCATTATAAAAAAGCAAAAATATTTTTTCAAAAATGGAAAAATGGCTATAATATGGCCATAAAATCGTCAGAATCACAAAACAAATAATGACCTAAATTGAGAATTAGAAAAAATATATGCATGTCAAATTTTATTACGATCCGTCACATGGTTCCAAAATTATGGCGGTATACGTACATACACACACACACACACACACACACACACACACACACACACACACATCACGTATGAATAGAGTTTAGAATATATTATTTTCTACAGCTTGATAAGGTTATAAAGGAAATGAGGGGATAAATAATTTGGAGAATAATAGTATATTGTGTGCCAAGGGCGTAAAGTGGGCTTTTTTAGGCCGAGTGTGGAGTTTGCAGTACGAGTCAAGGTAAGTTAGCCCGAGCCGAAGGCAAGGGCGTTTACGAGCCGCAGACGAGTACTGCAACCACACGAGGCCAAAAAGCCCACTTAGCCCTTGGTGCACACCATATTTTTTGTAACGCAAATACAGATTTTTGCGTTTTTTTTTAGTAGATAGGCTATAGGCATACCAAAGCATAGGCATACTAAAACACCCCCTCTCCTCTCAAAGTGTTTTGGTACCGATGGGAGAGTGGGAAGGGTTCTCTGCTGCAACCCCCTCTCAGAGTGTTTTAGTAGCCAATGAAAGAGTGGGATGGTTCTCCCCACTCTCCCATATGTTTTGGAATGCCTATAGCGTTCTCTACTATTGGGCCCCGATGAGAGAGTGGGATAGTTTTCCTATCTCACCCACGTTTTTCCAAAAGAGGGATTTTTCGAAGGCCTATCCCTCTCTGCCACCACCCTCTCTCAGAGTGTTTTAGTACCCGATGAAAGAGTGGGATGGTTCTCCCCACTCTCTTTATTATGTTTTGGAATGCCTATAGCGTTCTCTACTATTGGGCCCGATGAGAGAGTGGGATAGTTTCCCCACTCTCACCGACGTTTTTCCAAACTGGACTCTTCGTCTCTTTCTAATATATAGCGTTCTCTCTCTAGAGCGAGCGGGGCCCTGAGCGCGCTACTCGGCTAGAAAGCATAGAGGTATTACTAGAGGGGAAGAGAGTCCCTTCCTCCCACTCTTGCTTTCTTAGAGAGAGCGCACAGCATATTAGAAAGAGAGCGAGAGCTACGAGACGTGAGGGGAGCGCATCGGCAAGCCAGAGCGACCAGAGCACAGAGGGAGAGCGAGATAATGCTCTCTTTCTAATATGCTGCGCGCTCTTTCTAAAAAGGCAACAGTGGGGGGAAAGGGACTCTCGGTCCTCTGGACTCTCTGTCTCATTCTAATATATAGCGTTCTCTCTCTAGAGCGAGCATCACCACCGCTTTCGGGCCAGCATACGGCTCCTTTCCTCTATAGTAGTAATACCTCTATGCCCGTAGCTCTCGCTCTCTTTAAAATATGCTGCACGCTCTCTCTAAGAAAGCCAGAGTGGGAGAAAAGGACTCTCGGTCCTCTGGACTCTCTGTCTCATTCTAATATATTGCGTTCTCTCTAGAGCGAGCATCACCGCCAGCATATGGCTCCTTCCCTCTATAGTAGTAATACCTCTATGCCCGTAACTCTCGCTCTCTTTCAAATATGCTGCACGCTCTCTCTAAGAAAGCAAGAGTGGGAAGGGGCTCTCGGTCCTCTGGACTCTCTGTCTTATTCTAATATATAGCGTTCTCTCTCTAGAGCGAGCATACGGCACCTTTCCTCTATAGTAGTATTAGTGTAGAAAGTGCGTATGCCCTTTCTACACTACGGCGATAAAGCGAACTTTAAACATTTCGAAGATGTTTCAGCGCCTACAAAAAAGCTATTGGCTACTTGTGTATGTGGATCCATTCAGTTAATTTAATCATTTTTTTTTTAAACAAAAAATAATTAATATACTCTTCTAACAGACAAAATTTGGAAAAGCAATGTGTGATTTTTTCAGAATCATCAGTTCTAATCGCATACTAAATTTCAGCTCATATATATATATATATAAATATATATATATATATGGGTGGTTCTCTGTCAAATCAAAGATGAAAAAATTTTTTTGGATCAAACTTTATATATATGTTCTATAGGATGCCCGTGGCTCCCAAAAACATTTTTAGCGCGATCCCTTTACTTGGCTTCAAGTTATAGCTGGTCAAAGTTGGTGTTTTAAGCGATTTTTGCATTTTTTGCCTATTTTCAACGATTTGTAGCTCATAATGGATGCATTTTTAACTAAAACTACCCTGATACTTTTTTTTGTTACATTTCCTAAATTTTTCAATAAAAATACTTTTAAAGTCATATATACATGTTTAGGCTACCTTATTTGCATTTTAAACCTTAAAATGTGATAATCGAAGGGTTTGATCCGGACTCCGACTACTTTCGTACGGTGAAAAGATACCTTTTTATAGTGCAAAAGTACCTGTACAAGAGCCAGAATGGCAGAGGGCTTTGTTTTGCTTCCTCCTCAAGAGGAAGCTTTGTAATAGTAAAATTTTCAGTTTTGCTAATACTTCGTGGAAACACTTTTGGAGGTGTTTGGAGTAAGAATCGTACGTTTTTAGAAAATGTCCCTGCGGATGGCTGTGTGTGTGTGTGTGTATGTACGTATACCGCCATAATTTTGGAACCATGCGACGGATCGTAATAAAATTTGACATGCATATATTTTTTCTAATTCTGAATTTAGGTCATTTTTTTTTTATGATTCTGACCATTTTATGGCCATATTATAGCCATTTTTCTATTTTTGAAAAAATATTTTTGCTTTTTTATAATGATATGATTTATACAATATATTCAACAATAGTGTATCTAAAAGAACATAAATTTGTCTACTTTTTCCCGCAAGATGTTTCTGATGAGTGCGAGGCTGATCTGTTCATTCTTTATAATGAGTAGTGGTGGTGGCCGGTGGTGAGACAAGGTAATGTGTTTGTCGATAAACTAATATAGACGGTAAAAAATAATAGTTAATGTTGGTAGCAAAAATTCACGACAATAAAAACAACGATATCTACTAGTTTGTACACATCTTATAAGCAATTTTGGCGACTCAGTTTTGAGAAAATAAAAACATCAAAAATAAAAGGCTTTTTTATGTCGTGACAGATTACTGGGAGTAAAAAGGTTTAAATTGAGCGTATGAAATTCTTATGAAAGATTGATCTGCTTCTGATCATTCGGTAGGTCTTTTGTAGCTTATAAAACCCTTTAGTTCAAAGATATTAAGATTTCAAATTCTCAACTCCTCACGCTGTATCCGTGATGTGACTGACACTTATTATTTTTGTTAAACCAATAATTTGATAATAAAGCTAGGTATAGTTTGAGAGTTTTCGTGCGTTTTATAAAATGTTCGTGCAGATGGTTTTGTTCTGTGTGTGTGTGCGTGCGTACGTATACTGTTATAATTCTGGAACTACGTGATCGATCGTAATAAGATTGGACGTGCATATATGTTTTCTGATTCTGAATTCGAGTAAATTTTTTTTTAAGATTTAGACTATTTTAAGACCATTTCATGGCCATTTTTCGATTTTTGAAAAAATATTTGTGCTTTTTATTATGATATGATTTATACAATATATTCAACAATAGTGTACCTAAAAGACTGCTACCCACAAGGTTGAAATATTTTCCCGCTTCTCCGACGCCCGCGCTCTCTCGTCTTAAGAGNAAATCAAAGAATGAGTTGATTGTCCCATGTAATTATCTTCCACTAGCAGAATAGGAGGAAGCTAAGTGCCAATGACTTGGCAGCGGTTTTTTGTTTGTAATGGACACTAGTAGTGAAAAACCCTCAGAAATGATTCAAATATCTAATAATAGCTGTAGACAAAGGACGTATCCATCATAAAAATATCACAGTGGTTGTTTATGTTAGTAAAAAGGAATCTGACGTCCTTTGTCACAGCTATTATGAGTTATTTGAATCAATTCTGAGGGTTTTTCACTATTGGTGTACCATGAAAACAAAAAACAAAGGCTTCTGCCATTCTGGCTCTTGTACAGGTACATTTGCACTATAAAAAGGTATCTTTTCACCGTACGAAAGTAGTCGGAGTCCGGATCAAACCCTTCGATTATCACATTTTAAGGTTTAAAATGCAAATAAGGTAGCCTAAACATGTATATATGACATTGACAATTTACAAGTAAATTTATTGAAAAATTTAGAAAATTTAACAAAAAAAGTATCAGGGTAGTTTTAGTTAAAAATGCATCCATTATGAGCTACAAATCATTGAAAATAGGCAAAAAATGCAAAAATCGCTTAAAACACCAACTTTGACCAGCTATAACTTGAAGCCAAGTGAAGGGATCGCGCTGAAAATTTTTTTGGGAGCCACGGGCATAGACGATTGCATGCAGAATTTTAGTTCCTCATGTAGATCCGTTCCTGAGTTATCATTGGAACAGGATTTGGTTCACTAATATGTAAATCCATACATTTTTTGTAAAAAAAAAACGTATTTTTCGAACTGTAGAACATAAAAAATTATCTTTAATTTGCATCGTTACAAAACTTTTTCCTTCAGAAAGCAAAAAAGTATGAAAAAAAGTAACAAAAAGTATGAAAAAGTATCAAAAAAGTATCAAAAAGTATCAAAAAAGTATCAAAAAAGTATCAAAAATATTAAAAAAGTATTAAAAATTATCGAATATGTATAAAAAAGTATCAAAAAGTATAAAAAAAGTATCAAAAAGTATCATAAAATATCAAAAAGTATAAAAAAGTATCAAAAAGGATCAAAAAGTATCAAAAGTATCAAAGAAAGTATCAAAAGTATCAAAGAAAGTATCAAAAAGTATCAAAAGTATCAAAGAAAGTATCAAAAAGTATCAAAAGTATCAAAGAAAGTATCAAAAAGTATCAAAAAAGTATGAAAAAGAATAATAGGGTACTGGGATCCATCATTGGACATGATAGGATCAGAACAAAGAAAAAAAGAAGGGATATCTTACAAAAAAATATTTATTTGTCCAAACTTGTACATAATATACATGAATAAATGCAGTATTAAACTTAATTTACAATTGTTTTCTTATTTATTTGTATCCTCCCTCTCTCTTTCACAATGGAATGCCTATNACAATGTATGCTGATAGAACAATTTCATGAGTTTGACGTTATGTAAAGCGCAGGTTGTCTTGTAGCTTGCATTATGATTTGTGCATATTGTGACGCACTTGAAATATATTTTTGACGGATAGCCATACTGTTCAATGTTGTGAACAGGAAATTTGAATCGTTGAAGCCATTTCTGTTTTAATGCCCCGATGACAAAAATTTTTGTTGCATCGCGTAAAGCGTCACGAAGCAAGGTTCCAATTTGTGAGTAGTCATGTCCATCGGTTTTCCAGTTCATGCCATGATGATTATGTTTAAGCCAGTTGTTTTCCCTTTGCATTTCTTCCGAGAGTTTTTTCCATGTGAAGGGATTTTTGAATATAAGAACGACAGGCTCACTATTATCGTTGAGAGGAATGATTGCAATTTCCTTTAGAATATAATCTTCTCTGGTTTGCTTGAAACCAGTCATGCCTACTGCGTACTCCATTTTTTGCTGCAGCCTAGACGAGTTTCTTGACATCCCCGCTGATGGGATTGTACTGAACGATACGATCGTGTAAGATCATGCAGTAGGCTGAAGTGTTGGCAGGAAAATCTTTTTTAGCCTGAAACTCTAGACGTACATCGACAGGAGCGCTCTTGAGAGATTCGTTTTGTCGTGAACAGTCAATAACAATAAATGGTTCATTCTCGAAGAACATAGGCTTCGACAGCATCGGCTGTGGATCTCTTCCATAGTATGATTTTTGAAAATTAGCATACATATCATAGAGAATCGCATACTGATTGTTATATATGTCGAGATTCATATTGTTGTATGGATAATATTGTGAATTTAAGAAAAGTTTCACATTACTTATCTCACAATGATCAAATCTACTGGCATTTGCAGTTCTTACAGCTTTTCTCTTTGTTTGTAGCCCGAGAATTACAAAACGAGGTTTCTCCAGTTGATTTGAAGTTTTCACTGTCCAGACGTGTTTATTCGTGCTTGGGAGAAGAGGATATTCAAATATTTCCCAAGAACGAAAACACATAGAGATGGGATTATCTTTACCAATGAAATTCAATAGCTGAATTATTTGTTTATCAGGTGCAATGACATATGGCATTAACCATTCTATTTTCGTTATTTTTACTTCACAATTTTCATAAGTAGTTGCACCAGCTGTCGTAGTTCCTTCCTGGATTATTGCGTTCAAGTCGCTTCTCGATCTTGTAAGAATGAGCTCATGCTTCATGTTAACTATAATTTTTTTATAGTCTTCTGCAAAGCCCATGATCATACTCAGCGGAATCGCAACGTCAAAGTTTCCCTTTTCATCGACAAACGATTTGTCGTCCTCTTCATTGCCAAGCCAGCCTGCATTTTCTAGCATGTTATTCTGATTCGAATTAAATGAAGTCCATCCTTTCATGATAGTGCTCAAACCAACATTTTTACTTTTATCTATCTCCACAGCATTAATTTCATAACGAATTTCATCAAACAGATGACAAATGCCATTGTTCACGAATTTAGTTTTAGCTGGTGCTGTTGAACCACTTTTGAGTTTCAATTTTCCACATACATGGATAGAACTACGTGATGGCAAGAGACATAGATCTTGATGTTGGATAGAAATACGAATCTCATCACTATTATCAAAGCTTAATGATGAGTATGGTTACGAGGTACACGATAGACTCATAGCAATAGACTTATCGAATACGACACCTGATTGAATGCTTAGAATTTCGTCCATTTTTCTGGAAGCAGCAAAGAATTATACACGTGAATTTTTTCCACAAACTTTTAGTCCTAGGCTTTTCAGAAACTGAATGCTCTTCCGTGTTAACGGTTTGAGTTTCTTCGGTCGACTGATGACTCGTTGTCATGGTGGCTGACTTATATATGTTCCAGAATTGTAAATGATGCCCATTATACCGATTTGATGTGAAGTCTTATAGTGATTTCCTCTCCTCGAAAATTCACCAAATTTCCATCCTGATCTACAATTCGAATTTGTAGATGATCTATGCACTTGACACTGAGTGGTAGATATATCACATGAGACGGAACTTCTAAGATTTTGTATCCTGGAGGCACTCTGGGAAAGAACTCATGGATTGTATGAACTTTTTTATTATTGATATAAGCACCTGCAGTAATATTGCACTCAACTCTGAGTGCATTGATTCTCAATATTTTTACAGGTAAATCAGAGCTGTGTTGTATGTTCTCTTTGAGAATGCGAGGAGCAAAGCCAAGGAGACGGCCTATTGAATCGTGAGGTCTGAGATCTATCAGATGACTGCAGAGAATTTCACTTCTGAGAGTATTGTTGATAGCTTTCAAAGAAAATTCAATTCCTTTGGATTTCAAAGTTTCTTGTAAAAATTGATTGATAGCATCAATCTCATAACTATCAGTAAGGATTGTAATAATATCTTTTTTGCTCAAATGAAGTTTATTATTTGATAGGTCGACATTGGGAATAGAGTTAAATGATAAAAGTTCAACTAATCCCAAGACGAAATTCTTATGCTGTGGTAGTTCAATCGAAGGAAAATATTGTGCTTCTAAGACAGATGAGTTTCCTGAGAGACTCAGAGTGAAACTATCTTCCATGACTGATCGAATAATAATGAAACCATTTGTCTGCGAGCACCTCTTTTATAGTTTTCCAGCTAAGAAGTAGAGATAAAGATGGCCACATATGAATAAGTCAAAATTTTGATATCTTTTGTAATTGTATTTCACTTCTTTCACGTTAAAATACATCATGAGATCCTTGGGAGGTTTGAGATCACCAAAACTATCAAAATAAAGCACTTCAGAACCTTGCTTGCGATAACAAACCCAGTGAGTACCTCTATTTTGATAGTCATCCAAGTTAACCACTGCAGATTCATTATACCATGGACCATTGGGAGGCAGATTATTTCTCATGAAAACACCTCGGAAATCTGAGATTTTCATCATATGAGCATATTTTTTTAGATCGTAGTCAGTCAGTGGACGATTCGGCAAAGTTAAATCGAAGTTTTTTTTTTTTTTTTCACTTGATTGCCACGACCGATATGAGGTGACATGAATAATCCCATTCCAGTTTTATAGGGCTTAAGATGGAGTCCTTTGCCTAAAGCAATAGCTTCCATGGTCTTATTATGCCTCTTACTCTCTTCATGATTTTTCTGCGCGGCTTTAGCATCATTAACAGCTTTAGCTATTCCAGCAGCACCTCCTGCTAGAGCACCAGTTGCACTGAGTCCTGCAAATAGTGGAATGAGAAAAGGAAGAACTCCTCCAATTTTCGATGGAAGCGGTAGAACTCGAGGAATGATAACTTTTTTCTTTCCTCCTGCACTCTTAACAGTTTGACGTGCACCCTTCAAGGCTGATTGAATAACCTTGCGAGAAGATTTACTTGCAGTCATTGATTTTTTAGCCGCAGTCACTAACTTATTAAATTTCAGTCCCATTCCAGTTTTTCCTTTTAATTTCATAGCACTGTTAACCGCCAAAGCAAATGCTTTTTCAGCAAGACTAGCATCTTTGGCTCTGACACGTTGCGAAGCTTTATCAGCAAGCTTCTTGTCAGCTGCTCTACGATCTCCGTTTTTATCAGAGTATGCTATGTCATGTTCTTTACACGCCTGATCTAGCGGATTAATTCCAGGATCTCCTCTTTTCATTCGCTTTTTCAATTTGGTTCCGGGACCGCAGTATTGATATAAAACAAGCGTTTATATTTCAAGAGCTCAATGTTGAATCTGACTCTGTTACGTGAACATGGATTTTCTGAGCAGAATGTCAAACTCCCCGTCGGGAACTTCGATTTTGGAAAAGAGAAGAGAAAGAAGCGACATGGTGAATTGCTGCCAGATAGTATACGAGCAGTATTCTGCGGACCATCAAATTGTGGAAAAACAAATAGTTTATTGGCTTTAATTACACATCCCAATGGTCTTAGGTTCGAAAATTTGTACGTATACTCAAAATCCTTGAATCAGCCAAAGTATCAATTTCTCAAGAATGTCTTGGAGCCGATTGAAGGAGTATCATATCTTCCGTTCAGTGAGCATGAATCCGTAGTATCTCCAGATGAAGCACTTCCAAATTCAATTATGATATTTGATGATGTCGCTTGTGAGAAGCAGGATAACGTCCGAGCATTTTTCTGCATGGGGAGACATAAAAGTGTAGACAGTTTCTATCTATGTCAATCATATGCCCATATAGGAAAACATCTCATTAGAGATAATGTTAATTTACTAGTGATTTATCGTCAAGATGATGTGAATCTTAAGCATATCTATGAGGATCATGTGAACACCGATTTAACTTTCAATGAATTTCGAAATCTTTGCTCAGAGTGTTGGAAGAATGATAAGTATGGATTCATTGTCATTGACAAAGATAGAGCGATGAATGAGGGTCGATACAGAAAAGGATTTGACTGTTTTGCAATAAAAAAGGAATTATGAGTGTAAAACTTACAGTACAGTTGTAGACATCATCTCGACAGCATGTCAGACTTCAAGGAAGAGAAGAATATTCTCAGCGAGCTCTTGCGAGCTCGTGAGGCTATTAAAAGAAAATACACTCTATTAAAACATGAAAAAGATAATTTTGAAAAAGTCATCGGTGATACTCTGAAACCAGTCATCACACCACTCGAGAAACTTGTTGACATGAAAAGTGAAAGCCTACAGCAGCAGCATCCATCTAATCACATTTTGGATACACACAAGAGTAAAAAAATGAGAAAACGAATAAGAATTGACAGATCAAGTATGCTAAACGATCTAAATAATAATAATAATAATTCAAGTTTATTCAACGATGATGATGATGATGATGATGATGATTTTGAGTCAATGACTGGCACAATAATCAATTCTTCATTTAAATCTATGAGTGGAAAAAAAAATGAATCATCGGAAGACTTCTTGTCATTGCTGGATAAAAGCCGCAAAACAATTGATAATATATATGGAGTGCGGAAAGTTGATGGAGTGTATATGATAGGTGATTCAGAAATTGAATTTGATGATAAATATGTCATAGTCAGAGGTGAAAGTGAAGAGTAGTGGACTAATGGAATTGAATTGCTATTTAAAAAATATCCGGATGAACTTCTTTTGAGTTCATCAGATCGTGAAAATTATCGCAAGATCCTGGAAGCAACAAATGCTCATCGGAAAAAATACAGCAAAAATGAATCCTTGCGAGGTTCGAGGAGTAATAAATTTAAGAATGTCTTGGCACCAATGTTCCGTAGCACTCCAAATAAAAACAACATCAGCAGCAGTGGCAGAGGACTTATTATACTTATATACCTAAATATAAAATAGCAAAGAAAAATTCTTCTATTGATCTCGTCTACTGGGATGATCCAAACGAGCTTATCGATCGACTCAGATTATTGATTGCCGAACGATCTGCTGGACATAACAATCACGTCAATGAAATCCAATCAATTATTGAGGAATTACGTGAAGCTGGGCATATATAATAATCCACAATTCTCTTATTTGGATCAGTAGCATCATGAGTCTCGATGTGTTTGGAAGAAAACTTGAGGGCTCGCAAGTGAGTCGCGGTCCTCCAGGCATTGGTTTCAATTTGACATCAGACGGTGATTTTGATTTAGAAAATAAGCGGCTTTGCAATCTAGGAGCCCCGCGTGATCCAAACGATGCAATCACCGTGCATTCACTGAAAGTTATCCTACAAACTGAAATAAATTATATAGCTTCTAAACTTGCTGGAATAAGTAAAGTTATAGATGAATATAAGCAGGAAGTTGAAAAACATCAAGTGGAAGTGGCTGAAAAACTGAAATATCTCTATAGAACAACTCAACGTAATTCCGCTGGTGTTAATTATATCATTGAAGAATTGAATAGACAATTAAAAGATCGTATAGAAGAATTTCCAGAGGATTATCATCCGCTATAGACGATAAAGATGGAACGTCAAAGAGTAGCTGAAGAGCTGCATAAGCCAGCACGTCGTCGGTACAAGAGAAGAAAATATGTCATACGTGGTATAGATGAGACTTGGCAAGCTGATCTTGTTGAAATGATACCTTACTCTGATGAGAACAAAGGTTTTCATTACTTACTCACTGTCATAGATATATTTTCAAAGTATGCATGGGCCGTCCCCGTCAAGTCGAAGAGTGGTAATGATGTTACTGCAGCTATGAAGTCGATATTGAAACAAGGACGAGTACCGAAGAATCTACAAACTGACCAAGGAAAAGAATTTTACAATTCAAGTTTTCAGAAACTCATGAAGAAGCATAAGATAAACTTATACTCTTCACATAGTAATCTTCATGCTAGTATATGCGAGCGTTTTAATAGAACATTAAAAAATGCAATGTGGTTAGAGTTTAGCAAACAAGGAAGCTATAAATGGTTGGATATTCTACCTGACTTGGTCGAAGCTTACAATTCGAGAAAACATCGTACAATAGGGATTGAGCCTATAAACGTTACGCAAGCAAATGAGAAAGAGATCAAGAGACGATTTCCAATTGAAATGCCACCAGCGAAAAAACCGAAATTTAAAGTAGGAGACAAAGTACGAATAAGTAAAATAAAAAATATTTTTGAAAAGGGTTACACACCGAACTGGTCTACTGAAATTTTCACGATAACGCGAGTTGTAAAAACAAATCCGTTAACTTACCGCCTCAAAGATTATTATGATAAACCCGTCTCTGGCGGCTTTTATGAAACGGAAATTCATAAAACTATGTATCCTGAAATTTGTCTAGTGGAAAAGTGGTAAACGCATATATGTTAAATGGTTAGGATTTAGTGATGAGCACAATAGTTGGATAGATAAAAATGAGATTGTTTGATATAAGGTTGTAGTAAATAAAAAAGCAAAAGTATTATGTTTATTACATTAATTTATTCATGTATTATTATGTACAAGTTTTTTGGAAAAAATAAATCGTTTGTAAAAAACAATTGTGTATTCAGTCTTATTTAGTGGAAGATTCAAACTTAAAGGAAGTTCCACCCTGATTTTTATAAAACAAACAGAGTTTATTTGCAGCGCTAGAGAGTGTGTTAAAGAACTCTCCATCTTTTAGAATGGCTGATGAAATCTTCTCTGGTAAGAAAATTTGAAAGCTATCATCAAGTTCGGCAACAACCTTCGTTCCGAATCTTGTCTTGACTTCTTTAAGTGCTGTCACCATATACTGATGATCTTTTTCCAAGTCTGTTGCTTTCTTCTTTGGCAAGAACTCCCGCTCAGCAATCTTATTGAGTGCAGATAGATCCATTCTGAAAAATGAGAATTTATGTTAGACAAAATTTTTCAATGCTAAGAATTGAGGGAGAACTAAGAAAATCAACTCACTTATAAAGTTAGGTGAGTCTTGGTTTCTTTCCACAAGGTTGATAGTTCTCAAGCTCTCCGATTTCTCGAATGTGCTCCTCATCGTTGACCGTCCCTTCATATAGCCCATTTCCCACCATCGCGTCTTGTATCCCTTCTCTTTTCTTCCAACAGTATTCACCCCCCCCCCCCATTAATGTTTCTCATTCGTGCATGAACTCCTCCAACTCATCATACTCAATTTTATACTGTTTTCATATATTTTTTCAAAATATCGTTATATTTTCCATTATAAGATTAAAAAAAGTATGAAAAGGTATGAAAAAGTATTAAAAAAGTATGGAAAAGTATGAAGAAAGTATGGAAAAGTATGCAAAAGTATGAAGAAAGTATGGAAAAGTAAGCAAAAGTATTGAAAAAGTATAAAAAAGCATTAAATATTGTAGTAAAAAATGAAAGTATGAGTCGCTCCTGTTAATATCCATCTGGAATTTGAGTTTATTAGAGAGAGAGAGAGAGAGAGAGAGAGAGAGAGAGAGAGAGAGAGAGAGAGAGAGAGAGAGAGAGAGAGAGAGAGAGAGAGAGAGAGAGAGAAGAATAGATAGAAAGATAGATGCTCTTTTATTCGCTAAATAGAAAATACAATAATGAAGCAACTAGGTTGCTCAAGTAGCTTACATACATGGTAACCATGGCTACAGTTAGTTTACGCACGCAGTTATATAATTACGTGCGGCAACAAATAAAATATTTCAGATAGTAGTGCATTACAAAATATATAAGGTGAAACACCATCGCATATCACAGTAAATCAGTACTTTCGACATTTTTGTCATAGAGCTATCCATATTGCACGACATTAAAATTATACGCTTGTAATCATATAGATAAGATACAGATAAATACATTATAAATAAAATACAGAATAAATACTATATAAGCCAATAAACTGAGTCAGACTAGAATATAATTAGGCAAGCGCGGTCGAATTGGGGCAGTCAGAGATTCGAGAGGCAAGCAGATGCAGTCGCAGCGCTCTTTAAATGATGCAAGCGATGGAAGATTGCGCAGGGTGGAAGGGCAGATAAATCCAGAAACGAAGCACCATGAACTTGAAAGGCCCTAGCTCCGGCTCGGTGCTCGCTACGGGAATGTTGGATTCGGTGATCTCCCCTACTGGAGGCACGTGGCTTATATTTCGTGAAAAGTGAGGCCAGGTACTCAGGCTCACCGATTCGAACTGCCTTGTACAGAAGAATGGCCTCAAGTAGAGCCTACGAGAGTCCGTGCGAGGCCACTCCGTCGCCTCCGTAGGGGGTGATGTACTCATCCCTTCTCACTCAAAAAATATATCTCACACACGAATTGCTCAGTCGTTGCAATCGAAATGCGCTGTTCATTCGAATGCGTCGAGGACAGTCACAGTACAGTACCAAGTGTGGTTGAATAAGGGTCTCGACCAGCCTCCTACGGAGAGTCTCGTGGTGCCAGCCCCTAATAAACCGCAACTATAGAGGGCTTTATTTACTTTTTTGGTGATTGAATCTACTTGGCGGCTTCCAAGTGAGTTTACTATCAAGCACAACACCGAGACTCACGACCGTATCGCTGAAAGGGACGATCACGCCGTCCCGCAACGGAACTCCAGGCAAGCTCCATGACTTGGATATCATTTACATTCCTCATGGAGCCGAAAATAGGCTTTTGGTTTTACTGGGGTTCAGTCGCAGCCGGAGCTCCCCGCCCAATCAGCAACCAATCGTGGCCGCATCAAGCCAGCCGAGCCAGGCCCTCGTGGAATTATCCTTGGTGGGTATGGGCAGATAAATTTGAAGGTCGTCAGCGTAGAGTAGATGTTGAACCGCAGAGCCATCAAGTACGTCTTGTAAGTCGTTAACGTAAAGACTGAACAGCAGGGGTCCCAGGACAGAACCCTGTGGTACACCCAGATTGGTTTCCAGCCATTCTGAGTTACCATTTTTACTCGAGATAACCATTTGCGTGCGCCCTTGTATGTAAGATTTTATCCACAGGAGGGCCGTCCTAGAAAACCCCAACTGCTGCAGTTTAGCAAGCAATTTCGTAGGCGAGATGGTATCAAAGGCTTTGCTGAAGTCAAACAGCAGCAAAAGAGTCACCCTTTTTTTGTTGATGGCCATGCGTATGTCATCAGTCAATTTTAGTAACGCTGTCTGTGTACTGTGGTGTTTTCTGAAACCTGCCTGGAGGGGGTCTAATATATGATTTTTATTGAGATACTCCGTGATCTGGGTGTGAGCAATCTTCTCGAGTACCTTTGAGAGGAAGGAGAGAGAGAGAGAGAGAGAGAGAGATTGTCGCTGCTTAAGGCGGTTCTATACCCAAAAAATGCTACCCAAGCATACTGCTAATTCAGCGTAAGCGATTTTTTCAATCATCCCATTATTACAAACAATTCAGCTATAATGCATTTGAAATAGAATAAAATTACCTACTTTTCCCCGTTCGGACATCGGGAGCGATCGCTCTGCTCAGCAAACAAAATGAAAAGGTGATTTTTTTTTGTTGGAAAAATTCAAATGTTCGAAACTACACATAAACACACGAAAAAAAAAATCATGTTGATAGGTCACACGTCAATCTATATTCCCATTAAAATTTCAAGTGATTTGACTACTTATTACATTAGTAATAAATCTAAATATAAATCTTGAAAAACATCGACAATCTCTTGTTCGGACTTGAGCTCCAGCCTGAGGCGATTGTACTTCTCAACTTTTATTGTATCCAACAGCTTGCGTGCTTCACTAAACAGAGCACGAAGCTCCTGGTTTGGTACACTAGCAAGATTAGCTGGAAACACCAGCCCTGTCTCAAAACCACTTATCACTCTCGCAGAATTTTCAAAGCAACACAACTTGTAATAAACTCAATGACTGAACTGTATGTTTACGGTTCGCACTAGGCTATTTGATGCCAAAATTTGAACCTCCCCCCTTCTACAACTTTCCTAGAAAGATTCTCTGATTGGTTAGTTCCTCTTTCCACTATTTTCTTAAAAGTCTTATAATTGGTTGAAATTCTTCCTCCCTTGAGTTCCTCCTTCTACCACATCCTTCAAAATTTCCCTCCCCAATTATTAAAAGAATACAACGGTTCGTGTACATCTTCAGATTTTCCGCAGAAAAAAACCAATTGCCTCCTGCCATCCGTGAAATAAGTGTATAAGATAGCAAACAGCTCAAAAGATTATCTCTTTCTAGCTAGAAAAAGCATTCATCATTCAAAAGAAATATGCAACATTCGCATGAGAGGTGTAACGCTTATTCAAAAATCTAATGGGACATTGATCACTATACAATGCTGCATTGTCCACTACCTGAGCAGCGGTTATCGGTGTGCGCACCAAACTACACTCGCCCACATTTTCTCTCAAAAGGATTACACAGCATTCGTATGAGTGGTGTATCGCTTAAAACTAAAGGGGCATCGATCACTATACAATGCTGCATTGTAGACCACCTGAGCAGGGGGTCGTCGGCGTGCGTGCCAACCTGCACACGCCCACAGTTTGAGGATGCCTTACACGTCAATAAGGGTTGATTTCTAATCCATGTAAGAAAGCAAACAGCTCAAAAGATTATCTCTTTCTAGCTAGAAAGAACATTCATCATTTAACAATGCTACATTTTGTACATCTAAGCAACTGCTGCATTGTAGACCACCTGAGCAAGGGGTCATCGGTGTGCGCACCAACCTGTACCCGCCCACAGTTTGAGGATGTCTTACACGTCAATAAGGATTGATTTCTAATCCGTGTAAGAAAGCAAACAGCTCAAAAGATCAAGCTGGTTCTTTTACACCCTCCAATCTGCATACGCATAGTAAATGCATAATGCGCAGCATTCATATACTTTTCACGCTTTCCATCTGTTTCTCATAATATAAAGATGAGACGCTGTTCGACGAAAAAGGGGGCTGTCCTTTTCTCAGTTTTCTCAAAATCTGCCAATGGAGTTTCGATATATTCAAAACAGAGTGGAGGAATAAAACTCCTACAGATTCTTGAACAACGGCGGGATGGCTTTCTTTCCCTCTCTTTCAAAAAACAAGTAGCCAATAGCTTTTCTGTAGGCTGTGAAACATCTTCGAGATATTTATGCAAGGGAAGGGATGAGAGAACGTTATAGGCATTCGAAAAATCCCTCTTTTGGAAAAACGTGGGTGAGAGTGGGAAAACTATCCCACTCTCTCATCGGGCCCAATAGTAGAGAACGCTATAGGCATTCCAAAACATAATAGAGAGAGTGGGGAGAACCATCCCACTCTTTCATCGGGTACTAAAACACTCTGAGAGGGGGTAGCGGCAGAGAGGGATAGGCCTTCGAAAAATCCCTCTTTTGGAAAAACGTGGGTGAGATAGGAAAACTATCCCACTCTCTCATCGGGGCCCAATAGTAGAGAACGCTATAGGCATTCCAAAACATAATAGAGAGAGTGGGGAGAACCATCCCACTCTTTCATCGGGTACTAAAACACTCTGAGAGGGGGTAGCGGCAGAGAGGGATAGGCCTTCGAAAAATCCCTCTTTTGGAAAAACGTGGGTGAGATAGGAAAACTATCCCACTCTCTCATCGGGGCCCAATAGTAGAGAACGCTATAGGCATTCCAAAACATAATAGAGAGAGTGGGGAGAACCATCCCACTCTTTCATTGGCTACTAAAACACTCTGAGAGGGGGTTGCAGCAGAGAACCCTTCCCACTCTCCCATCGGTACCAAAACACTTTGAGAGGAGAGGGGGTGTTTTAGTATGCCTATGTTTTGGTATGCCTATAGCCTATCTACTTTTTTTTAGATATTGAGTGCGACTGATGCAACTTTTTTCAGAATCGGCGACCACACTCTTAGTAGACTAATTTTTAAAATTATATATATAAATATATATATATATGTGTGTGTGTGTGTGTGTGTGTGTGTGTGTGTGTGTGTGTGTGTGTATGTATACATATACAAAATTTTCCGAAAAATGTTAGCGGGCGTTTTTCAGTTTTTTTTTTGCCCGCTGGTCTAAAAAAATTACTTTAGACCCGCTTAATAGGTCAAAAAAACGCGAAAATCGTGCTTGTGTTAATAAAAATTTTTTAATATAAAATTTATTGAATATTTTTTTATTTAACAATTGATTATAAACTTTTGTATCCAATAGGTAAAGATACATTTTATAAAATATATCGTCGTTTTTTAAGAACAATACAACATGTTTTTATTTCACTTCGAGTTACAACAGTGTGTGCAGGCATACGTCTTAACGCTCTAAATTTTATATTTATATTTTTATCCCCGCTACTGGCTTCAGTATCATTAGCTTGTTCATTTTTTTCAGCTAACGTGCAATCAAGAAGATTTTTATGCTAGCAAAACTTATTTTTAATGAATTCATAAAATTTCATGATATGCCTTTGACTTTTCAACACTCTACTATAGAGTTTGTAGAAGGCGTGATCGCGTGAAAGCCATAAAATTTTGGTCCACCGGATAAACAGGTCTTTATGTACGTATCTGCACCATACTGGTATATATCTGGTACATACTCGTTCAAACAAAGACACATGAGTCTGTATCATAGTAAAGAACCCGTGTTTCTAATTTTTCGAGGTATTTAAAAAGCTTAAGGGGGCACCCCACCTTTAAACTCTGAAATATAAACTTCTTATAATTAATAACAAAAATAAATTATAATTGTTATATAAATTTTATACTAATATTAGGTTATATTACCTGTATTTTTACCATGGTAAATCCATATTAGCACCTATTTACCCATGGTCACTCTCCGCATACTGTTTTTAGCATTTTGGCACTGTCCGTAGGATTCCATGTGACATCATGGTTTGATTGGGCTAAAATTTTAGGAGAATGCTTTGTACACTTGTACTTTTGGTATGAATAAAGGGATTTTTATTTGAATGCTTCGAAAATGTTTAACAATAAAAATACTTAATTTTTGGCCTTTTTTAACCTATTTATGCCACATTTTTTTCATAAAAGATTTTCTAAGCATTCAAATAAAAATTCCTTTACTCATACCAAAAGTATAAGTGTACAAAGCATGCTCCTAAAATTTTAGCCCAATCAAACCATGTAATCCTACGGACAGTGCCAAAATGCTCAAAATAGTATACGGAGAGTCACCATGGGTAAGTAGGTGCTAATATGGATTTACCATGATAAAAATACAGATAATATAACCTAATATTGGTATAAAAATTATATAACAATTATAATTTATTTTTGTTATTATTTATAAGAAGTTTATGTTTCAGAGTTTAAAGGTGGTGTGCCCCCTTAAGGCGTGCCTAAGCTGTGCGACCAGAGCGGACGGGTGGGTGACTATCACCACTACACAGCGCGTCCTCAGGTTGCGGATAGAGGAACGGCCCCTGAGAAAGAGGTTAGCTGCGAATAAATCGAATAAGCAGCCGCGGACAGCCCGAGCGTGGGTGTGATGAGCCCGCACTGGCGATCGAACGCATTCATCTAGAAACACTACGCAAGCACCACAACAACGAACACTCAACAATATTTCTTATTTCACTTTCTCTTCATACCTAACTATGTCTATAATCTATCTCTCTTAGTACACATTACAAAAATCCTGCTGTCGTGGAGAATGCGGGAGCGATGACAACTGCCCCGAAAGGGGATGTGTAGAATGATTCGCCACCTGGTCTTACACGGCAACGAAGCCAGCGTAGGCGCGCTGCCTTGCAGGGGGGCGTTAGGATACGAGCGTGATTCCGTAGTGTGTCCGACGATGAGCTGACTCCGTCCTTATCAAAGTCGGAAAGCTCTCATACTTAGTTCTAGAGAGGTAAGGGAGTTACCACCTCTAGAACGGATGATTCACCTGCGATCGGAAACAGGATCCAAAACGCGTGGGTTTTACTTACTATCATGACTCAAAAAAACCAAAACCAAACCAAAATCAATAGGGACTTAAAGGTAGGGACGTGGAATGTGCGCAGTTTATACAGAGCAGGCGCGTACCGGGAAATCTTAAAAGAGGCTGACGGGTACAATCTAGACTTAGTAGCTATACAAGAAACTCGGTGGCAAGATAGCGGTATGTTAGGAAACGAAAACTTCACCTTTATGTACGGGGGCGCGAGCGGACATTCCCTAGGTACCGGCTTCCTGATTAACAAAAAAATTTTACACGCGGTTAAAAGTTTCAAATTCGTAAACGACAGACTCTCGTATATCATCATCGAAGGAGCGTGGTACAATTACGTGGTTATTAACGTGCATTGTCCTACGGAGGACAAAGAGGAAGAGGTGAAGGATCTTTATTACGAAGCCTTGGAGCAATTAATCGACCAGTTCGCGTCTTACGACACCAAAATAGTAGTGGGGGATTTCAACGCTAAAATAGGGAAAGAGGAAATGTTTAGGCCCACTATAGGCAAGGAAAGTCTGCACGAAACCAGCAACGATAACGGTATTAGAGTCATAAATTTCGCGGCGGCAAAAGATCTTATAGTAAAGAGTACGTGCTTTAAGCACAAGGATATACACAAAGTAACGTGGACATCGCCGGACGGAGCCACGAAAAATCAAATCGATCACTTTCTTATCGATAAGAGGCGCCACACGAACGTGCTTGACGTAAGAACCTATAGGGGGGCGGATTGCGACTCGGATCATTTTCTAGTAGTGGCCAAATTAAGAGCCAAATTAGTAGCTGGGCAAAATAGTAAACGGGCGAGCAAAGTAGAAACGTTCGATATTGAAAAGCTACGGAACGGGATAGAACGAATTAAGTATCAAGTAGAAATAAGGAATCGGTTTCAGGTACTCGAAGAAACGGATGCACCGACGGAGGTAGATGACGACCCGAACAGTCTTTGGGGGGATATCGAAAAAACGATAAAAGAGGCCGCGAATAAAGTGCTAGGTAGAAAGAAAAAGCCAAAGAGCAAACCATGGTTTGACGAAGAGTGCGAACTCTGGTTTGAAAGGCGCAAAAAGGCCAAATTAGACAGCGTACACAATGGAGGCGATAGGGCCGTAGAAGAGTACCACGAAATAAGAAGGCAAGTGGGGGCGATTTACAGGAACAAAAAGCGCGAGTATCAAAAGAATCAGATTAGAAAAATAGAAACTAATAGTAAGGAAAATAACCCGCGCGAGATGTACAAAGGAATTAACGCTATTAGGAAGGGTTTCCAGAGTAGATCACAATTAATGAAAGATGAGGGCGGGAATCTCGTCACAAGCGAAGGTGAACTGTTAAAGCTGTGGAAGGGCTATTTTGATAAGCTGCTAAACGTACATGAAAACTGCGAGGAAACGGGAGACGAAATCCACACTGCGGAACTCCATATGGAAGAACCGACCTACAAAGAAGTAGAAGCCGCGATCAAAAAACTAAAAAACAATAAGGCCGCGGGAAACGATTCTATACCAGCGGAACTACTTAAATATGGGGGCACTGCGCTGACATCGAAAATTTTTGAACTAGTACGCTCTATTTGGAAAAATGAAACAATGCCGGAAAACTGGAAAGAATCCATCATCATACCGATTTTTAAAAAGGGAGATAAGACAGACTGCAATAACTATCGGGGAATCTCACTTTTAGCTACCTGCTACAAAGTTCTGTCAAACGTAATACAGGCCAGACTCACACCCTTCGCGGAAGATATAATAGGAGATTATCAGTGTGGATTCCGGCGTAACAGGTCGACGAGCGATCAAATGTTTACTATAAGACAGCTGTTAGAGAAAAAATGGGAATATTGCGAAACAATACACCAGTTATTCATAGATTTTAAGAAAGCGTATGATTCTATCAAGCGAAGCAAAATGTATCAAATCCTTGTGCTCCTCGGCGTACCGAAAAAACTTGTGAAACTAATACAAATATGTCTGAACGGAAGCACGGGAAAAGTACGAGTAGGCGGTAATGTATCTGAATCGTTCTTGATACACGACGGTCTGAAATAAGGTGACGGGCTCTTCACGGTACTCTTTAACTTAACGCTAGAGTATGTTGTTAGACAAATCCAGACTAGCGGGCTGGGCGCAACACTTAACGAGAAAACGCAGATTCTAGGATATGCAGATGATTTGGACATAGTGGGGGATAATGGCGAAACGGTAGCGAGAATAAATAAATGCGGCTGAGGACACGGAGTTAGAGGTGAGCGAATCGAAAACAAAATATATGATTATGGATAAACAGGGCATTTGCAAAGGAGAGGGGGATCTTAGAGTCGGAAATTTTACTTTCGAAAAGGTTAGCGAATTCAGATATTTAGGCACAACTATAAATGATCGAAACGAAATCAAAGCCGAGATTAATAAGAGACTACATTCGGGTAATGCCTGCTTCTACGCCGTGAACAAACTACTAAAATCAAAACTGCTGTCTAAAAATGTAAAAATTAGGATATATAGGACTATAATAATGCCGGTAATCTTGTACGGATGCGAAACTTGGGCGCTCACTAAAGCAGAGGAAAACCGTTTTAGGGTGTTCGAAAATAAAGTTCTGCGAAAAATATACGGGCCAAAGAAAGATGAGGAAACCGGGGAGTGGAGGAAACTGCACAACGACGAGCTACATAACTTGTACGCGTCACCGGATATAAACAGAATAATTAAATCGCGATGACTAAAAAAAAAAAAAAGAAAAAAAAATGTATATCCTAGTCATGCGATCAGGTAACACTGTTTACCTTGGCGGGGTTTGCGGGTATCAGTCGTACGACTATATCTGGTTTACCATCAACTTGTAATTATACCCATCGGAAAAAATAAATAGTACTATAAAGTAAATCAGCGTACGATTTTGATATAATCTAGTAAGCTACTGTATACTTGTGTTTGCTGACGTACACTCACGTGCGTTTCCGTACGTTTTGGTTACGATTCGAAAATTTTGTACTGTACAAAAACGTACGGAAAGGTACGGAAACGTACGCAAATATACGCGATCGTAAAAAGAACTGCTAAAATATACCTTTACATACAGAGATCTCTACAAAATTATTATTTATTTCGGATTAATTACAAATAAAAAAAAAACGCAGTATGTTAATGCTTTTTTTCATCATACGTGCACGAAAAAGCCCACTTACCATGCATGTAAAATGAATGGAAAATCGAGTTTTTTCCTCACTCTGCAGACTATCCGATCTTCAAAATAAAACCTTTCTTAACAGGTAAAAGTCGGAAAGTATACATTTTGCTTCCTTTCTAAGGAAGCCTTGTAATAGTAATTTTTGGAGTTTGTGTAAAAACATGTGGGAAGTGTGTTTTGATGAATTTTTAGTCGAAAAATGGTGTTTTTAGAAAATGTCCGTACGGATGTATGTGTGTGTGTGTGTGTGTGTGTGTGTGTGTGTGTGTGTGTGTGTGTGTGTGTGTGCGTATGTATACGCCTGTTTGTCAGCTTCTACTTGATGGATTTTAACCCACCAAGTCTGATTTTCTTTGTTTTTGCTAGAAGATAGTGGGACGAGAGTCCGTTTTTACAATTTATATACGCGTTTTTTTTTTTATAGTGATTTTTTAGTTTTGAGATTTCAGTTTTTGCCAACAAAGTTATCGGAAAAGTTAATAAAAGTAAATTGCTTAATATGTACCTGAAAGAGAATAAAATTGCCTATGTTTTTACCGTGAAAAATTTATATTATCGTTCGTCGTTCTTTTATTATACACCATAGAGTGCAATTTTTTCAAATCGTTATAACTCAAAAACTAAATAGCGTATCATTCTAAAAAAATATATGCTTATTGAAGGTAATTAGAACTATATACCACTTAAATTTTAAGTCATTTCATGGGGCAGATCCTGAGAAAAACATCAAAAACTGAAAAAAATCGTTTTTCTACGTGACGCGATAACTGGAGTAAAAAGGCAATAATCAAGTTCAAATTTTGGATTTAGTTAGCATTATATAGCACAATGATCCCTTTCTTTGGGATTTTTATAAAACCAGTTGGTTTCAAAGATATTGAGCTTCAAAATTTTGTTTTTTCACCCTGTATACTATGAGTCGTTTTTTCTACGTGATGCAATAACTGGAGTAAAAAGGCAATAATCAATTTAAAATTTTGGATTTAGTTAGCATTATATAGCACTCATTCTTCGGCATCTCTTACTTTGGGTTATTTATGATACCAGTTAGTTTTAAAGATATTAAGCTTCGAAATTTTGTTTTCTTACCCTGTATACTCTATATAACTGAAAACTGTATCGCTTCGATCTCAGTTTCCATTAATGGATTTTAATCTATACTTAGACTCGTTTTTTGCTGTTTTTGTTTTATTAATTCGTTAAAAATAAGATTTTCAGTTACGCATGTGCGTATAGCACCTTAATCCCTTTCTTTGGGCTGTTTCGAAACCAAATGGTTTCAAGATATTAGCTCAAAATTTCGTTTTCTCACCCTGTATATTGTATACTCTATATAACTGAAAAACTGCATCGCATAGATCTTAGCTTCTTATTTGATGGATTTTAATCTATACCCTTGGCTAGTTTTTTCTGTTTTTGTTTTATTAAATCGTTAAAACAATATTTTCAGTTACCGCGCTCCTCGGCAATTAATTACCCTGGTAGAAACCGGAATCCCATTATTGGCTAGTTCTTAGACTGCGAATCCAAGAACTAGGTTGTTTTCTTTGCCATTTCTTAGGCTGAATGAAACGCTTTTTAACCTATTTATTGGATAGTTCTTGAATTCACTCTGCCTACCTTGTTTCTGAGTACAAACAGCCCATTAAAGTTGGTCGAGTAACACAACTGAATTACACGTGGCTCATCGCGGTTCGAGGTTGGAATTGGAAAATCGTAGCTAGCAGGCTTGGATTCAAGTTTTTTGTTTAAAGTAAACTATAGAATAATTATTTGCATCAGAAAAAATTCTGTCTGACCGGGGATTTGAACCCATGCCCTGCACGAGGTCAAATAAATACGGTCGTGCGCCTTAACCAACTAAGCCACGCAGACGTTCTTCCACACGAGCCCTACGAACTTCGCCATATGTTTAAATTATAAAAATTATTCAGTTTACGCCTAAATATTAATAATTGTGTATCTTGCATCCAATAAACTAATCGATTTATTGATACTTTCATAAAATATAATTCTCACCCATAAAAAATGCACAAGATTTCGCTACTTTTGAGGAATTTAAAATATCTAGTTTTTTCACATTTTACTTAGCCAGTTTCTGCCTTTACGACCATTTTAAATAGGCACTTTTCTACCAGGGTATGTAATATAATTATTTCGAAATAATTTTATCCATCAAACGAAAAAGCATAAAAACTTTATAGAATTATATATGAAGTAAAAACAATTTAGATATTAAAGCGATACATAAGGTTGAAGGAAGCTACGTGCCAAAGAATTGGCAGCGGTTTTTTTATGTATTGATTTTGCTTCCTCCTCAAGAGGAAGCCTTGTAATAGTAAAATTTTCAGTTTTGCTAATACTTCGTGGAAACGCATTTGGAGGTGTTTGGAGTACGAATCATATGTTTTTAGAAAATGTCCGTGCGGATGGCTGTGTGTGTGTGTGTCTGTGTGTGTGTGTGTGTCTGTGTGTGTGTATGTACGTATACCGCCATAATTTTGGAACCATGTGACGGATCGTAATAAATTTTGATAATGATATGATTTATACAATATATTCAACAATAGTGTATCTAAAAGAACATAAATTTGTCTACCTTTTCCCGCAAGATTTTCTAGATTGACTGATCTGTTCATTTTTTATGATGTAACGTTGCCGCTTTATCGCCTACGTTTTTTTTATGCATACCTCAAACATTGAAAATAAAAAAATCTTATCCTGTATACGCACGTGCATCCTCCGAGTCTAAAGGAAATAATCTTCCCTCGGAGAAACACATAGACCTATAAAGTAATCTAGCCGCGTCGCCTGCTGAGTTTCGGAAAAATACTCCCACAGATCCGCTCTACGTATACAAGATAATGAACCAGGCCCGACAATTTTCGATCGTAAAAATTGTGTCCCCAAGTGCATGCACTTAGAATCGTCCCCTTCGTTTGTATGCATTTCCTAAAAATCGTAGACGCCGATAGGCATATGTGCGCAGTAAAACTGGAGATAACACTCGACCGTCTGGAGTTTTTACGACCGATGGCTCTGGGATTTTCGGCGGGGCGGAAATCAGGCGACACTATCGGCCTGTCAATATACACGTGCATGGAAAAGCGACGCTCTCTGATATGCAGTTCTCAGAACTACTCCACTCCCCTCCCCCCTTATTATACATGCACTCAAAGCAACTGAAAATAAATTTTCCATTACTCTGCAAAGCCCTACATAAATAAATATTAGGTTGCTTCCGTTGCAACTGAATGTTAAATCGAATTTACCTCTGTTAAACTATAAGTTATTATCTACTGATTTTCCGTTTAAATTAATATCGTTTAAGCTAACTTAATTTATTCTTAATAAATCGCACATGCCTGCTATTACAAACCGATGAAATAAAATGTAACCCGAACAATCCTATGGATTCGTAAATAATTCACTGCACATAATTATATGATTAAACTTTTTATAAAAGTTACCACTGAAACTCACTACATTTTAAAAGAAAGACAGGATGAATTATACTTCTGCTGCATTGTACGACCTACGATTTAGATTATTAATTTGAAGGAGCCTTGTCGTTTTTGTTTAATAGTATTTTAGCTCTTTATTTGAGAACTGCTCAACAAAATCGTTTAAAATTTTAACAGCGGATAGCTTTGTTTATGATGAATCGCCACATAAAATTTTGAGGCATTTGACTACATTGTTTTAAAGATATAAGAAATCAAAAAATTTAAAAAAAAAAATTTAAACCTTGATATCTTGAGAACCATAGGGGTTTAAAAGCTGCGCAATGAACTTAACCAAGACAAATAAAATATCTACCTTTTCCCAAAATCTCAAGTGCAATTAGGCTTTTTTACGCCCGTAATCGAGGCACAAAAAAAACTCATTTTTTTCAGTTTTCGATTTATTACTGAAAAAATACGTAGACAAATCACTTGAAATTTTAATGAAATATAGTTTGACATGTGACCCATCAACATGATTTTTTTCGTGAGGTTATGATGTTTAGTTTCAGAGATAATGACTTTTTAAAAAAAATCACTTTTTCATTTATCTGCCGAACGGAGCGGTCGATCCGAGGACCAACGGGGAAAAGTAGTTAATTTTATTATCTTTAAAATGCATTTTAGCTGAATTGTTTGTAACAACGGCATGATTGAAAAAACGCAAAAAAATATTTTTAAAAATCAAAAAATCGCCATAAAAAAAATAATTAAAAAAATTTAAAAAAAATGTTTTTCCCGAATTCAGAATTCAAAATAAATATGCATGTTAAATTTTATAAATATTGACGAAGTAGTTCACAGAAATATGACGGTATACATCCACACACACACACACACACCTCCACACACACACACCACGACACACACTCCATACAGACATTTCCTAAAATCACGTAATTCGAACTTCTAACATCTCAAAACATGTTTCTATAAAGATTTAGCGAAACGAAAATTTTACTATTACAAAGCTTCCTCTAGGAGGAAGCAATAGATTAATGATAACAATTAAAGTGTATAACGATTTAAAGTAAATTATATTGAATATAACTATACCTGAGCTTGGCTACACATAAGTTATTATTCAAAATTTTTTATCTGTATGGACATGTATGTATGGACATCGCCTGCCCCGCGCAACCCGACAGACTCTCAAGTTCAACGCATACAAATACTTCCGCAATGTATATATACCACATCACTCGCCTCGCCAACCCCCATTTCAGTTTCTATAATATTATACCGTTATTACGTATTATTTACGTTAGTGGGAAAATATAATATTAAAAAGTTTACAAAAGTAATAAATATATTTATAAATCAAATAAATATATTTATAAAAGTATGATAACATTATTAGAGTACTTTACTTATGAATACGTATGTGCCTATTGTAGTTGCTTTTGTTATTAAATGATTTTGAGCATATTTCGCAAATATGTTTTTTTTCATTTGAATGAATGCGCTGATGCGTCATTAAGTATTCTTTTTTTTTAAAAGTCAAACTTTTAAGTCAAACTTTAACAAAAAATATAAAAAAACGCTCCTGTCTATTTACCTCATAGTGGTGTGGAAAAAATAGAATAAAAATTTAAGTTATATCTCTTATATAGTTTATCTCTACTGTTATATATAATTTTGATACTGATGTGCTATGAGCTTGTTATGAGGGCTTGGAAAAGTTTCTACAAAGGATGTAGGATCTTCCGCGAGGCTAAAGACATTATTTATGCCAAAAAGTATTGTATTGCTCGAGTCGTTCGGTTGGTAGAGTCGGGGAAAGTAACCTTTATATCATATCTTAATATAGTGCTAGCTAATATAGCCTAATATATTTTTAGAAAATCGAAATAATTATATGCGTCGCGAAGTGCACGACTAAAAATGTCGTTAAAGATGATTCAAAAAGTGTGTCATAAATTGATCCGATTTTATCCGATGTACTATTACAATTGTTGTTAGTAAATTTTTTTTGCTATAAAAAACTTTAAATAAAAAATATTGTACTAACAATTAATAATTTAGGAAAACTGCTAATAGGAGGTGCGGGGGGGGGTGCGGGGGGCTGCGGGGGGCTTTTCACATTATCCAAATCACATGAAATGAAAGAATTTTGCCTTATTTTGCGGGGGGGGGGGCAGTGCGTGGGGGTGCGGGGGGAGTATCTCCAAAACAACTATATAATATAGGTAGATATATATATCCACTGGCTTTTGTTATAATAATTAGTCCTTACAATTAACTATGCGAACTTTAATACTAAACTAAATTTAAGTTGCGTAAACAGACTGAGTGCCGCCCATTCTTTTCTATCCGATAAATAATAACCGTTCGTTCAATAATAAATAATGACCTTAAGCCAAAGGGAGAGGGGCGGATAACTTGGTGCATGTGCCAGTATAGTATTTTTATAAATTATAGTTATTGATATTATTTAGACGACAGATCAAATTGTAACGAATTTTCATAAAGAATTGTTGATTATTTTACAACGAGCGAATACGCCTATTATTAATAATATAATAATTTGCCGAATAACAAAGAAATATTCTAACCAAACAACTCCATAAAGATTTAAAAGATATTTTTATAGTCGCAACAATTAATTTTACGTATTCAATTATAGTAATTATTAAAAAAGACGAATAATGATCAGTTAATCAATTCTTTATAAATATTCGAATTCTAGTTCAAAAATAGTACAAGTATCACCATCTATTCCAGGGGTAGAGAACCAATCTCCCTCTCCCCCGAAATTTAAGCTAGAAGTAGGGGGTCTTCCGACCCATGCGTAGGTGGAGTCCGAGGAAACTCTCTCCCCTATTGGAAAAACTCCCGAAAATCTCTCCCGGAGAGAAATAGAGGGATGGGCCTAAGGTCAAGAGTTTCCTTGAGATGCACATCAAAATCACTTTGGTCCCGGTTCCAGGCCGGTAAAGAACACACTCTCGCGCTTAGTCCGCATATCATTTTTATTTACGTGCTTGCCCACGTTTACGACTCCGGTCCCGAAACTTGAACTGTTCGGAAGTTTTCATTACGCGCTCAGTCCGCACTATACCGTCAAAAACCTTGTACGCGCTTAGTCCGCATTTTTTTGTATTGTACTTCTATTCACGCGCTAAGTCCGCATTCTTTTTCAAACTACGCGCTCAGTCCGCCTTAAATTTATTTCTATTACGCGCTCAGTCCGCATCTTTTTTCAAACTACGCGCTCAGTCCGCATCTTTTTTCAAACTACGCGCTCAGTCCGCTCTGTTAAATTTCATTACGCGCTCAGTCCGCATCAATTCATTTCTTTTTCACGCGCTCAGTCCGCTCAAATTGTTGCTCAAGCACTCAGTCTGCTACGCTAGTGTGTATCGTTTTAAAAAAGTTTTAATCGGAATAAACAGAAGTATTACATAAAAATTAGAATTGTTGTTATAAATTTTTGTGTGTCTCCACGAAAGAACCCGAAGTGTCCTTGTTACTCGTCCAAAAAAAATCAACGGCGTTCGACTCTGTGTGAGTTCTTTAGCGAGGTCATCACCACAGCAGAAAAAAAAGTAAGTGAAAAAAAAACAATTACTTATACTCTACTTTTTCTTGTTCTATCTTTCTTTGCAATCTACCACTGCGTAGATCAGAGTCATTTTCTACCGCTAAGAGTAGGGTCAAGTGCCGGTTGACCATAAAATTCCTAAATTATTAGCGTTGCGAGAAACCCCAGTGGAAATGAAAAATGTGCCAGACTGTGCCAAACTGTGCCGAAACTGTGCCAAAACTGTGCCAAACCAGTAACATTTTAGACATTTGGCACAGTTGTGGCGTAGTTTGGCACAGTTGGGCACAGATTGGCACACTTTAGCACACTTTGGCACACTTCGGCACATATGGATTTTTCGAAAATTTAGGACTTAGGAAATTTTAGGTCGCAATCCGAAAAATTTGGATTCCCGGCGCATTCCTATGTTAGAGCAGTTAAACAATAATTGGGGCTATTTTTTAACCATTACTTTATTAGTCTTTCCGGATTTGAGATTATTATCAACTTTTTTTTCATGTTTTTCCAACATTTACGGCGGACAACAGCTTTAAGGCATTTACAGGCTCGAAAGTGAAAGCTAATGAATGATTATTGCTGTTTATCGTTAACAGCAAAAATTCATGCAATTGTTAATTAGTATTGTAGAAGTACTAAGTATCTAAAGCTGCTTGAAGTATATGAGCCCGAATTTATGTATCAACTGTAACGAGTGTTCGTGGCTCAGTGGTAGAGCGCCAGCTTACAAACCCAAAGGTTGCGAGTTCCAGTCTCACCTGTGCTTTTTCTTTTTTTTTTTAAATTATTTATTGCCATGCACTACAGGGAGTGCAAGCTTCACGTGTTGTGTCGATGTGCCGCCATCGTGCCGTGGCAGTGTTTCCGCGCGTGGACAGCGGGTAATACCTCACTGTGCCAAAGTGTGCCAAAGTGTGCCAAAGTGTGCCAAAGTGTGCCCATTTTGGGCCAAGCTGTGCCAATGTTGTTCTGAACTGTGCCAAATCTGTGCTAAAACTGTTCCAATCTGTGCCAAACTGTGCTATACTGTGCCACGATCCGCAACAAATCAGCACAAAAGTATACTATAAATGATTGTGCCAAACTGTGCCAAACTGTGTTAAACTGTGCCAATCTGTGCCAAACTGTTCCAAAACTGTGCCAAACTATGCCATAAGTTTGCCAAATGTCTAAAATGTACATGGTTTGGCACAGTTTTGGCACAGTTTGGCACAGATTGGCACAGTTTGGCATAGTTTTGGCACTAATAGGCACAGATTGGCACAGAAATTATTTCCACCGGGGAATAATTTCATTATAGAGTCTACATTCATTCTGGCAATCAGGATATTTTATCTTGTTTATCACAGAGTGGAAATAGGCTCTCAAACCGCGCAGATTCAGGAAATTTATTATAACCCACACTTTCTTTGCCAGTGATTGTTCAGGACTTGTGCCTGTTTAGCAATCACTCCAAAGTTAAGTAAAAATAAAAAAGATCTTACTCGGTTAGTACTAAAATTTACATCTGTATAAAGGTTTAGTTTTGTTTTTGTTTTCTTACTTGAATTAACAATTAGTAATATCTTTTCTTTTAAAACAATTCCCGAATACCTAACGCGACCGCAAAGCTCATCCCTGTCTATTTGCGGCAACGCAAGGACAAAAGCGAGCGACAATCTTCGAGTTTTTTCTCAGTAGAGAAAGCTTGAAATATATAGTCGGATTTTTAGTGTAATGACTAAAAATCGACGTAACAATGATATAAAAGGTAATTTTTCGATAAACATATATAACTCAAAAAATAAATAGTTAAATGTTTTGAAAAAATTCATGACAATAAAAAACAACAATATCTACTAGTTGTAAAAATTTTAAGCAATTTTGGCGACTAGTTTTTGAGATAAAAATCAAAAGCTAAAAAAATGGGTTTTTTATGTCGTACGATTACGGGAGTAAAAAGGTTTCAATTGAGTTGAAATTATAGGAAAAGATTGATCTTTTGATCACTTCCCTAACAACACAAAATTTTAAAATATTTTTAAAATATTTTACATCACAAATGAAATGTTTCTGCAATCATTTCAAGCATATTTCTAAAATATTGTTACAATCTTATTTGTCCTAGGGTAAAAATATTTCTAAAAAATATTGCAATATCGTTTTAAAACATTTGCAAAATATTTTTAATATATTTTAAAATATTTTTAATATATTTTAAAATATTTTGTAATATTTTTAAAAGATTACAAAAATATTTCATTGAAAAATCGCTGCCAAACCTCAGAGAAACATTTGTAAATATTTACAAAATCTATTAAAATATTTTGAAATATTTATCAATTATCGTATAATTATTTTTTAGTTCCTTTAGTAACAAATAGATATTTATAAAATATTTAAAAAATATTGGCATATAATATTTTAATGAAATAATTTAAAATATAATATAACGGGGCTGCTCTGCTTGGTGTCGGTAGCCGCGCAGACGTTAGCTGCGTGCAGTGCAGCTACCGGAGCGGAGAAACAACCGCGTAATAATCGAGACCAAGTCTCGTTTCCTCGGGTTTTATCGAGTTCGTAGGTGGACCTGCCAAGGTCGTATTTTGGCTAGCTGCAGTTTGTTCGCACGTGCACCGTGAAGCGATGCGCGTGCCCGCGGAGGCGGCGGGGAACTTAATAGGATTACGGACCGGTGTACAATCAAAACACGCTGAGTAGCGTAGAAAATGTAAAGTATATTGTTCAGTGAAAAAGTAGGTACACGAGCATACACGCGGGTGTGCGAGACGCAGACGAACGAAGCAGTTAGAGACCGGGAGGGCACTGGTGAGAGAGAGAGATGCAGAGCTGACACTTACAGTAGACGAGAGTCGGCTCAGCCCCAGGACGTCTCCTTCGCAGGCGAGTGGTTGGAATTGCTCGGAAGCCTCGGACGTAGCGGAGTCGCGCGGAGACCTCGGGCAAGGCGCAGTCGATGTCGGACCCTCTGGGTTGCAGTCGAGAACCAGGAGCCTTCGCACGTCGTTCTCACAAAGTTATTCGCCTTTACTAATCGAGGAGTAGCGCGCACGATGTTTACTCTCTGCGAGCCTAAACGAATCTGAATCTCTTTCCGCGAGACGCGGCACGCGCGCGAGGCTCTCTCTCTCTCTCTCTCTCTCTCTCAAAATAAAATAGCTACACATACATACTTATTTATTATCATTTTGATATATTTAATTTGTACAACATAATGTACAGTAATAAAGACAATTTAATCTAATCTAATCTAATCTCTCTCTCTCTCTCTCTCCACTTACCGTGCTTACTCCCGTTTCACTCTCCGCCGTTCGCCTGTAACAGAGCTGTAATACATTATTATACATTATGGTATTTATGCTGGGGAGGTTATGACGAGTTAACATTGTTCCTCGTCATAATACATACAATATATTTTTAAAATATGTACAAAAATATTATATGAGAATTTTATTTTTGCAAGGTGTCATGAACATTTTATTAATGTTTTTGGGACATGCAAGTTTCTGTATATCATATATTTATATATTTGAAATATTATATTTTGAAATATTTTATGGATATATATGTGAAAGAATTTAAGAATTAAAAAACCTTGACGTGGCGGGGATTTGAACCAGCGACCTTCTGCGTGACAGTCTGGCACTTTATTCGTTACGCTATGGATGAACTTATGAATTACTCAAAAAAATGTTACTCATATACCACTACGATAATTTCGCAATTGTATACTTACCATGTACTTTTGTAAATTATTTATTCGAGTTTATAAATTGAAAATACCATTTTTGGTATTAATAATATATCTCAAATATAAAATAGGGTGTCGGTAACACAGATTTCTGTAATGTGTTAAAATTTTGCAAATGAATTGCCCCTTTGTAGCGTGATCTTTGGTTATTTTAATTTAAATGCGTTACATACTTCTTAAGGAGACAAACCACCTTTGAAAACTGAAACAAAAAATTGAACATAGCATTTTAATTTTATTATACATTCGAAAAAGAGTTTTTTCATATGAAAGTACACATGAAAAACATTAAATATCTAAATTTTTACCTCAGTTCAACCGGATATGCCTCCCTAGCAAACCAGACTGTATACGATGACTCTTTTCACTGTCCGTAAGATTCCAAGTGTACGCATGGTTGGATTGGGCTCAAATTTTGTAGAGATACTCTTTATACGTGTAATTTCAGTATGAGCGGAGGGATTTTAATTTGAGCGAATAGAAGTATCTTTTTGTTTAAATAATTGCAATATTACACCTATTTTTCAATAATTTTATCACTTTTATAGGTGTTTAATAAATTCTACTGCTTCAATTAAAAATCCCTCCATTCATACTGAAAGTACTCCTCCAACAAGCATCTCCACAAAATTTGAGCCCAATCCAACCATGCGTTCCCTTGGAATCTTACGGATAGTGAGCTGAAATTAAGAAAAACAATATTTTGAGATATTTAACAATTAAGATTGCAATTATGTTACATAAAATTAATACTTATCCAATCTATTTAGAATCTTATCTCCTTTTTCCAATGCAGTAGACAAGCGTATCCTGCAGTTTGCATCAATATTCTATTGTCGGATTGGGTCCGAACCACTCTTTTTTTTTTTTGTTGTATGAGCTGAAATGCAAAAAAAACACAAAAATTAGAAATTTAAGTACACTTTACTTATCATACTTAACTTAATTAATCATACTTATCTTTTTTTTGTCACATAGACAAAGCATTGTTTTTTATACATTGAGTCTGCTACGCATCCATAACCTCACCTGTCACTGTTGACAGAGACGGTTCATGCCAGCTCTGCAAAGAATAAAATAAAAAATTTGCATTTTAGAGGGAACTAAATTATATTTATTTATTTTATTAGATAAACGGGTAGCAAAGATAATTTTATTAGTAAAATCCCTCTTACAAAAAAAATAATAAATACACGTTAGTGGCAATTAGAATATAATACTTAAGTAAAATTAACATTTTTAATAAATACATTTATAATAAATACCTGAGTGGGCTCCTGCTGCATATGCCTCCTCTGGGATTCCTTCTCGTGTTCTTCTTCCGATAGTCCGGGCCTCTATCGTACTGCTTAATGTTTTTCTTTCTGCATGAAAGAGTCTAACATCATCGCTCGTGTTGGTCCAATTCACTGCTGCACATCCTGGAGTGGTGTCAAACTTCCTCATAATGTTGAGAAATCCTGTGCACACCAATCTGGAGAACCGGAAAGCCACTAAAAGTTTTCTTGAGAACTAACTTCCACACGGGGTGCTTCGCCAAGTTGAATTTTGCTATGGCACTGGATAGTCAAAAAAAGATCTTCGAGCTCAGGAAATAGAATATTGGTATCAATTTTCTATTTCTGGCCTTAGAGACTGTATGCGCTGCTGGAGTTTCTGCTTGCTTTTTCATTACTCTTACTCGAGAGTACTTCTCATTCAGAAGAGCATTAGCAAACTTGTTCTTGGCATGTCGTTAAACACATTTTTTTAAATCACTTAACTTTACACTTTTTCAAAAAAACTTCACTGTTCTTCTTTTAAAAAAACACTTCACTTTGTTCTTTTTTTAGAGTTATCAGCTATAAGCTATAGCTACATTTTTTTACTAATTGAAATAATCAAATATTTTACAACAATAGGCAATGAATCACATTTGAAATATATGATTATTTGAAGGTGTTCAGTTAAAAAGTGTTATAAATAAAAATTGGTTCATCGCCTATTGTTGTATATTCGTATGCTATGCCTGGGAGTGTTTTTAGAAGCAGTCGCGGCAAACCCATCTTTTGAGAGCCTAGTATATCTTGTGCTCGGTCAAAACTCAAAAGAACTGGTAATTTCTGAAGCAAAATACTCTCAGGCATAGCATACCAACTTTCAAGAATATACGATGAAGCAATTTTAAAATATTTGATTATTTCAAGAATCTTAGTAGGATCGTTTACTCCCTGCACATGTATCGAATTGTATTTTCTTGACAAGTGGTGCGCTAAGAACGCGATTTTCACGGGGCCTGATTGCTTCCTCCTAGATGAAGCACTGTATTTTGTGTAGCGTATGCAAAACAACCCTATCGTATGTAGCAAAGGGATGCCTCGTGCCATATTATTAGTTTCGCGCCCTAGTTAAAATATATTGTGTTTCGCGCACAGAATATGAGCCTGAAAAACCGCGTTTCACTAGTATCGAAATGTACTATTTTAATATTTGATGCTATGTTCGCTGTCCAAAATTTTCACGTACAAACGTAAAATAAACGATATTTTTTAAAAATAAACGATAATACGAATTCTCTGCAGTAAAAAGATAGGCAATTATATTTTCTTTAAGACACATATCAGGCAATTTACTTATATTTACTTTCTCAATAATTTTATTAGAAAAAACTGAAATCTGAAAACTAAAAAAACGCGTCAACAAAATGTAATAACCTGACTGTTCTTCTATTATGCTAAAGTAAAAACAAAGAAAATAAGACTAAGTTGATTAAAATCCACTGATGATGAGTAGAAGCTGAGATATAGACGTCTACGAACAAACACACACACACATTGTCACACACATGCATCTGTCCGTACGGAAATTTTACGAAAACACTACATTTCGACTTAAAATGCATCAAAACCGAGATCAAAACACACTTCCTAAATGTTTTTACACAAACTCTAAAAGTAACTATTTTAAGGGGGTCTCAAACCCATTTCTGTGATTTTACCGACCTTGCGGCCGGTAGTGCAGGTAGTGCTTATAATAACCTCTGGCGCCATCTGGCGTCAACCACTACAAAAATTTGCAATATCGAAACTCACACTGCGTGTTGCCGTACATGCAGATTTGATATAACGAAAAATGCCTATACATAATGATCTGTATTTCGTATATACATCACACGTGTTTCGACTACACGCATTTTTTACAATAACTGTGCATTTCGCATATACACGCGTGTTTCGAATACACTCTTTTTATATTATAAAAATTAATAAATAATTACGTGTATTTCGCATATACACACGTGTTTCGAATACACGCTTTTTATATTATAACAATTAATAAATAATTACGTGTATTTCGCATGTACACACGTGTTTCGAATACACGCTTTTCTTATGACAAAAAACTACTTTTGAGATGTGCAATTTTTTTCCCAGAAATTAAAAAAAAATAAGTTTATGTATAAATGATGATTAGTGACTTAAGCGACGTGGACTCCTCGACAACGGCCAACAGGACATTGAGGAGCAGCACACATCTCAAGTCTCTCCAGCAGCGGCGTCTTTGTTCAGCACACTCGCTGATAAAGACAGGCGGCGATTGCGTCAGACAACGCGCATCGTTTCGCCACATCTCGTGTGCACGCTGGCACGCCGGTGCACACGCGAAACTTCAGTCGGACAATCCGACAACCTCGACACACGTTTTCACGTGTCGAGAGCGGCAGGAGCAACAAGTTCCATGAACTCGCCGCTATTTTCGAACTTCACGCGCGCAGGCACGCCGGCGCGTGAAGTCTTGTCAACTCAACGGACAAAGGAATCTGTGCGTGCTGGCACGCCGGCGCACATTTTTCCTCGCGACTACCCAACGTCATGCAACGTGGAAGCCTTCGCCGAGGGATTTCTTTTTGCGCGAAGCCACCGACACCGGCGCCTTTCATCATCATCGCAGCGATTGTCGGCACTTCATCATACGGAGTTTGCGTGAAGCCACCGACACCGGCGCCTTATCATCATCATCACTTCGGTCAACGGCGCTTCCTCGTCAATTCAGCACTTCTCCTCGGTAGCGTCGACGAATTCTTCACGGCGTTTTGCGCGGCGATTCACGCGGGAATCGCCATTTTCGCTTTAAGGTAACAAAGAAGTGCGCGCGCGAATCTCGACCGTTAGGCCGCCATCTTGCTTCGGCGAGTCTTCGAATTCTCAGAACAGCTCACGCGAGCAACGACGATTCTACGAATCATCACGCACACGTTGCGTTATCGAGATCGTGACTCAGTCTGAAAAATATTTTTTTTCTTTTCTTTTTATTTTCATTTCTTTTCAATCGATTTTTTTTTCTCTCTCGTTCATTAACTTGCGAAATACGAGGTGAAACGCGTTAGCAATCTCAGTAATTCTTTCGAATTTCTCTTTCATGCGTTTCACTCTCTTTTCTCGCTCGACGATCAGCGTTTGCACCCGTGTCAACGGCTACCACTCCCGGACGGCGCTCCTCGCAAGTGGTACCCCACAGACCTCCAGGGCAACGCATCGAGCCTCAGTCACAGCAGCCTCGACAACTAGCGGGCGTGCTGGGAATCGCGACAACTATCTCTCGTTGTTGTCGTCTCGCGGACTGAGCTCCTCGCGAGCGACACAACAGGGAAGTCTAGTGAAACTTACACGGCCCTGCTCGTCTCTAATCGAAGGTCGACGAACAATTAAGGTAGAAAATCTTTTTCTCTTCTCTCACTACCCATTATCAACCTCCAGTTAGCTTAGTGCGCGAGTCGGACAGACATTGCCTCGCAGCCGTTTGTACATGCGAGTACACTGCAACCATTGTATAATAATTTTGTACGTCTGCTCCGAACTCAAGGTCAGGTTAGGCACTGCACCCCACGCANGTCGGGCAAGCAAATCTTTCAACCTCCCCTTCCTAACCGCAACGCTAAAGACCTCAGGAAGCCGAAAATGACAATCACGCACTCCCCGACTAAAGCGAAAAACACAAGCGAAGTCGTTGCAACGACTCCTGTAATCTCAACGAGCCAAGGTCAATCAAGTTCAACCGTCTCGCTCACGCCAGTAAATTCAGAGACATCGCAGAGCACTCCAGCTTTTACGACTGTCTCCTCGTCGAACTCTCCTCTCACGATGTCCGTCAACGACTCGGGGCCACCGATCGGTGCTAACACTGCAAACAGCGGCTTCAACTTTGAAACAGACAACGGGCAATCTTATGTCCCAACTACGGCGTCGTCAAACAACAGATATTTCCTGGGAACGCCTTAAGAACAAAACCGTCCATTCCTGAATTCAGGAACACGGCGGAAAGACAACAGCCTGCTGAACAACTAGCAGTAACCAGCAATCAACTACGCCACTGCAGACGACCTGGCACAGCTGACAGAACAGCTAAACCAGCAACTGGACCTCAAACTAAACGCGTTTCTGGAACGCCTGGCTTCGGCCCAACAACAGCGAGAGTACGACTGCAAAAGGCCAACCGAACACACAGACGCACATCTGTCACTACCCACCAACTCAGAAAACTCAGAAACCAGGTTACCCCTGCCGAATCTCTCGCAGGGAAACCTTCATCTTGACCAACAACACAATGCATCTGCCTTTGCAAGCACCAGGCACTTGCTTTTCTGGAATTTTTACAAACACAATCCGCAGGGCTGGTTCAGCCAATTAGAAGATCTACTCTTGGCACACAACGTCAATAAAGACGAAGCCAGATTCAACTTCGTCATGAGATATCTTACACAAGATATTCATGTTGACATCCAATACAAGCTCAACACCCTCACAAAAGGACACAAATATGAACAAATCAAGAAATTCTTGACTGAGCGCTACGCTGAAACTCCTCAGCAACAATTGGATCGTCTATTCAAAGGCGTAGAAATCGGTTCTAGGAAACCTTCTGACCTTCTTGCCGAAATGCAAAGCTTGGCTCAGAACTCTATTCCAAGAGAAACCATCATCTCGGTTTGGAAATCTCGACTGCCCCCACAGATCCAGATCATGATCTGGAACTACAAATCTGAGGACGAACTAGTCAGGAGTGCAGACATGGCTCACGAACTCGCCCAAAAGTCCAGTCATCTGAACGCTTTGCAATCGAGCAATCAGCCTGCTACAGTTCCCAAAGACAGGTTCGAGAAACTCCTAGCAGCTATCAAGTCTCAAAACAATAGCAAGCAGAACGGTCGCTCTAGAGCCAATCGATCGAACAACAGATCTCGAGCCAACTCAAAAAACAACCGAGATTCGACCCCAGCCAGATCAAAATCTAGGTCGCGCTTCTCAAACGACAAAAACCTTTGCTACTACCACCGCAAATACGGTACAGAGGCAAAGAACTGCCATCTGCCCTGCACCTGGAAGCGTGCTCCTAATCAGGACTACAAGATAAAGAACCCCAAGAGTTCAGAGGACCAGGCAAACTAATAATCCTGCTGTTGCGGAGACTGACAGCCGGTCACATTTAGCCGCACGTCTCCATGTAAGAGATTCACTCTCTAATCAAGTCTTCTTGATAGACACTGGGGCGGACATCTCAGTAATTCCAAAACCCAGCAACTGGCAAGGCAAGGCTACTGACTTCCGACTCTATGCTGTCAACGACACGACCATAGATGTCTTCGGCGTCAAACGTCTCGAATTAGACGTCGGCCTGCCTTACAAGCTTGCTTGGAATTTCACCATCGCAGATGTCCCGCACTCCATCGTAGGAGCCGATCTCCTCAAACACTACCATTTACTACCAGATCTCAAGCTCAAGAAACTGGTGGATGGCAACCAATTCGCGCACGCACCTGCCTTCGTCAAAACAGTGCAGCCCGTGCAAATTTCTTTCGTGGCACCGAGCGACAAATACGCTCACATCGTCAACAAATACCCTCAAGTTTTTGGTCCTGATCAGTTCAGATCGACAAAAAAACGAGGAGTATTTCACCATATTCTCACCAAGGGTCCACCAGTCTCACAGAGAGCTCGCCCTCTTTCACCTGCCAAGCTCAAGGCAGCCAAGAAAGAGTTCCGGAAATGGTGCGAGCTGGGCATCTGTCGCCCTTCAGACAGCTCATGGTCAAGCCCTTTGCACATGGTGATGAAGAAAAACGGGGAATGGCGTCCTTGCGGCGATTACCGCAAACTCAACCTGGAGACGATCCCAGATCGTTACCCAATTCCACACATGCATGATTGCATGACCTTTTGCCACGGCAAAAAAATCTTCTCGGCGCTAGACTTACACCAGGTCTACCACCAAATACCGGTAGCCCCCGAAGACATCCCCAAAACGGCAATCATCACTCCCTTCGGACTCTACGAGTTTCCAGTGATGACGTTCGGATTTCGCAATGCTTCACAGACCTTCCAGCGCTACATCAACTCAGCGCTTGGAGATCTCGACTTTGTCTTCGTCTACTTAGACGACATCCTCATCGCCTCCACGGCGGAGGACGAACACCAGAAACACCTTGACACAGTTCTAAATCGCCTCAACGAGTACGAGCTGCAAGTCAATCTTGAGAAATGCAGTTTCGGCGTTACAGAACTAATCTTTCTGGGCCATCTTATTACTCCAGATGGTTTCAAACCCAGCCCAGAAAAAGTCAAGGCCATACAGGAATTCCCAAAGCCACAGACCATCGAGGAACTTCGAAGATTCCTAGGTCTCGTCAACAGTTACAGACGTTTGCTGGCGCACGCTGCAGACACGCAACGTCCTCTCAGCGAATTCCTAAAAGGAGCTAAGAAAAAGGACAAACGTCCAGTTTCGTGGACTTCAGAAGCCGAGGCGGCCTTCCAAAAGTGCAAGGACGACCTCGTGAACCTCACCTTTACCGCTTTTCCAAGCGAAAACGCAGAGCTACGTCTGATCACAGACGCATCAGACACAGCTATGGGAGCAGCCCTCGAGCAACGCTCAGGCAACTCTTGGCTTCCCCTCGCCTTCTTCTCCCAGAAGTTCTCCCCTGCGCAGACCAAATATGCTACCTACGACCGGGAGCTAACTGCCATCTACGAGGCAATTCGACACTTCCACCACTATCTCGAAGGTGTGGAGTTCAAGATTTACACAGATCATAAACCTTTGATCTATGCTCTACAGCAAAACAACGACAAAATGCCAGCTATTCGCTCGCGCAGATTGTCTTACATCGCCCAGTTCAACACAGAGATTCACTATCTCCCAGGTGAAGAGAATGACGTTGCAGACGCCCTGTCTCGAATCAACGCTTTCACTTCCCCTGCACTTTTCGACTGAAGCGATCCAGAACTCCTCGCTGACCCACAAGTCAGAAAAGTTCTAGCAAATATCAACGCATTCAAGCTTCCGACGCTGTTCGACGCGAAACAGCTGAGCGAAGAACAAGAGAAGGACAACCAACTCAAGGAGATTCTCAACAATGCGGATCATCCGCACAAGCTTCGCAAGCTTACTTGGGGCTCCGCTCACGCAGCGTTCTACTGCGACATCCACGAAGATGTAATCCGTCCTTATCTCCCTAAGAAACCGAGGAAAACAGTTTTCGATAATTTCCATTCGCCATCGCATCCTGGAGTTAAAGTCACAGCTCGACTCATACACCAACAGTACGTGTGACCCAACATGAGTCGCGACATCGCCACTTGGTGGCGACATGCGTAGCTTGTCAACAATCAAAAGTGACAAAGCACAACAAGTTTCTGCCCAAGCATTTCATTACTCCAGATGCAAGATTCGATCACGTCCACTTGGACCTCGTAGGACCATTCGCCTACAGCCACGGCTACACGCATCTCCTCACCATCATCGATCGCTATACGAGATGGCCGGAGGCAATTCCAATTGCTGACACCACTGCAGCAACTGTAGCTCGTGCATTTTACGACAACTGTATCTGCCGCTATGGCGCACCAACAACGATCACCACGGATGAGGTTGCTCAATTTGAGTCCAGATTATTTTCCGAACTCCTGTTAATCCTCGGAATTAACAGGATTCGCACAACGCCATACCATCCTGCTTCCAACGGCATGGTGGAGCGCCTCCACCGAGACATCAAAACAGCTTTCATGTGCCACGGAAACAGTCAGGAATGGTTCCGATTACTTCCAACAGTCATGCTGGGACTGCGCACACGCATCCGTCTAGACACAGACGCCAGTCCAGCCGACTTAGTCTTTGGAAAATCAATGAGAATTCCCGGTGATTTCTCACCTCTCACCAATGAAGAACCAAACGTTCGCACATTCTACAACGAATTTTGCGACTTCATGCACCAACTGAGACCAGTTCCAGTTAGCCATAAAACAGCAATTAAACCATTCCTTCATCAAGGCATGGAAACTTGCTCCCACGTTTGGCTACAAGAAAAACCAATCAAGCCCGCATTGACTCGGCCTTACACTGGCCCTCACAAGGTCATATCTCGCAACATGGAGAACCAGACCTTGGTAATTGAAGTCAACGGCACACAGAAAACAGTGTCTTTGCAACGCGTGAAGCCTGCGTGCATGCTACAAGAGGAGCCTGACGGAACTAAGGAAAACACAACACCTGAACCGATCAAGATTCCTCAGCCACCGGAAGTCAACCGCGCTCAACCAGCACCCGGTACTTCCAAATCCACGCAGCTTCCAGCTGACGACATACAACCGGCACCACCCGCACCTCCCTTTTCCCCCATCGTCGATCCTCCGGATCAAACGCTTCCGGTTCCTCAACCTCCAGCACCCAAACGCGTTAGTTTTGCTCCGGATACCTCAAAAAGCAACAAGAATCAATCTAGTACACAGGTTCCGTCCGCGCAACCAGCGCCCAAACGCGCCAAGTTCGTTCCAAACATATTGAAACGAAAAGCGAACGTAATTCAATCCATTCACGTTATCGCACACCGAAAAGACTCATCTTCGCGGGGGGGTGCAGTGCCTAACCAATGACACGTGCGAACAGAATAGCTAGTAATCAAACATTCTTTTTCTTTTATTCAAGCATGGACAAGCTAAGAGAATTAAGAGCGCAGCTCAACACATTCAGAAATAACTCGAGTGACGAGAGAGTTCGTGCAGACTGCTTCAACGCAGATTTGGAGCTGGAATCTTTCGAAAACTTTCTACGACAAAAGTCAGAACATCGAGACGTTCGCCTGCGCATGGCGAGACATCACTCGCTAGCAGATCACCCCGTCATGCACGAACCTCCCGTTCCTCAGCTCTTTGTAAATAATTTTCCGATAACACAGTTGTTCTTGCGTGACTTAAATTACCGCTTAAACAAAGTTAAGCTGCGTGAAGTTTTATCAGCTCAGGGTTTCGATGATGTAGAAATCAAGTCCCTCAAAAACACCAAGTCGGGCTCTGTAGCTATTGTAGTTTGTAAGTCTCTGGCATCTTCCTGCAAGATTCAAGTAAAATCTTGCAAAAAAGAGTTAATTTTCACAGATCCCAAAGGGAAAGTTTCTTACATCAAGATCAGACCTGATCAATTTCCCAGTCAAAATCCATTGCTACCTACGCAATCGTTTTCAAAAAAAAACATCAGTACTGCCGCAGACTCTTTCAAGTCTTTTGGACTGCCCTCAAGCAGTAAATCACCTTTTAAAATACGTCTCGGCAAACGATATTTACAACTTCTACATAGCCGCTTTCGAGAACCCCAAATTTCTTGCTGTCGACTTCATCTTCGACTCTGCGGCAGACAGGTACAACAGCAAGAACGGTCTAAATCTCATGTTGGAAGATACCAGAAAATTCAATTTTAGAAGTATCTTGTTCAACGCACACAGAATCACTATAGAAACTCCTTTTGTTAACAAATTGTTGAACATTTGCGTAAATCATCGGCTTGATCCAGACAGACGCCTTTGGCTACGACAAGTCGACTTATCAGCGGTCGCTGTTTTAGAACAAACAATCAAAACTCTGTCTGAATCATGCACGATTCTCCACCTAACCTTAGGAAACTCACCAGGCGGTTGCGAAAGCTCTTTAGACATAGATAAACTAAAAACTCTGACACTAGTCAACAATGCGCAACTATCGTTAAAATTCTTGAGTCAAGACTGTTTCTCGTCAATCAGCTCGCTAAAAATCATAGGGTGCAACGAAGTGCCAATGGACAAGCTGTTCAACTTCGTGGCCGCTAACACGAACTTAAAAACACTAGTATTTAAGGACAGTCAGAGTAGAAACAAAAACTCAGTCGACCTGCTCAGAGCAGTATTTTGCAGCAGTAACTGCATAGAGGAATTCCAATTCGATTACTCAAACATGAAAGAATTTCGCACTCACTTGATTCCCAACTTGGTTCTGAATCAAGCTACCTCGCTAAGAGCCTTAAACCTAGAAAACAATGATTTTTTCAAGAATTGGATTCCTCCAATCATTGATAACGCGCCCAATCTAACCGAGTTGAACATCCTCGGATTAGAATTCGATTACTCGCTGCCGCTACACAAATTACCATTTTCAGTTTCTCTCAAACTCAACTACAATCAGGCTATCGAACGCTAGAAACAAATTAGAGATAACAAATAAAAACAAATTAGAGGTTGTAGTCAACAATGCACGTGGTAAAAAGAGATCCCGTGCAATCAATTTAGCTTCGCTAAGAAATGTAACACTTGGTAGTGCGAAATTTAGTCTAAGATTCATTAACTGTAAGTTCGTCGCTTTAGCATCAACGCAAAGAGCTCTGGAATCAGACGGAGCCACTGTACGACAGTCAGAAAACTCAATCATCATTTGTAAGCGCTAAGCGACTCTAAGGCTCAACAGACTCATTTGCGTTTAATCTAGTTTTTAACTTTAATATTGTATTATGTAATAGCAAATTATTGAGTCAGATGGAGCGAAACCATCAGTACAAACATTGTATTACATTACGTTATACTACAAGAAAATACTTGTACAATCATCACACTGTGATTCTAATTCTAGTACTTTTGTAATTCTAAGCGCAAACTCGTTATACGAACAACTAGTTTTAAGAAAATGTAAATTATTTTTGTAAATACTCTCCAGTCCCTGACAAACTTTTTTTTGTAAAACTACGAAAAATTTTGTTAACTCTTCTCTCTCGCAAGTTTACTGAAGTTAACTAATCAACAAAAATGCTTCTCATTTTTTCTTCCTCGGGGGGAGTACTGTAGGTACCCCACCGATAGGTGGCGGCACGCCCGACCACAGAGAGAGAGAGGGAGAGAGCGGCTCACGCCGCGTGCGAGCGCCTCGCTCAGTTCCGCATCGACTACGATCCAGACCAGGCAGGCTGGAGAGATAGAGATAGGAGAATAAAGAAGTTAGTTAGTTCAGGATAGGCAGAGTACTTTCTCTACCTCGACCGCCTCATCCCGACATGCAAGCCCCTGTTATATATTTCAACATATTTATACAGTATAGTGACTTAAGTGTAACCAGAAGATCTTGTTCGTTCTAATTATACGCTTTTGGCGCAAGTGTTTTCGAACAAAATAGATCTTTTGGTTACACTTAAGTCACTAAACTGTATAAATATGTTGAAATACATAACACAGGCTTGTATATCAAGTTTCAAGTGTATATGTTACATGAGGTTTGAGATATACAATTTTTAACCACATAAATCTTTTAAATTTAAATTTATATAGATGTGCTATATCATCATATAAACTTGCGACAAAATTTTGGCCTGCAAAAAGCTTTGGAAGGAACAAGAAGCGTCAGAAGCTACTGCCGTATAAAAGGAGATGTACTAGTATAAGCAGCAAGTTGATATTGGTCGAGGACCAGAAGGGAATCCTGAACATACAGCTGTTGCAGGAGTTGCTTGTATTGCAGCAGCAGCAGTTGACCAAGCTCGAGTAGCAGCAGCAGCAAAAGTTGTATGAATATAAGCAGCAAAAGCTGCACACACAGCAGTCGCAGCAGTGGCCCCTGAATATGCAGCTGGAGTACACTGTGGACCAGTAACTCCAGCAGCACTGGACTCCGTACTAGTAACAGCAGACCCTGGTCGAGGACCTACTGTAGATCCTTGATGTACAGCTGTAGAATGTATACCAGCAACTTCCAACTTCAGGGTCGTCTACAGATGATTGAAACAGGTTAGCAAAGCTAACCAGGCCAGCAAACAGCGTGATTTCAGCTCCAGGGTTGTCTTCTGATGATTGAAATGGGCCTGCAACGCTAACCGGTCCAACAACAGCGTGAATCTGGTTCCAAGGTCATCCTCAGATGACTGAAGCCTCCAGCAACCCCACCCAGTAGCACAAGAAAGCGTGAACTTGGTTCCATGGTCGTCCTCAAATGTTCGAAGCTTCCAGCAATGCCAGCCAGTACCACCAGTGAGTGTGAACATGGTTCCTAGGTCCTCCTCAGCTAATTGAAGCCTTCAGTAACGCCAGCCATCACCACCAAAGAGCGTGAACCTGGTTTCAGAGTCGTCTCCAGATAACTGAAGCCTCTCGAAACGCCAACCAGCATCAGTAGCAGCAGACAGTTTTTATCCAGCTCCAGAGTCATCTTGTTTGTAGCCGTCAATGCCAACCTATAATGCACAGACAGTGTAAATCAGCTATAGAGTCATCTACACATAATAAAACCACGTAATCACTGATTTCACTGCACATAACACAAGAAATACTTGTGAATTTTGAGTGTCGACGAATCTTCATCCAGACAGTATGTCGGAGGAAGGTATCAGCACAGCCGTAGAAGTAGCAGCACAAACAGTGATAGTCGATCCACATCTAGAATGCATCTTGAAAGTTGAATGTATACGCAGAAGTGGAAGCAGCAAGAGCACCAGCAGCAGCAACAGAAGCAGACACCAAAACAAGGGATAACCTCCAAGCGCAAAAAGTCAAGTTTCTTGCTGGAGTTGCGTATTTTCCTCTACTGCAGCACTCCTTGACGGACTGACACTCACACACTGCATCGTAGCTGATATTCCGAAGCATCACTTTTATATACTTCTCGCACTGCATTAGAAGTAAACGAAGCACTGGCGAGTCTCGCCGTGAGCAGCAGATCCGCGAGCGAGATCGCACTGAGCGGAGGCTGCTTGAAAACAGATGCGCTTTTAATTAGCACACTAACACTGCTGTATCGCGTCGACGTGCTGCACTTATACAATTAATACCTTTGAATAACTTGAAGTTGAACCGAACGAGCGAAGGCCGGGATGCAGCTTCAAAACGTCAAAACACAAGGCACAGCTGGCGAGTGGCGGCTGCGTGAATGTGTCGCCGCAGTCGCCAGTAGGTCCCCAGATCGACGCACACAATGTATGCGCAGTCGTCGTACTCACTTCGACAGAGCCGCGGACAGAGCAACGAACAACTGTTCGGCGTCGCTTGGATGATAATAAAACTATTTTTTTTTTTTTATTCAAATTATGGAAAACAAAGACATAGTTGCCCTTTCTCTCATCATTTTATATCTATGTGCAAAGTTTCAAGTTGATCTGTCAACGCATATAAAAATGGCATTTGAACGAAATTTTTAACATGCACACGCTGCAGCTACTAGTTTTTGTTCAAATGCCATTTGTTAACGCATTTAAATATTGACTTGAAACTTTGCATTGTCGTAGATGATTCCGAGACAAAGGGCAACTATGTCTTGGTTTTTGATAATTCACTGTATTTATTTAGTTTCAAGCAATTTTCTACCGAGTACTCGTTCTATCGACTCGGTCGGTAAAAATTGGGTTTGAGACCCCCTTAAGGCTTCCTTAGGTGGAAAGCAAAATAAAAAAAAAGATGCATTACCCGAATGTAGTCTCTTATTCATCTCGACTTGAATAAAAAAAAATATCCCTAAAATGTTTATAAAATATTTTGAAATATTTCTAAGAAAATATATTAAAATCTCGTAATTTTACATTTCTAAAAATGGTTTCGTGAATATTGCAAAATAATGCTGAGTAATATGAGTTGAAAAGATTATAAAAATGTATCAAAATATTTTATCAGTATACGTTGCCTCTAACAAATAAAAAAAGTATCTGCGTAATACTTATAAAATATTTTAAAATCTTAAGAAGAAAATGTATTAAAATCTCGTAATTAAATATTTATTCGAAATATATTACTAGCCTTTCAAAATATATTTAAAAATCATTATTTATAAATGTTTTTAATATTTTTTATAATACTTTGTTGTGAACCAAATTAAAATGTTCCTTATAAATAATTATAAAATATTAAAAAATGTTTTTAAAAACATTGTATAAAGATTTATGTACACATTTTAATGAAATATTAATGCAATAAAATGTTTGATAAAAAACGTATCAAATTCTTGTAATTAAATATTTATTTAAAATATTTTACTAGCCTTTTGCAATATGTTCATAAAACATTATTTCAAAATGTTTCAATATTTTTTATAACATTTATTTTAATATTTTTAGTGAACGAAATTAAAATGTTTCTAAGCAATATTTATAAATGTTTTTAGATATATTTTATAGCGATTTATTCAAATATTTTTAAAAAATATTTGTGCAACATTATATTATGTCCGAATCAAACGAAAATATATCTTAAAAAAATATTCCTAAAATATTTTTTAAAATATTTTTCTTACAATATTTACAATCACATATTTTAAAAATATTTTATAAATCTTTGGGTCATATATTTTTCGAAAATGTTTATTTCACACTTTTAAATTATCTTAAAAATGTTTCTAAAATATTTTACAATATAAAAATTTTTTAAAATATTGTGTGCTATTATAGGGTTCGGCAGGTTCTTTTTGTAGCTTATGAAAACTTTCAGTTTAAAAGATATTAAGATTCAAATTCTTGAACTCTCACCCTGTATACTCTGTGTACTCTTCCACTAGCAGAATAGGAGGAAGCTAAGTGCCAATGACTTGGCAGCGGTTTTTTTATTTATAATGATAACTAACGGAAATAATTGTTGTAATAGCGACAAACGATAGTAAAATAATAGTGAAATCAACAAATGATAAATTTTCAATTATTTATTTCAAATGCATCATTATTAAATCATTTTTCAATACAATTAGTAATTTTTTCATTTTTGTCTGTATTTCTGATTTAATAGTGATATTTTCAATTACTATAAACACACTTAACGGACGCGTCGCTGTAGTTTTACGGTCAGTAAACCGAAAGGGTTCACTGCACAACTCAAAACGTTTTTTTTAACTAATTTATTACTTTTTAACTAATGACACAGTGAAAACATACACCAGGTACTGTAAACTGGCAACTCCGTCAAGTGTGTTTATAGTAATTGAAAATATCACTATTAAATCAGCAATAAAGACAAAAATAAAAAAATTACTAATTGTATTGAAAAATGATTTAATTATGATGGATTTGAAATAAATAATTGACAATTTATCATTTGTTGATTTCACTATTTTTTTACCATCGTTTGTCGCTATTACAACAATTATTTCCGTTAGTTATCATTATAAATAAAAAAATCAATACATAAAAAAAATTTATACTTTCCGATTTTTACCTTTTAAGAAAGGTTTTATTTTGAAGATTTCAATATTTTTGAAGAGAACTAGAAAATTAACAATACATTTTACGTCACCATATATAGTATTTACAGTTAAACGCTAAAAAAGAGCACCACCTGTATCTCATTATTTTGTCCGCATGGATGCCGTCTTTGAATATTATTTATACCTCGACAGCAAAACCCACGAAACGCACCACCTAGGCCTCTACATTGGCTATCCTGTACACCTAGCCTCAAAAAACTATATACCGCACCACTTAGACCTCGTCATCGGCGACCCTGTATACTTCGACACTGTTCACCTAGACGCCATCCTCGAACATTTTTTGCACCTTGACCCGAAAAACTACGGAGCGCACCATCCAGACCCCGGTATTGGCTATCCTGTACACCTAGACGCCATCCTTGAACATTTTTTTCACGTAGACCCGAAAACCTACGGAGCGCACCATCCAGACCCCGTCATCGGCTATCCTGTACAACTAGACGCCATCCTCGAACATTTTTTGCACCTAGACCAGAAAAACTATGGAGCGCACCACCTAGACTCCGTCATCAGCTATACTGTACAGGTGTACGCAGGGTAGACGCAATCCTCGAAGATTTTTTACACCTAGACCAGAAAAACTACAGAGCGCACCATCCAGACACACCTTGACGCACTCCTCGAACATTATTTTTACCTAAACCCAAAAAACTACCTGGATGAACCTCTTTCTACCCCACTATGTCTATAATCTATCTCTTTTAGCACATATTACAAAAATCCTGCTGTCGTGGAGGATGCGGGAGCGAGGACAACTGCCCCGAAAGGGGATGTGTAGAATGAATCGCCACCTGGTCTTACGCGGTAACGAAGCCAGCGAAGGCGCGCTGCCATGAAGGGGGGCGTTAGGATACGAGAATGATTTCGTAGTGTGTCCGACGATGAGTTGACTTCCTCCTCATCAAAGTCGGAAAGCTCTCATACTTAGTTCTAGAGAGGTATGGGGGTTATCACCTCTATAACGGTTGACTCACCTGCGATCGGGACAGGATCCAAAACGCGCGGGTTTAACTTACTATCATGGCTCAAAAAAAAACAAAACCAAACCAAAACCATTAAGGACTTGAAGGCGGGAACGTGGAATGTGCGCAGTTTGTACAGAGCAGGCGCGTACCAGGAAATCTTAAAAGAAGCTGGCGAGCGCGAATTGGATTTAGTAGCAATACAAGAAACTCGGTGGCAAGGTAGCAGGATTTTAACAAAAGATAACTTCACCTTTATATTCGGGGGCGTGAGCGGACACTCTTTAGGTACCTGTTTTCTGGTTAGCAAAAGAATTATACACGCTGTTAAAAGTTTCAAATTCGTGAACGACAGACTCTCGTATATCATTATCGAATGAGCGTGGTATACTTACGTGGTGATTAACGTGCACTGTCCTACGGAGAACAAAGAGGAAGAGGTCAAGGGTCTTTACTACGAAGCATTGGAACAATTAATCGATCGATTCGCGTATTACGACACCAAAATAGTAGTAGGGGATTTCAACGCTAAAATAGGGAAAGAGGAAATGTTTAGGCCCACTACAGGCAAGGAAAGTTTGCACGAGACCAGCAACGATAACGGTATTAGAGTCATAAATTTCGCGGCGGCAAAAGATCTTATAATAAAGACTACGTGCTTTAAGCACAAGGATATACACAAAGCAACGTGGACATCGCCGGACGGAGCCACGCAAAATCAAATCGATCACTTCCTTATCGATAAGAGGCGCCACACGAACGTACTTGACGTAAGAACCTATACGGGGGTGGATTGCGAGTCGGATCATTTTCTAGTAGTGGCGAAATTAAGAGCCAAATTAGTAGCCGGGCAAAATAGTAAACGGAAGAACAAAGTAGAAACATTCAACATTGAAAAGCTGCGAAACGGGGTAGAGCGAATTCAGTTTCAAGTAGAAATAAGTAACCGGTTTCAGGTTCTCGAGGACACAGATGCACCGACGGAGGTAGATGACGACCCGAACAGTCTATGGGGGGCTATCGAAAGAACGGTAAAAGAGGCCGCGAACAAAGTGCTAGATAAAAAGAAAAAGCTTACGACTCTATCAAACGAAGCAAAATGTATCAAATCCTTGTGCTCCTCGGAGTACCAAACAAACTCGTGAAATTAATTGAAATATGTCTGAAAGGAATCACGGGAAAGGTCCGAGTAGGCGGTAACGTATCCGAATCATTCATGATACGCGACGGTTTGAAACAAGGTGACGGTCTCTCTACGGTACTCTTTAACTTAACGCTAGAATATGTTGTTAAAAACATAAATGTTGTTAAAAACATAAATTCTAGGATATGCGGATGACTTGGACATACTAGGGGATAACGGTGCAGCGGTAGCGAGAAACGCGGAATTTCTCATAAATGCGACTGAGGACACGGAGTTAGAGGTGAGCGAATCGAAAACGAAATATATGATCATGGATAAATTGGGCATTTGATTTGGCATTAACAAGAGACTTCATTCAGGGAATGTTTGCTTCTACGTCGTGAATAGATTACTAAAATCAAAACTGTTGTCTAGAAATGTAAAATTAAGGATATACACGACTATAATAATGCCGGTAATCCTGTACGGGTGCGAAAATTGGGCGCTTACTAAAGCGGAAGAAACACGTTTTAGGGTGTTCGAAAATGAGGTTCTGCGGTAAATATATGGGCCAAAGAAAGATGAAGAAACCGGGACGTAGAGGAAACTACACAATGACGAGCTATACAATTTATACGCGTCACCGAATATAAACAGAATAATTAAATCGCGAGATGGGCAGGGCACGTGGCAAGAATGGGAGAAGATCGCACGGCAACGCGTATAATGAAAGGAAAGCCTAGCACACCGCGACCTCTAGGTAGACCTAGACACAGGTGGGGGGACAACGTAAAAACGGACTTAAGTGAAATAGGGCCGGAGGGTGCGAAATGGATGGAGTTGGCACAGAATAGAGATACGTGGAAGGCTTGCGTAGATGAGGCGATGAACTTTTGAGTTCGAAATGTCCCTTGAAAAAAAAAAATTATTTATAAGAATTTTATTTTTCAGGGTTTAAAAGTGGCTTGTCCCCTTAATAATCTAAATTCAGATTAGAGGAAAATTATTGAAAATGTCATCCAGACATGTTTAAGGTGGTCTGTACGGCCATAAGGGCCATAAAAAATTTGTTTAAAGATAACATAAATCAGGCTAGAAAAGTTGCTAGAACGATGGTTTTTTTTTTAAATTGCATTTTATATTGTTGAGTTTCGAGAAAAATTATAGAAAAAGTGCTCCTCAGACCGATGCAGAGGAACGTAGGAGCTAGGGTTGAGTACCTTTACGTGCTCCTCAGACCGATGCAGAGGAACGTAGATAACTAAGTTGGGGCCCAGACTCCCTCTCCCGATGCAGAGGAACGTCGGTATCGGGGTTAAGTCTGTCCAGAGGATGGCCGGACGATGCTGCAATACGTATACGACTGGACGATGCTGCAAGAAGCAGACGGCTGGAAGATGCAGAAAGAAGAAGACAAGTTTTATCCTGAACCCCTAATCACTTTGGTGGATGGGGGATGTATGGAAATATCAAACCCTAAAGACGAAGCCAACAAGGCTAATTAACGGGCCCCACGAAAGTATTGTTTAACAATAGTGCCTGTGTAAGTTGGACCTGGCTCTTTCTCCGATATGACCCCCCCGCGGTAACACCGTTAAGTATTGCTTCGCGGGGGGTGCGTGGCTACTGCCCACTTCTATTGATGTAGTCTTTTAACTCGTCTTTTTCTTTCTGCATCATCCAACTGTCTTCTTCCAGCAGCATCGCCCGGTCGTCTACTTCGTACAGCATCGTCCGGTCATCCTCTGGACCGACTCAACCCCGACACCTACGTTCCTCTGAATCGGGTGAGGAAGTCTGGGCTCTAACTCAGTTACCGACGTTCCTCAGCATCAGTCTGCGGAGCACTTACAGGTACTCAACCCTAGCTCTTACGTTCCTCTGCATCGCGCAGGGGAGTGAGAGCTCAACTTTGTGACCTATATTCCTCTGCATAGGTCTGAGAAGCACTTATAGGTACTCAACCCTAGCTCCTACGTTCCTCTGCATCAGGCAGGAGAGTGAGAGCTCAACTTTGTACCTACTTTCCTCTGCATCAGTCTGAGGAGCGTTTCGTATTTACGACTTAGTGGCCTTCGTCTGGCAACATTTTACTTGATTGTTTCGCCTTGTCTTTCCCTTCTTTTCTCTTTGTCCTTTCTGACTTTCTTGAGAATGGCTTTCACGTAGTTCTTTACTGCGTACCATCCATCCTCCGATGTCAGCACAGCCGTCAACATTGACTCCGGCGTCACTCTTGTCTGGAGGTAACACTCAAGTATCTCTCGCTCTTGTTGATAGCGTGAGCAGTCGCAAAAGACATGCTCCGCATTTCCGTTCGCATCCAAATATACTTGGCAGGTACGCTCGAAAGCATCCATGCCCAGTAAGAAACTGTGTAAGGTAGTAGTCTACTTCCCCGTGTCTCCTTTTAATCCAGTCCCCTATTTTCGGTATAAGGCGATGTGCCCATCGCCCTTTCCTGCTAGCATCTCATCGTTGTTGCCACTCATTCATTGTCCGTTTCCGCGTGGTGTTCCAGATTTCTGACTGTGTGGCGTCATTACTTCTTTTCTTTGCCCCGTAAGCCTCCTTCCTTTCTACCACTAGGAGATAAATGGACTGCATGCCTGCTGTAATAGCGTCTGCCTATATTGGGGCTCCGTATAACATAATTGACGTGGTCACACTAGCTTGAAGCAACCTTCGTTTTTGGGTTAGCCCTCCTATATTTGGCATCAATCGTGATAAAGCAGCGCCAATATTTGTTGCTTTATCGCTCACTGCTTCTAGATGCTGCTTAAAAGTAAGTCTCGCATCGATGGTTATGCCCAGATATTTGATCGTTGGTTTAGAAACGATCTCATGCCCACGTACTGTCAGTGTTATCAATTCTAGCTTCTTCCTAGAGGAGATAAGGATAGCTTTGGTCTTGTGGCTGGCTAGATCCAGGCCTGTTGCTGTTAGCCATTCGTGTATTATACGAATTGCATCGTCCACTATTACTTTAACATCTTCTATGTGTTTCGCTACTACTACTACTGCTATATCGTCCGCGAATCCTATAACCGTTGCCCCTTGGGGTAGTGATAGGCGTCGTACTCCATCGTACATGATGTTTCAAAGCGGAGGGCTAAGTACCGAACCTTGGGGGACGCCTCCTGTGACTTTATTGGACTTGGTGCCATCCTCAGTATCATACAACATGATTCTGTCCTTAAGGTAGTCAGGCATCATCCGTTTTATGTACAGAGGTACATCTTTCTTTCGTAATGCCTCGTGTATTTAGCTCCATTTAGCTGAGTTGAATGCATTTTTTACATCCAGTGTAGCAATAGCGCAGTACTCCTTTTTCCCTTCTTTCCATCTTGTTCCCTCTACCGCTTTTGGGCAGTGTCAATCGCTAGGCTAACTGCGTCCAGTGTAGAGCGTTGCCTCCAGAATCCGTACTGGTGTTCTGAAAGTCCTTCTGATGTTTCTATGACTTGATCCATTCTGAGATTATTCGCAGATTATACGTTCTAAGATCTTGCCCGAGGTATCACTCGTCTTCTTTAGTTAGTCCTTAGGCTGCCCCACTCTATAGCCCAAGCATTGAAGTTGCCTGCGATCAGTATTGGTTTTCTTCCTACTGCATCTTGTACGAGCCGGTCTAGCAGTTGAAACTGCTCGATCGTTGCGTTGGGTGCACGCACAAATCCCTCATCGCGGGTCATCGTTATTTCCTGGACAGTAGCGTTACCACACGCCCAGATCGCTGCCTTGCCAGTAGTGTCCATATTCCACGTTGGTTTGTCTAGACCCCTATATTGTTCGCATACAATTGCTACTTCAACTTCTGTCTCGCGGACATACTGATTTAGTAAGTCTTAGCGTCTCGCAGTGATTTAAGTTCAACTGCAATAGTTTCATTTTCTTTGTTTTTTAATGGCTCCTACTGCAGCACGGTAAGCTGGGCATGCGTAGCTGCGTGGTCCTCATTTCCGCCTGTGTCTCCTTCTTTGCAGAGTATTTGCTGTGTGCATGAGTGAGAAATTGATGACAACACTTCCCGTGGCGCTATCTTGAACTTCATGGTCGATCAAATACATCACTCCTTATGGTAAAGAGTCAAAAAGAGACGAATAATAGTCGCGTATAATTAATAATACGTTAGCATTATTAATAGTCATAGGCAATAAGCGGTTCATTAATGCTTATAATTTTTCAAGACCAGAATTCATCCAATTCATTAGAAAAACTAATATCAAAATTCATTTAGCAGACGACAGTTCAGCTTTCTCGTACGTAGCCTCGTAGGTGCGAGAGAGACAGATCGACATTTTTCAGAATTTTATTGACTGCAAATCTGACTTTCTTTAGCTGAAAGTATTTTTATGTAATGTTAAAAAATATTTTCTAGATATAGCTGAAGTTAAATTACTGTCAGATAACCTAATAGTTCGCAATTAAATAATTTGATGAAACTCCTGTATAAGCCTATGCGTTCGATCGATCATACAGTACTAAAACTCGCTACAGGCGGCGCTGCACAAAAGTTCGTGCACGTAGCGAATACAGTCAAGCTGATTCTTACAGTCCTTTGCTTTGTGCCCGTCCTTTCCTCACTTAAAGCAAAGCCCACTCCTATCTTTAGTTACCATGCTGTTTCTGCCGATATGGCCAAAACCGAGGCACTTGTAGCATCTAAGTGGGCTTGCAATTTTACCACTTCCCTTATTCTGCAGACAACCCAGCCTATTTTAATTTTTTGCTTGGTTATCATCTCTCATGCCGTCTTTGCTGGTATTTGAATGACAGCAGTCTGCGTGTCGCCATATACTTTCCGCAGTGAATTTACTACCGTCTCATCCACCATTGATGGATCATCACCTGGTAACTCTCTGCGTAGTGCTTCCACTACGTCCTCCTTGCAGGTTAATACATCGAGGTTCTTTATCTCGAAGACCACTAAGTCCTGCAGGGTACTTATTGTGGTATCCTCTCCTAGTGCTTCTTTAACAGCTGGTCGGAGTTGTAACGTCTTTCCTTCCGCTGTGCGTTGGAGCTCCAGCAGCAAGTCTCCTGTTGCTGTCCTGGGTATTCTATTGATGCTATCACCAAGCATGCGCGCGCGCGCGCGTGTGTGTGTGTGTGTGTGTGTGTGTGTGTGCATTTATTTATATATATATACATATATATATATGGGTCTTTCCTATATATTTTGTCAAATAGGTGTCAGGGGGGGGGGGGCCATCTAGCCGCCGATTTTTCGTGTTAAGTTATATTAAAAAAGTAGCGTGCCTTACAGCCGCGGTGGCTTGCCGCCTTGCATTGCTTCGCGATGCTTCGCGATGCATTCATACCACTGACGATCGTGCTTCACGCTTGTCATATATCACCCGGTGCTTGTGCTTCGCGCCCCTTATACCCCTCGTCACTCGCAAATTAGAACAGAAGCACTGCTATGGTGCCTATATGTGTTTATAATAAACCTCTGCTCACCGCGATCCCGCTCGCGGATCAGCTGCTTGCGGTTGTTGCTTTGTAAGACAGTGCAAAAAGTATTTAAAAGCGATGCACCCGGAATAGCACCAACGATACAAAGTGTGAATGTCAGTTTATAGAGGAGTGTTGCAGTATAGGAAGACATGTAGCTCCAACAAGAAACTTGATTTTTTGCTTGAAGGTTATCCTCCTGCTTTTTGGACTACTCCTGTGGTTTCTGCTCCTGCTCATTCTATTGATATGCTGATACATTCTTCTTGCAAGATGCTGTCTGAATCAAGATTGCATAAGATTTAAGACTGGTTTATCTTTGTTCGTGTGTTCATTATGTTTACAACAGATATCTGTTGTGTTGTGTGCAGTATAATCAGTGTAATTTTTTGATCTGCTTTTTAGAGTTAAATCAATGTTTTAATACCGATGCCTCCAAGATCACTCTTTCTCTCTTTCACTCTCTCTCTCTCTCTCTCTCTCTCTCTGGCGTTTCTACCTACTTCAACAGCCTTGATACAACCCTGGAGCTGTATTTATAGTATCCGGTTGTGCTGCTTGGCGTCTGTGGCTGATGTAATCACCTGGGGACAACCTTGGAACTATATTCGAGCTTTCTGGCAGTGCTGGTTGGCGTTTCTAGCTACTTCAACCACCTGCGAATGATCCTCGAGCTCTATTTTGATTGTAGTCCTGTTTGGCATTGCCAGCTGCTTGGACCATCTTGAGAAGATTTTGCAAGTGAATTGATGCTGTCTTGGAGTCTTGGTTGATGTTCCTGGATACTTTAACTAATTCAATACAAATTTGGATATGGATTCATACAATCTGACAAGGTGATTTTTAAAATATTAAAATAAACTTGAACTGTATGTTGTATTGATAATATATTTTTAATAAGATTCAACTTAAAACGCTTTGTCCCATATGATAAAATCAGTAAACAGATTTTTTATTGCTTGCGGATACCTTTTTAGTATTCACGATGATAATCTTCTGCTTATAAATGTAAACTATGTGATAGAAAAACATTGTTTGATGGCATTCATACTTAAAAGCTGTAAAAGCTGCCGTATTTTAAATTTGTATGCAGAGATAAGTGGTCTGAATTCCTCAATAACTATTTATGAGTATAATTTAGTAATATTCATCTGTATATCTAGGTGTACGAACAATTCTGCAGTTATTGGATCATGGTCTACTGCATCTACCGGAGTCAAACTAAGGATACTGATTGTATTGATAACTGAGCTATCAAAATATTGGAGTTGGAACGTAACTTCATTCAAGACTCTGGCACTACTATACTACTACTGTTATAAGTATTTATAATCATGCATTTTATAGAAGCTGGTTTTTCTTTAATAGTTAATTACATTGTACAGTATTTTATTTTTTTCTAGTTTTTTCAATTTAATAATTCTATTTTTCTTTTAGGTGAAAAAAACAATTAAAATAGAAGGACTCAAGAGAATTTGTAAGAGAATTTTAAAAACAATTATCAGATTCATATAAGTTAAGATCTGATTTAGTAACAGGGTTCAATTTATAAAATGGTTTGTAATAGTGGCGGATTGTAATAATTGTCGCATAGTTTAAAGAGATGTGTCGGGGTTCTCAGAACAGGCTGAGATATCGCATCTCACACATTTTTTACACAAGATAAAGATATAACTATCAGCTTTTAAAAATATGAGAAAATCTCCGAAAATATATGAGTCAGATAGGGTATGTTGCACCGCAGTTATTATTGAATTTATGTATCAAAAAATCGCTTCTAGGGTTGTTGTAACTCAAAAAGTGTTTTAAAAAATGTTTTTTACAGTAAAAAGTTGTATTTTGAAAATGTCTACAATTTTTACATTCAACATTTTCATGTAAAATGTAAATCCACAAAATTTTATGGCAAATAATTGGTTTTTCAGCTGTAAAAAATCGATTTTGGGCTGTAAACTTTAGTTATAAGCAATTTCATAATTCAATGTTAATTAAAAAAATTGTATTTTTCAAAGATCTACAACTTTTAACTTTTAACAATTTAACTTATTTTTGTAGGATGCTTAGAATTTGATTAGCAGCCAAAAAACCGTTTAGCGAATTTTGGAGGTGACCGCATTCTGCGTATACGCACAGGATCAAGCCCAAAACAGAACTGTCAGCTTAATATTATGAAATAAATTTGCACACAAATTTTTAGCCCGATTGCTTAAAGTCTCTCTGAGACAATCGCATTACAGGAAAAATTTTATGTAAAAATGCGCATAAAAATCGAACGAATTGTGCCTGCATTTCAAAACGATTTAGAGAATCCGGATAAAAAATTGTTGTTCAGTTTTGGCGAGAGAAGACTTCTCCTTAAATTTTAGCCTAAATTCTAATTAGTTTAGTCTAAAAAGCCCCGATATCACACACAATTTTGGTCAAAATTGTGTGAGATGTCGCATCTCACGCCTTTTTTATGCAGTTTTCTCAGTTTGACCTTGAATTGGCCTTGACCATGACGTGATGGGGTCAAACTTACCGCGGATTCGGATTCAGCGACCAAAAAAAGCATTAATACGTGACTTTTTTGAACCGTTTCTTCTGAATTCGACCTTGAACTGAACTTGACACTGACGTGATGAGTTCAAACTGACCCAGGATTCGGATTCAGTGATGCAAAAATCATAAATATATGGCTTTTTAATTTTTTTAAACTTTCTTTCCAAATTTCACTTTGAACTGATCGACTAGAATAAACGTACTCCATCTCATATTCTCATATTATTTTGTTTTTTTCCGCTTGCGACTAGCCTCTCCAGAACACATCGAAATATATTAAAATCCTAATATAGCTGGTCACTGGGGCTCAAGTCATCGAGTTTAGTGGCTCCCCCTCTGAGATACATGCTCTGCATTGCTAGCTATGAGCGCATTCACCTGGCATTCATAAAATATAAGCTATTTACCCAAATTCCGGTGAATGTTAAAGAATGCACAAGCCCGCAAAAATCCCACTGGAAATCCCCTTACGTTGGGTTTGCCTTGTCACAAATTATCCTATCAGCGGCACGTTCGATTTCATCGGTGTCTAAGAGTTAAGAATGTAGAGTGCAGTATAGCATAATTCTACTATACGGAGGATAAGTGTATAGTATAGTATGCACTTAGAGTAAAGGTGCAAGTTATAGCACAATCGAGCATGAGTGGCCAAATGCGCGCATGGCAACAGCATGAACTTAACCCGGAGCCCGATTCTTCCGACTCAGCGCGACTTGCCTTCCACGATTTCGGACGACCGCACGGGTAGGAATCAGAACACCCAGGAGGACTATAAAAGGGGGTGCATACAAGCGCTCAGCCTCTATTAGTTTTGACTCTGAGACAACAGATAGGATCGTATAGTTAGAGACCCACATTCTCCGAGGTCACTTCAACACGCATTTCTCTCTTTCATACAATTCATTAATTGTTCGTTGCGATTAATAAACAGTCACATTTGTCAATAATTTATCGCGTTCATTCATCGCCCTGGTATTTTTGAATAATTAAAATTAAAAAAATAAAATAAAAATGCTGAAAAAATTTATGATTCTAGTTTCAGATGATGCTGATATAGATCTGGCAGTAAAGGCAGCAGTTTTTTCTTGCATAGGAACAGCTGGACAAAGGTGCACAACAACCAGAAGATTAATTTTACATAAAAAAATTAAGGAGAACTTTGTTGGTGAGTGCAACATATGTATTTCAGCTTATGGATTTTTTAAAAATTTTTTAAGAATTGCTAATGAGCAAGTAATGACTTTAGTAAACTTTTGTTTGTGTAAAGTATAGTACATAAAGTATATGTACAAACATACATAACATTATCTCTTCAAACAAAGGGCATGGTAATGCCTGGGAATATAAGTATGAATTACAACTGCAAGCACTGCCACCTTATATACTTTTGAATGGATATTCCTGACCTCTTTAAAAATTTCAATCATTTATAATTTATCAAAATCTGTTGTTTTTTTTTGTACAAAAACAGTGCTATTTTGAAAGATAAAAAAATCTCTCATTCAAAAAAAGTTCAAGACGCCAACATGACTGTTGAAAACACCAACATGGCGGAGACGAGCGCAGGCTCGTCGTGTGCACAAGCGACAGTTTTTTACAAATGTCACCCTAAACAACAAGTTAAAACAGTTGTGTGTCTAATTTGTAAAAGTGTTTATCATACAAGTGATTTCGCAAGATTGGATGGGGCTATCAAACTAAGTAGTGTGTTAGGAATGGTTCACGGAGAATTTATCTAAAAATAATGTATTTAATGCCAATTTATCTAAACCTTTTATCTAAATAATAATTGATCTAATTAACAATGTATCTAAAACAGTTTATCTAATATACAATTTATCTCAAATAGAAAATTTCCGATTTTAGTCAAATTATTCGTTAGATAAATTGTTTTAGATAAATTGTTATTTTGCTATGATAACGTTTTGCTAACGCATTGCGCTCTTCCCATAACCCAAGCAAGTCATATCAGGCAGACGATGGGTTTTTGTTGTTTTTTTCAAAAATACAAAATAAACCCCAACATCACTGCTTCGGGATGGCAGAGAAAGGTTTCTGTTGCCAGAGATCATTCTAGTGCCGAGTTGTCTATGTGACAGACATGCATGCTTTAAAAAATAACCATACCAACCCTCTGACCGACCTTGGTTTGTGTTGCAGTTGGTTCTAGTACCGAGCTGCTTAACCCAATAACCTAAATAATGATGGTGGGTGAGCGTGTTGGTCAAACCCTATTAGTTAACTCTGGCTCGCGCATATTTGTTTTCAGGATCTGGAAGCTATTGATTGAGAGTGTACATTAAAAAATATAATCTACTCCAATACAGAACTCGAAGAGTAGCTAGTGCATCAGAGTAATGAATCGCGTTAAAAACTATTTATCTACGAAAATTAAAAAAAAAATTTATCTAAAACAATTTATCTAAAATAATTTATCTAAATACAATTTAACTAAAATTTGAAAAAAAACTTGATTTTTAGACAAATTGTATATTAGATAATCTTTTTAGATAAACTAAAAATTAGTTAAATTGCAATTAGACAAATTGTGACTAGTTAAACCGTTTTAGATAAACTGTTTTAGATGAATTCTCCGGGTACGGTTAGGAATATGTCATGAACACCAGGACATCGATCTAACCTCAAATATGAGCGAAGAAACACTGAGTAACGAGGCTAGGCATATAGTTGCTCAAATAAAATCAAATCATAACTCATAATCTAGAAATAAATTACTAGATGAATTAGAAGCAATAAGTGACGAGGAAGAAGAAGATGAAGTTAATGACAACAGTTTGAATAGGGAAAATTTACTGTTAAGAGAACTAAATAAAGAATAAGCAGTAAATAACAAGATACTAAGAGATCAACTGGAAAAACAAAAAAGGGAGACAAAAACAGTAAAAAATAAAACTTTTGCAGAAGTAACGTCCTTTCCAAAAACTCTCGCTAGGTCTAAAAAAGTACCTAGCATAATAATACAAAACAAATCAAAAAGTACTATAGAACAGATTAACTTGTGGGTAGCTCATTACTTGAATAAAGATAAGACCATTTAAACCAAAAAAGTTTATAAAAAAATGGATGAAGTAATTGTCAGTTGTCTAAATAAGAAAAGTACAAGTAAAGAATTTAGTATATTAAGAAAAAACTAGTTGACGGTTGTGAGTGAACAAAGAAAGAGTGGAAAATCCAAAAGTAAAGGTAGTTGGAATAAACAACTTTGAAAGTCCAGATGATAAAAAACTGGAAAAAGATATACTTATAAGAACAACAATACCTCCATATATACTTATAAAAATAACAATACCAAATTGTAGACAGCGTTAATGGAAAAGCCAGCAGAATTATATCAGTGTGATAGAGAAAACAATAATTATGACGAGGAACAATGTTAACTCGTCATAACCTCCCCAGCATAAATACCATATTGTATAATAATGTATTACAGCTCTGTTACAGGCGAACGGCGGGGAGTGAAACGGGAGTAAGCACGGTAAGTGGGGAGAGAGAGAGAGAAAGAGACTCGCGCGCGTGCCGCGTCTCGCGGAAAGAGATTCAGATTCGTTTAGGCTCGCAGAGAGTAAACATCGTGCGCGCTATTCCTCTATTAGTAAAGGCGAATAACTTTGTGAGAACGACGTGCGAAGGCTCCTGGTTCACGACTGCAACCCAGAGGGTCCGACATCGATTGCGCCTTGCCCGAGGTCTCCGTGCGACGCCGCTACATCCGAGGCTTCCGAGCAATTCCAACCACTCGCCTGCGAAGGAGACGTCCTGGGGCTGAGCCGACTCTCGTCTACTGTAAGTGTCAGCTCTGCATCTCTCTCTCTCACCAGTGCCCTCCCGGTCTCTAACTGCTTCGTTCGTCTGCGTCTCGCACACCCGCGTGTGTGCTCGTGTACCTACTTTTTCACTGAACAATATACTTTACATTTTCTACGCTACTCAGCGTGTTTTGATTGTACACTGGTCCGTAATCCTATTAAGTTCCCCGCCGCCTCCGCGGGCACGCGCATCGCTTCACGGTGCACGTGCGAACAAACTGCAGCTAGCCAAAATACGACCTTGGCAGGTCCACCTACGAACTCGATAAAACCCGAGGAAACGAGACTTGGTCTCGATTATTACGCGGTTGTCTCTCCGCTCCGGTAGCTGCACTGCACGCAGCTAACGTCTGCGCGGCTACCGACACCAAGCAGAGCAGCCCCGTTATAACTATGATAAGAATGATAATAATCATTCAATCCTAATCACCTAAGTGATTTTGAAAACAAACACAAATATTAGACGGCGGCCGACGTCGACAGGGTTAGGTACGCGCGCGCGAGAGAGCGAACGGAGAGACTCGAGTTCGCTTCGGCCGGATCAACATCGGCGAAATACCACTAATAGTCCGCGGATCCTCTACCGCACCTGGCGCACACCGGGACTCACCGAATACGTCATCACCTGGAGGGACGCCTCCAGACCTGAGTACGAGCGGCCCGGAATCCCGTGGAGTGCCGTAAGGAACGCGAGGGCGAGTTAGCCAACGGCGAACCGGCGACCGAGTAAGTTGCGTTTTGTATTAGCTTCCGCGCGAAGCTGCCGCAGGTCTGGACTCGCTGCCACCGAGTCCTCGACCCGGCTTCGTGCGTGACATCGTGCGCGATCCTCTCGCCATCGCGCGTGCGAACTTTGTACACCAATTTGTATCATCAGTAGAGTCAATATATCTTTCTTTTAACGTTATCCTCAGTGTATTCATTTGTATTTTCCCGAGTACCCTCCCGCTGGTAGACTCACGGTTACGCGGATAAGCGTGGTACCCCGGGCGTACCACGCATTTAACGGAAGTTGGCAGGCAATGCACTGGTGATAGTGATTGCACTACGCGGCTAACGTCCGCGCACTATCATCACGCCGATCACCGAGGGACCAGCCAGACGCTATACGACGTTCACTGTTTGTTGACGTGCGGCATTTCCGCGGCCGCACGACATTGTCAAGTCCACCCCGTTACAACAAATATCATGATGTTCCCAAAACAGAATTTCTAAACAGTGTAAAAAAATTTATGACAAAACATATTAAAACTAACTAGCGCGCCACGCACGGCCTTACGGCCGCGGTGGCTTGCCGCCTTGCATCGCTTCGAGCATAAGGCACGACCGTTGACGCTCGCGCTATGCGCTCGCCATGCACACCGGTGCTCACGCTGCACGCTCGCTATCCGATCTTTGTTATCTAATTATTAGTTAAAGAAACATTGATTTTATATCTTTTTCGTATACTATAATATGTTGGCCACGCATAGCTTGGAAGTTTTTAATTATTTTAGTTTTCGACTCATGATTTTTAATATTGCTGATTCTGGAATAGACATTCATATAAATATTAACATGCATTCTTTTATCACAACGAAATTTATTTTAAATATGATCAAAAACCCATTATTATTTCGTAAGATTAAAAAAAAAGGGTGAGCCGTCACGGGACGCCTGGCAGATGTGAAACATAGAAATTAAAGGTTACTGGAAAATATATAATTGACTGTAATAAGAAAAGGATGCATCGGAAAGAAATACACGAGTATTGAATGAAAAAAATATTGTGATCTATGCCGCATCTCGAAGGCTTATAGACTGCCGACTGTCCTCCACTATAAGGGTATTACAATCCCTCGGAGACGCAGTCCAAACAGCTGATCGAAAGATAGACGCCAATATTCAAGTATGCGACAACGCAGTAGAAGCGCGGTCGGACCGAACCATCATTTTATTACCCCCGCTGCCACTGCCGCTTACCTGGGTATCATCTAGCGCGCGGTCAACGAAGTGTGCTGTGCGCATCCCTCTCTAATGCTTGATTAGGGAACAGACATGATTTTTAAAACCGTTTTTAAAATAAAGCTAAGGTTAAATCTTACAAAAAAGTAAGTACAAGAGTTACGATTTTTACTACACTATTTGTTATGCAAGAAATATTGTTTTGATTCGGATTGCTAATGATACATATAAAAAATTGAGAGCTCACGTAATCAATATGGTGGCGCGAAGGATGAAATAATATATAGAAATACATACGCATATCAATTATAATATTTAAAATAACCCTATATTGTTTTCTCAAAATCATAATAGAGATTTGTTGCAAGTGGTCAGCGTATCATAAAAACGCTGCGTCTCCACGAGACTTATAATCATAAACCTGAAATGCGCTGCCAAGTTCGGCGACAACTCGACAGCGCATCTGCTTTTGGGGATTTTTCAGCTTGTAATATTAAAACTATAAAATATTAGCTATTACAGTTATACTCAACGCGCGGGACACGGCGTGCGTATATAGTGACGATTGGAAAAGAGAGCACAGCTATAGGTATACTCAGTGCGAAGAGATTGACACTATGATATATATATATATATACTTAACGCGCAGGACACGGCGTGCGAGAGCATAGCTATAGGTATGCTTGACGCGCACTGAGTGAGAAAGAAGGGAGAGTTATAATTAGCACGCGATGCCTGAGAGAAGGTCTCGCGATCGTGCCGTCGACGTGTTACTCCGGCGAGAGCGTTATTCTTTGGAGATCGGATTCACACCCCAAGGCGCGGCTAAAGATGTTTCACAATAAAATTATCTTTTGATAGTACTTTAATTCAAATTAAACCCGCGAAATTCAATAATATTCGGAATTATCCTATTGGTGGAAAATACATTGGTTTATATGTCAGCTGTGACGTCACGCTTAACAAAGAAAATTCCATCCCGTTCCTAAAACCATGAATTTTGTGCAAAGATCGTTTATTGCATAATTTGAACAGAAAAAGTATTAGTTTTATTATCAGCTAAGCGAAGCCGAGCAGCAGTTCGTTGGTTCTATCGATGAGATGTATGTCAGTCCATCAAAGAATGCTGCAATATAAGAAGATACATAACTCCAGCAAGAAACTTGAGTTCTTGCTTTGAGGTTATCTTTTGATTTTGTGACTACTCCTGAGTCCTGCTGCTGATCCTGCTGATTTTACTGTTGTGCTGATGTATTTTTCTTGTTGAATGCTGTCTAGATGAGGATTCACCATCACACAGATCCACAAAAAGTATCGCTGTGTTCTTGTGTTCATCATTTTAAAAACAGATATTTATTGTGTTATGTGCAGTGAAATCAGTGACTATGTGATTGTGTGATCTATTTTTAGAGTTGAATCAGTGTTGTAATTCTGATGTCTCCTACTCACAGCCATACGGCATTCGTATCAGAGAACAGACAATTTAGTATTTATCGTTGCCAATTTGACCATGCAAGCACTACCCTGGCCCTGATTCGCAGTGTCTGGGTGGTGTAGCTTGGCATTGCCAGCCAGTTTAAAACCATCAAGGTATCTCTGAAACTGATTTACAATATCTAAGTAGTGCAGGCTGGTATTGCTGACTTCTGCTGCTACATTAAGATGACCCTGGAGCTAAATTTACTCTGTTTGCGATGGTGCTGATTGGCGTCTCTGGGTATTTTAACATTATCGGCTGGTGCTGCTTGGTATTTTTGGTGATCCAACAACCTTCATGCTATATTCGGACTTTTTGGATGTCCTTAAGGCGTTTCTAGTTGCTTGAACTGCCTGAAATTGACAATGGACCTGTATTCTTGCTTTCTGACAGTCCTGGTTGGCGTAGCTGGCTGTTTAAACCATGTCAAGATGATCTTGGAGCTAGATTAATGCTTTGTGGAAGTATTAATCGATGTTCTTGGATACTTCAACCACTTTAATACGTCTCTGGAGATAGGTTTGTACTATTCGACATGGCAATATCCAAAAATTATAATGACTTGTACTGTATGTTTAATTCATATTAAATGTTTAATAGGTTTTGATTAAAATTACTTCATAGATGTTCTAAGTTTTCCTTGAAGTTTTCTAAATAAATATCTTTTATTGCTTACGGGTACCTTAACAGTGATTATTATCAATATACTGCTAGTTCTCTATTTGTAAATATAAACTATGTAAAAAAAAGTTTGTAACATATTTTCCTGTATGTCTAGGTGTACGAGTAATCCTGCATTTTTTGTCATCATACGGCATTCACCGGAATACAACTGAAGATATCGGTGTCGTTGGTATCTAAGCCATCAAAATCTTGGAGTTGGAAGAAAGCTTCAACAAGTGTTCGGGCCGTTTAAACTTGCGCGCGCTTACAAGCAGTCTCGCGCATGATCTCCGAGAGTGACCGTCAGGTCACCCGGGGATCCTGCGAGAACCGTATCACGACAAGTAGTGGTGCCCCCACTATCGCCACCAAGGCCTACAAAACCAGCGTGCGCACCGGCGCTCGCTCTCTGTTCCGGCTGCTTCATCACGAGCTTCGTTTCCGAGAAGTAAGCTCAGCCGCGAACGCGTTTTACACACACACACACTTAGTTTCTTTCAATTGTTTAAATTGTTGTTAGGGCAGTCACCCCAACAAGTGTATCAACACTAGCCGAGTAATAAAGCTCGACTTGGTATCAAAAGGACGAAATTGTCACCCCTTTACTCTCCGCTTTTCCTCTGTCCACCTACGCACTCTACGGGTACAACACGTTGCCGCGAACATCGTCCCGAGTTACTTCGAGCGATTCGCGCTCCGAAACAACAAGACTCCGGCAATACTGTTTACTACTATTGACGGATAAGGTTTTTATCAGGTGAGATCAATGAGTTGAATAATTATTTGTTGATATGTGATATGAGTTTTTAATATGATTTTTTTTTTTGTTTTTTCGGGTTCAAGTCATACTGCAACTGGAGAAATCATAGTCGGCTAGATGAGGAGCAATAGGATCAAGAGCATTGGTCATATGCCTGATCATCGATAATAATGAATCTTCGTTAGTATATAACTTTCAAGCAAAATATTTTCTATATAATTTGAATAGTTACATGTAATTGATGTAATTTATATTTTTTTAGATGAACTGTTTATAAGATCCGGATCATAAATGGTTTTACTTTAAATATCATTTATGTGCAGAGGTTTTTTTGGTTTTAATTTTATTCTTTTTTTAGGTACAAAATGAAACTAAGCATAATGCCAAGTAGTTGCAGCAAGGAATTATATTTTGAAGAGGACATTATTATTTTGAAATAGAAGAATTTTATTGATTAGCGTTGCCGAAATTTACATAGCGTGTTTTAGTGTCTAAAAAATCGTTTATAAAGTTGTTGTATGTAAAAAGTGTTTAACAAATGTTTTCCACAATAAAAAGTTGTATTTTGTAAATGTCTACAACTTTAACATTCAACATTTTCAAGTAAAACGTAAATTCGCGAAGTTTTAAGGCATATAATTGTTTCTTTAGCTCTAAAAAATCGTTTCTAAAGTTGTATGTCGAAAAGTGTTTAAAAAAATGTTTGCCATGGTAAAAAAATTGTATTTTAAAAATGTCTACAACTTTTACTTTCAACATTTTCATGTAAAACGTTAATTCGCAAAGCTTTATGGCAAATGATTGGTTTTTTATCTCTAAAAAATCGATTTTTTAGAGATAAAAAACCAATCATTTAAATTTAACTTTTATTTGTAGAATGCTTAGAATTTGAGTTAGAGCCAAAAAACCATTTTTAGCGATTTTTGGGGTGTCCGCATTCTGCGTATACGTGCAGGGTCAAGCCCAAAATGAATTTGGCACCTTACTGTTATGAGGAAAGCTTGCACACAAACTTTTAGCCCGATTGATTAAGGGGACCTAACCACCTTCAATTATCAGAAAATAAAAAATTCGATTTTATTTTTGTATTAACATTAAATTGTTTAAAAAATGTATTAAACAAACACATAAACTTTCAAAAACTATAGAGAATAGTAAATAATTTTTATATATACCAAATACCAGGTGCACCATGTCTCCGAAGGCCGAAATTCACAATTTCCATTCTTTCACTCACCGCAGACTTACTTCAGTTCTAGGCATCAAAGAGCACTAAAACTTTACAAACATGTTTGAAATACACATAGTTCTGACATGAGTGTAGGGATTTGTAAGTAAATTAAATCTTCAAACGTTATCTTCAATTTAAACAAAATATTTGTTTAGAAATGTTAAAAATGACAATTTTTTTGACAATTCAAGGGGGTTAGGTCCCCTGAATGTCTCTCAGAGATAATCGTGTAACACGAAAATTTTTATTTCAAAATACGCGTAAAAATCGAACAAATTGTGCTCGCATTTCAAAACGACGCACTATGTTTTATTTTGACTTTGGTATGGGCAAAATTAAGTAGCGCCTCTTAGAATAAAGATGAAAAAAAAAGAATTGGAAAGCTTAAGGATAATAGATTAAGGGAAAATTAGTCGCGTTTCACGTGCACCCCATTTACACCCTCGAAATTCACCCCTAATATAAGAAATTTGTATAAAAATGTACATTTTCTGCTCTCTTGTTTGAAAAAAAAATTGTTTTTATAGACCCCGTGGGTGAATTTATATGTTTTTTGGGTCACTGAATCCGAATCCGGGGTCTGCTTGTCTCTATCACGTCAGGGTCAAGGTCATTTAGAGGTCAAATTGACGAAAGTCAAAAATTAATTGTGTCAAGAAATTGCTAAAAATTTCAGAAACTAAGTTATATAGCAATTATAAATAAAATTTTACAACTTACTCATGAATGTGCTGTAAATTATATTACAATATTTAGTATTACATTATATTACAATATTTAATATTACATTGTATTGCAATATTTAATATTACATTATATTACAATATTTAATATTACATTATATTACGATATATTGTACTACATTGTAATACATTATAAGATAAATAAAATATATCCTTTCAAACACAAAGAACATTATCAAAAAAAAATATTTAGAATCTATTACGGTCTACATTCTCTTCGTCACTATCTTCTGAAGATTGATCATCTGTCAAGCTTTCCTGATTTGCTGTATCACTAAAAAATAGAAGATAGGGCAAATATATATATATATATATATATATATATTAAATGAATACCACATAGTATGTATTATAACGGGGCTGCTCTGCTCGGTGTCGGTAGCCGCGCAGACGTTAGCTGCGTGCAGTGCAGCTACCGGAGCGGAGAGACAACCGCGTAATAATCGAGACCAAGTCTCGTTTCCTCGGGTATTATCGAGTTCGTAGGTGGACCGGCCAAGGTCGTATTTTGGCTAGCTGCAGTTTGTTCGCACGTGCACCGTGAAGCGATGCGCGTGCCCGCGGAGGCGGCGGGGAACTTAATAGGAGTACGGACCGGTGTTCAATCAAAACACGCTGGGTAGCGTAGAAAATGTAAAGTATATTGTTCAGTGAAAAAGTAGGTACACGAGCACACACGCGGGTGTGCGAGACGCAGACGAACGAGGCAGTTAGAGACCGGGAGGGCACTGGTGAGAGAGAGAGAGAGAGATGCAGAGCTGACACTTACAGTAGACGAGAGTCGGCTCAGCCCCAGGACGTCTCCTTCGCAGGCGAGTGGTTGGAATCGCTCGGAAGCCTCGGACGTAGCGGAGTCGCACGGAGACCTCGGGCAAGGCGCAGTCGTTGTCGGACCCTCTGGAGGTTATGACGAGTTAACATTGTTCCTCGTCATAGTATGAAGACGAGAATTAATAAAATTAAATGTTACCTCTTGAAAAATTCTTGAAGCTCACTAGATATTTCTCTATCTTTATGAAATTTTGAACGATTTTGAATGTAAATCAAAGATATTTTTGGATCAGAATAATATATGGCATAATTANTTGGATCATAATAATATATGGCATAATTAAATACATCTAAGATTCTATTTTGCCGGCTGTTTTGCCGAGCATGATCCCTCATATTTCTCCTGTTGAGCTTATGCCACGCTTCACTAGAATCTTCTGAATAATAAGATATTGGTAATGAAAATTTACGAGCAATCTGGCATCCATGCATCAATATTTTGTGGGTAGTCGGATTCATTCTAGGCCACTTGTATAAGGTGTAGTGCTGCTTATAAGTGTCGAGGCAAAGTTTCTCCAGTTTATCCAAATCTACCTTTTCTTTTGACTTGAAAATTCTTACAATTTTTGCAACATTACTAACAAAATTTGTATTCAAGTCTAGGCATTCAGCGAATAATTCAGGTTGGCTAAAACATTTTCGGGCTATGTTGCCAGTGTTCGTGGTTCCGTGCCCTTGTAAACATAAATCAACTTTTACCCATATAGTTTATCATATAGTAATTTTTGAACTTTGTCCTTTTGTTCATGGAATACATCTGTTAAAATTATATAATTATATTTAGTTCATTTAGTCATACGGTCAAAAAATACAGGGATAAGCAGGATTGTTCAGCACAAATTTATTCGCTACCTTGCTTATAAGACCCACCAGCCCATGGCATTTACGGACCACGACTACACCCCAGTTTCTGCCCAACTCGGAATTCCGACCATTGCGTCTTTGCACCGCTATCATGACGGTTTGCTAGCCTTCAAACTTGTGCGTAAGCTCTTATTATGTAATTCGCCTTCTTGTATTTTCCTTGAGAGAACTATTTCTTATAATCTGCGTAGTCACAGACTCCTACTGGAGAGCCAATGTTCATCTAATTTCGGCTTTTATTCAACGTTAAATAGACTGAAGAGGGCATGGAACAGCCTACCGGAATGTATTACTGGTATTGATAATTTAACGGAGTTCAAAATTCGTCTTAAATCTTTTATATTTTCCTTTTAAGCGTTTTTCGATTATACTGTATTATATTGTACTATATTGTATTAAATTGTACTATATTATATCTTTTTCTAATGTATTATATACTGTTCATTGTTATACTAAAGGGCTATTAAGCCCGTTTATATTCAAATAAATAAATAAATAAATAAATAAATAAGCATACACGGTGTGCTTGTTTTAATTTTTCGATATATCACAGTCGATTTTTGGTTACGCGCAGTACAGTTAAATGTTTATAAAACAATTATACATGTATCTGGAGTTTTTGCTTTCTTATACTGAAATTTTTGTAATAGTACAATTTTCAACTTTCTTTAAATTTCGTGGAGACGTATTTTATGGTATTTGGAGTTTAAAAAATGTGTTTTCAGAAAATGTCTGTATGGTTGTGTGTGTGTGTATGTGTGTGGGTGTGTGTGTGTGCGCGCGCGTGTGCGTGCGTATCTTTCTTTAAATTTAAGGATGTGCATGTATATAACATGTAACATGATATCGAAAAAAAAGATGTGATCCATAGAAAATAACCAATAAAGCCCACCGTGCATAATAATCTAGATATACCTTACCTTTTAAATTAGCTGTAACATCCCATTTTTAAAGAGGTAACCGGTAAGAAATATTCTTTAAATGTTCGAACATTTTTATTTCTGCGTGCAACAGTCCCAACCCATAAGAAAGAGCATCTTCATTTGGAGTAAAATCATTTTCAAGATTGCCAAATTGATGAGCAGTATGCAAACATATTGGATATCTTGACATGGCTGGATTTCCGGTCAAGGTATTGACGCATTTACCATCAAATAACGTTTTGGTCACTACATATTTTACCCGAACATGTTTGCCGTTGCTCAATTGAAACCGGTGTTTATTCAGAAATTATATTTCTTCGTCCAAACGTCCATTTTCTGAGATAATCGCATTATCGTCTTCTTTCTCGAAACTCATTCATAATGGTCTCTTAAAACGCACACTTAGAGGGGTTGGGTTAAGCCATACACAATTATCGTCGGAGTAGCTGGCTAGTTGAATCACAGTGAAACTTTTCGTAAATAGTGATTGTTGTGCAGTTGAAAAATCTTCATGCTTTTGCTTCAATTTTTGATGTGGACTCAAGTGTCCTGCAGAGCTATCAAATCCAAGAGAGACAGACATCTCTAGATTCCGAAGTTTATCTTCGTCCCTTTTCTAAGCAACTGCTTCAGATAACCGTTCGCTTGTTTTATTTAATATACTCTGCAGAGATACTCGAACCTCTGTTTCACTCATATGTGCAATCTCGCAGGTAATTTCTTTTTTTGCTTCAAGTATTTCCCAATAACTAGGGTAAATTGACGAATTTCTTGCTTTTGTATCCATCTGCAAACCTTTATATTGGTATTCGCTAAAATTATATTCTAAATGAAATGCTAACGCAGATTCTCTTGTGTGTATCAAATTAAATTCATTTTCAACTATTTTCGAATCACACTCTTCAGGAGTTTCTGTTGCTTTTTTAGCAGCTTTTAACGCTAATTCTAATAGTTGTATATTATTATTACATTGTTTGGCCAACTCAGAAGCTCTTCTCTGTAACGTTTTGTACGAAACTTGTTCATCAGGGCTAAATATATTTTTTCGTTTTCTGCCTGTATTAGTATTATTATCAATTCTTTTCTTGCGAGGCCTTCCCACGTTTTTTGACTTTCTTTTTCTTTTTTTTGCTCCACCCATAATAATTCTAAATAATAAAATATAAAAGAAATTACACATATTATCAATATGCAGTAATAATTAAGAAAATCTATTTATTTATAAATTTACGGTTCAACTATAAATCTTCTACATAAAAAGTGTAAAAAAATTACATTGTTGGCAAAATGTACGTGAAATAAAGATCAAAAGACTTATGAAAAAAGCTATTACGATAAAGTAATTAATGTTTAATATTCAAATTATGACTATAAATAGACAGATAATAATTTAGAAGAACTGTTTTAAAAATGCATAATATTCGAGTACTCAAAGTTTTTAGTGAATTTTAGTTAATCTGAGTATAGAATAAGTAACATATACATACAAGTACATATTTAAATCAAAGAAATAAGAAAACGGTTAGTACGATTTTCAAAACAAATATAATAATATTAAAATACTTACAAATTGTAAGGTCCGATGATACAAATAAGGTTTTCATTGAACTACTAATTAAATACACTCACTCCGATATTTGAGATACAGTAACAAGATAGCAATTAAAATAAATTGAGGTACACTTGTTAACACTGAAGAAAAAATTTGTTCTACATGTGGCTTGCGAAAAAGTTTGCACCCTATATATCTATATACATGTGTATATATATATATATATATATATATATATAAATTACTTAATATATCAAAACTCGATAAAATGAAATATTGCAGAGGTAAATTTTATATATATATATATATATATACATACACACATATAGAAATTATTCAAATTATAGATATCAGAACTTGACAAAATTAATTATTACAGACGTTAATTATATGTCTGCGTAAACATATAAATTATTCAATATATCAAAACTTGAAAAAATTACATATGGCAGATATGAATTATATATCTATACATATAGAAATTATTCAAATTATATACATCAGAACTTGACAAAATTAATTATTACAGAGGTAAATTATATATTTGCGTAAACATATCAATTATTCAATATATCAAAACTTGAATACAAAAAACTTTTGAACTAGGAAGAATAGTTGCTAATAATATAGTTTGTGTAAAAACTAGTTGTTTTCAAAAGATTTTAATTTTGACCTTCAAATAACCTTGAAGTGACCATTTCAAAGCTAATGGGTCGAAATGGTCACCGGATGTCGATTACACAAAACTTAATTTATTGATTTTCCTGCAGGCACAAAAATGTCCTCTTGTTCCAAGAGGAAATAATCTTAAATTAGGACCCAAAATTGCTTATTAGAAAAATTTTGAAGCAAAAGGAATCTATTCGAGTCAAAAGGAATCTATTTGAGTCAAAAGGAATCTATTCGAGTCAAAAGGAATCCTTCTGCTTCAACGTGATTTTAATTTTGGGTCCTAATTTAAGATTATTTCCTCTTGGAACAAGAGGACATTTTTGTGCGTGTGACGTGATAGGGACAAACAGACCCCGGATTCGGATTCAGCGACCCGCAAAAACGTACACATGCGTTTTTCAGATTTGTTTACGGACTTTTGTAAATTTGACCTCCAAATAACCTTGACCCTGACGTGACAGAGACAAGCGGACCCCGGATTCGAATTCAGCGACCCAGAAAACATACACATGCGTTTTTTCAGATTTATTTTACAGACTTTCGTCAATTTGACCTCCAAATGACCTTGATACTGACGTGATCGAGACAAGCGGACCCCTGATTCGGATTCAGTGACTCAAAAAACATATAAATTCACCCACAGGGTCTATAAAAACAATTTTTTTCAATCAAGAGAGCAAAAAGTGTACATTTTTATACAAATTTCTTATATTAGGGGTGAATTTCGAGGATGTAAAAGGGGTGCAGGTGAAACGCGACTAATTTTCCCTTAATCTATTATCCTTAAGCTTTCCAATTCTTTTTTTTTTCATCTTTATTCTAAGAGGCGCTACTTAATTTAGTCCATGCCAAAGTCAATATAAAACATAGTGCGACGTAGAGGATCGGAATAAAAAAAAACAACAGTTTTTTAGCTTTTGCGGAAGGAGACTTCTCCTGTAATTTCTACTATAAGGCATTTCCGTGTCGCGGTCGTGCCTAAAAACTACTGTATTATAGGAGACTTCAATATAGATATAATGGGAAAAAACGTACAAAACTGTTGGGTATGCCGATACAGTATAGTATGTGTGCGGGTATAGTATAGTACAGTATTTGGGTACTTATGTACACTAGGTGCACAAGACGTTGTGCGCATGCGTCACGAGTTGCGCAAGTGTGAGCGTGCACGCGTAGCGAGAGAGAGAAAATACAGCAGTGTAATCCGGCAGACGGCTTTCTGTGCAAATCTCAATTAATCAGAAGCATCACTTTTACTGCGTACATTCAACCTCTTTATTTTCCTTCTACGTGAACCTACCTACCCTACAAACACAACAGTGGCGACAAAGATAGTAAAATTACGCGAGAATGTCGAGGTCAAATTGAGTTTAAGATTTTGTTTAACACGTGGCTGCAAAAGAAATAAGTGCACCACACCCTAATACAATTACTACGTGCTACAGACACGCGAGTGCTAATCCATTACAAAATTACGTCGTACAATAGTGGTTTTTACTGTGGGAATTAGAGACATTACATAACCTCAAAGTTAACCACGTAGTCGTCAGTGCAAGAAGCAAATACACGCGCGTGCTAGTAACTACACATAAACTACACGAGCATTCTACAGTAATTAGAATATATTATACAAAAATTAGTGCTCTGGTGTTACTTCGCTATCAAGATTCAGCGATTCAAGAACCTTTTGTTAAAGACGGAGGAGGAAACGGACGACGACTCGACTCCTAAAAACGCAGCCAGCGATTCGGAACATTCGACGAAAGAAGAAGTTGTCGAAGCCGACGATAAATACTCCGTTGAAAAGATTATCACCAGTGCACAGCTGTCAATTTGCCCGTTTACGTTAAGCGAATTGCAATGGGAGAAATGGTTACAGAGATTTGAGGTAACTTTGGCCATAATGAAAGTTATGGAGGACAACACAAAGTTTCACTACTTATTACACTACATAAATGAAACCTCATACAACGCTTTGAGTAACACCTTCGGAAATGTGGAAGTTGGCAAGAAAAAATTCTCTGAGTTAACAACGAAGTTAAAAGATCTATACGCATCAGTAGCGCTTAAAATTTCCGAAAATTTAATTGCAGAAAGCAGCTAGACGGGGAGTCAATACAGGACTTCGCCACGGCTCTAAATAAGCTAAGTGCAAACTGCGGTTTCAAGGATTTTCTACAGAAAGCTCTGCGAAATCAATTCGTGTACGGGTTAGGCAATCAAAGGATACAAGGGAGGCTCTTGGAAATTAAAGACCTCACGTTCGAAAAAGCTTTACAAACTGTCGTCACGATGAAAATTTGCGAGCGTGAAACTAGCCATTTACGGAAAAGTAGTTAACCGGCTACTATACATTACTTACACGGTAAAAAGAAGAATTTTAGAAAGTCGCAGAAACAAAGTAAAGCCATTGCTCAAGAAAGAAATTTCAAGATGGCGTCCAACTACAACAAGTCTCATTGTTACCGATGCGGTAATGAAAACCATCGCGAAAATACCTGCACGTTACCCAAAGATGTCATCTGCACAACAGAAAATCTATACAACATATGGAAAAAAAAATCCTGCAAATGCAAATCTAAAGCATGAGTACAAAAATTATGAAAAAATCTTGAGTAAAACAATAAAAGATGCAAAGTTCGAAAATAACGAGATAAGAAAAGTGGTAATAATGCAAGACAGCTATGGAGCATCATAAACAATACAATGGGCAAAAGCAACAAACAAATAAAGTCGCCTGATTGCATAATGGTAAATAATCAAAAAATAGTAAACAATATAAATATAGCGAATGAAATGAATGACTATTTTAGTCAAATTGGAATAGATTTAAGCAATCAAATACATAATAGGTGCAATGATCAAATAAGACTGCTAGCAAAAAACAGCGAGTCCATATTTATACAACCGACCAATATCAGTGAAATTCATAAATTAGTAAATAAAATGAAGAAAAAAGCTGGTGAGGCTGATAATATCAATGCAAGTACAATCAAGTGCATTGCTCCTTCCTGGTAAGGCCCTTGGAACATATTTTTAACATAGGTATACAGCAATTGATTTGGCCGAATGCGCTAACACGAGCTGATTTGGTACCAATTCATAAGTCTGGAGATAGTATATGTATTGCAAACTATCGCCCAACATTACTTATTTCGAATAAAGCTAAAATCTTTGAGAAAATCATATATAACAGACTTTTTAATTGTATAACAAAACATAATATAATATCATGAAAACAATGTGGCTTTGTCAGAGGCAGAGGTGCAACAGATGCACTTGATTGTCTTGCGGATATTATATACAAGAGTATAAACGAATGTAAACCAATAATAACGACATTTCTAAACCTTGTAGAAGCTCCGCGGGCTCGTGTGAACCCACACGTGCATTATCTAAGTCGGCCGAGCCATGTATTACAATAAACAGGGCCCTTCTGGCTTTGGTTATAACGCGTGTATCGATAATAAGAGAGCGTTATAAATGGCGCTCCAATCGTGAGTTTAGCTTAGAATAAATAACACGCGGGATAATCAGTGCTCCTAGAAGCAAGTAGAATGCTACAGTGTCATCACGCGTAATATAGACGAGGAAAAAGAAAATCTGCCGCAACTGCGTAAAGCACTAAACAATTACTGAAATCTTTCGCACATTATAAGCTGCGTAGTGGCTAGCAACAGCCGATGGAAAAGTTCGAAACAGTCAATAACCGAAAGGTGTAGTGGGTAGCTGAATGAATGTTGTTTACATTCCGTATCGCCCGTTAGGAAGGAAATCTTCGGAGTAAGTGCGAGTGAGACAGATGGTCGTTAGCTCAGTATGAATATTAAATTCGTCTCGGAAATTCTTTTTGCAAGTTGCTACAAGGTTCAACCGGACTACAAGTAAAGTCTGTCTCTTGCAAGTCTTGACAACGTACGTTATTTGTTAAGAATTGTCAAGGCTTAATTACAAAAATAAGTCTAAGATATTACGTGAGACTGAGTGAGGTTTTTCGAGGAATGTTAGCTGTGTAGCTGAGTACAGATGCGTACTCGTTTACATGTACAGAACGAGTCATTAAATAAAATATCACAACGAATTAATCAAAGCAAATTGTTTATTTTAAAAAATTGAATATTTTGTTCGGATTTCACGAGATGAAGCACATATACGTGGAATATAGACTTGCTTTATCAGGCGATTTTTCGAAACTCGAATAAATAAATACGGTAATTATCGCTTGTTTACAAATCGATTTCACAGAGTTATTTACAAGAAGTCAGAGTTTAACCTCGGATAAGCAAACGTGTGTTTTAGGGTTGACTACTAGTTAATAAATTCTGTCACTTTACCTGAGATTATTGTTGAATTTTTTCTTATTGTTCTGTTTCTTCGTTCAGTTCTACTCATCGCTATATGACAAATTATTCTTCGAGCACAATGTCTCTAACGGGCTCTTATAAAGACTTAATTAGGTCGTACTTAGCACTACACGATCACGTTCACTCGATGAACGCGATTACTTTAGGTTAAGCGTTAGACTATTTAGGGTTACAAGATAGGGGACAACCCGAGGACAAGTTAAGAAGAATATTTAGATGTTTAGCAGTAGGTCACGCACTCGTTTGCCAATAATACTGACGACAGGAACAACCTCGTAGAAGAAGGAGCAGAGCATGCGGAGCATAAAGATCAAAGATTACCTATTACAGGTTGAGGATCCGACGGCGATTAATCAACGACGACCTTCAACTGTAGATAGCCAGTGACGGCCGTGGATACACAATACCGAAAGCAATAGCAGAATAATTAAAAAAGAAAGAAGCCAAAACTGGACATTACCAAGAAAATGAAAGCGTGGAGAGCGAGTACATGCAGAAATTAAGTATGTCCAACAACGTTCGAATAGAACCTCCAGCATGCAGCACTCGATTAGGAACGTCCGAATTTATACGTTTTAATGAAGAGGCAACGCAGACAACGGAAACAAGAAATAAACATGTGAATTTACACCACATGGTATTTTGAACCAGTCGCACAAAACTGCTAGACTTTGAATATGAATTGAAGTAATGAATGTTATTAACCGCAACAAAAACTAGCGCCTCAGTCGACACCACACGAGCACAAACTTGGCCAGCAACGACCGATCCAAAATCAGTACATATTACCTCAGTAAAGTTACGAAAGAAACATATTCTATCAGAACAGACTAGCTCAACAAGCACAGAGGTGTCCATGTCGACAAATCCAGTATAACCAGCCGTACGACCAACACCAAGGAGTTCAGACGCAAAGCTATGATTAATCACAGTACACCGGTGAACCCCAGCAAACACTTGGAAATTTCTGGAGGGAGGAGGCCCAGCCGATACGTCCGAATCGCTTGGGATTAGAATGAGAGTCTAATAGAACGTTACATTTTGAGGCGAATTAATTGAAGATGTCGAAGAGTTTATTAGGTTAGACGAAGGCTGCAGGAAGCTGGCTCGTCCACGAATATCTGAAGAAGAACTACTGGACGCGCTGTAACGAATTCAAGAGTAAAGCAGTGAGTGCTGAGAAACAGACAAGGGCCAAACTATGCTATAGACCACCTCCCACACTAGACAAGACTATGCTGCCAAGAGCGGCTTACAACCCACTTGGAAATTGGGAAAAATAAGAACCAGCCGACGATATTTGTCCATCCGACACGAATGAACCTTCTCTCTGGTTCGAGACTTGGTTACATAACAACCTTCAGAATACAAAGAAGGATAACAACCGTCCAAACTAGAAGCGGGCGAATAAGCTCAGTAAGAAGAAACCATCGTCCGGAAATCACAAGGACAAATCCACTACGTCAGCAGATAGTAAAAATAAAACTGAATCCAAGGAAGATGAAGAGTCATCCAGAAAGTCGAACAACTTAACAGGTTGGTTCTTTTTCAAAAGTGAAAAAGAACCAGTCTGTTGGGACTGTAAACTGACAGGCTATACTAGGAAGACATGTCTTGATTGTACGGGAAAATACAAATGGGAGCAGTAGACAAGATCCCTACAGATCCCGGAAATCCACCAAGGATCTTAAAAACACTGTCAACGGAACAGCAGAAATCTACTACGACTGCACACTGTGCAGCTACTAACTGTAACGCTGTGTTATCAGACTAACGCTGGTGGCTACAGGTGCAAGTGGGTGAATCCTGGGTTAGGGCTCTTTACGACCCTGGAGCTACTCAGACCTGCATCGGGGCTACATCCGTACAGCTGGCCAGCGCGTGTAATCCGATAATAAAACCATGCGTCGGAATAGTTGCCTGTATGGCTGATGGTAACACCGCCATGGTAACCGGGACAGTCGATTTACCTTTCATAATAAGAGCTCAAACCAGAATACTTTTGCAAGTTGGATTGCTATTCTAAGGATCTAGCATGGGCCACCAGGTATAAAGTGCCCGCTGCTAGTAGGTGTCACACAGTAAAACATAACAGGTTAAAGTATAAAAGTAGACTACAGATTTATTCGGCAAATATAATAAACTCTCTCTCTCTCTCTCTCTCTCTCTCTCTCTCTCTCTCTCTCTCTCTCTCTCTCTCTCTTTTGTAAGTGTAAATTCCTTCTNTCTCTCTCTTGTGAATGTAAATTCCATCAGGGCCCGCATTGAGACGATTCGTGCCTTTCTGAATGAGCGCTTCTCGTATGAGGTCGTTGGCTTTGCGGAAACATGGCTGGGTCCGATTGTGGATGACAACCTCATTAGCATAGGAGGATACTCCGTCATAAGGCAAGACCGAAATGTAAACGGGGGTGGCGTCGCCCTCTTTGTACGCAACGGTCTCAAAATTAAAAAGCTTGCCTCCTCTAACACCATGGGACCAGGTAAACCTGGCATTCCCGAGTATCTATTCTGTAGCGTGCAACGGGGCGAATCTCCCCCCGTGTTGGTCGGAATTATATACCGGCCCCCCAAGATTCCTATGCAAAAGGACTCTGACCTCTTCGATGTTATGCGGGACCTATGTAGCGAGTTTAGCCATAAGATCATCATGGGCGATCTGAACGCTGACCTTCAGTCTGATTCAGATGACGCTGCTACCATAAAGCGTTTATCTGAGGAGTTATCTCTTCAGATAATTAGACATGGTCCCACACATCATACCTCATCATCTCACACATGGATTGATCTTATCATGACTGACGAAAACGACGCGATCCTGGACTCGACTAATGAGTGGGTGCCCAGTCTCGGCAAGCATTGCGTCATTGATGTCTCTCTTGACATCTACTCTCCCACTTCTGGGACAAGCTCTTTTTCTTACCGAGACTACAAGAGTATAGATTCTCTTACTCTTTGTGACCTCTTGTCTTGCTGCGACTGGACAGCCATGAATTCCATCGAGGCCGATCTGGGGGGTGCTCTAAGCGCCCTTAATAATAATTTAAAAATCGCGATCGATGAATTGGCACCTATAAAAACGGTTTGCCCGCGTAAAAAGTATGCTCCCTGGTCTGGTCAGGAGTTGAGGTCTCTCATCGACAAGCGGAATGCCACTCTCAGGCGCTATCAACGCACGAGAAGAGCGGAGCTGTTCGATGAGGTTCTTCGACTCACAAATGAGGTCAACATGCGTTCTGCTCAAGAGCGTGATTCCTTCCACCGTCAACAACTCTCGGTCGCTCTTAACGAGAGTAAAAACATCTGGAAGGTGATGCGTCATCTCGGCCTCCTGCCTGGACGAAAGGAGGAGGAGTTTTTCGGTTTCACGCCGGGTGAGTTGAACGGGCACTTCGCTGGAATATCGGCATCATCCTTCGAAAACATAGATGATGCAATGGACACTATTTTAACAGCAAGCGAGGAGGGTTTCCCCTTCAGCCCCGTTGGTATGAACGACGTTGTCCTCGCCATATCATATTTTTCCTCGCAAGCGAGGGGTGTCGACGGTGTTCCTTGCGGGGTGGTCGTCAAGGCTCTCCCAATTATTGGCGAATATATTTTAAATTTGTTTAACTGCTCCTTCGCTCAGGGGATCTTTCCGAGTATCTGGAAGCGGGCTCAGTTGATTGCCCTAAGAAGACCGGTGCTCCGTCTGACGTCACTGACTTTCGGTCGATTGCTCTGCTCTGCTTCCGCTCAAAGGTACTCGAGAAGATCGCTCACACCCAGATCACGGAGTACCTTAGTAAATTTCAGTTACTGGATCCCCTCTAGGCCGGCTTTCGAAAACACCACAGTACCCAAACAGCGTTACTCAAACTGACCGACGACATACGCACTCGCAATGGAAACTCGCAATGGCTTGAAACCAACCTGGGAGTTCCACAGGGTTCTGTCCTGGGACCTCTGCTGTTTAGTCTCTATGTGAATGACCTACAAAACTTACTCGACGGTAACATTAAACATCTGTTTTACGCGGACGACCTTCATATTTATCTGCACACCACCAAGGATAAATTTCATGAGGGCGTGGCTCGGCTGACAGAAGTGGCGCGGCTGATCGCTGACTGGGCGGGGAGGTCCAATCTGCGACTCAACCCTGGCAAGACTAAGTCCATCTTTTTCGGTTCCATGAGAAATGTTAATGACATCAAATCATGGAACCTGCCAGGAGTTCCGTTACCGGGCGGAGTGATAGTCCCTTTCAGTGAGACGGTCGTGAGTCTCGGTGTTGTACTCGGCAGTAAACTCACTTGGAAACCGCAAGTGGATTCAATTACGAAAAAAGTCAACAATGCCCTGTACAGCTTGCGGTTTATTAGGGGCTGTACCACCGAGACTCTCCGCAGAAGGCTAGTCGAGGCATTAATAAAACCACATTTGGACTACTGTGCTGTGACCATCCTGGACGCGTCGAATGAACAACGTATACGGATACAGAGACTGAGCAATTCATGTGTGAGGTTCATCTTTGGAGTTAGAAGGGATAAGCATATCAGTCCATACCGGAGGCGTCTAAAATGGCTGCGCACCGATTCCAGGAGGCTATACTTTGAAGCCATTCTTTTATACAAGATTTTGCAGATCGGTGAACCTAAATATCTAGCTTGATTTTTCAGTAAGCACAAGCCGAGGCCCTCCAGTAGGGGAGTTCTTCAGGAACTGAGCATACCTGTGGTGAGTACTGAAACCGGAGCAAGAGCCTTCCACGTCCAGAGTGCTCGTTTCTGGAACTCTCTCCATTCTGCTCTGCGCAATCTCCCATCACTCGCATCATTTAGAGGGGCACTGCGACGGCACCTGCTGGAGATTGATTCGTAGCTGCTCCGAGCACGCTGGCACTGCGTATTTTACTCTATTATATTTTACTCTAGTCTGACTTAGCCGTTAGGCAGTATTTTTCTTTTCTTAATGCGCAATTAAGATTGTAATCATGAGATGTAGATAGGTCTTTGACCAAACTTAATTCAATAAGTAAAAATATTGGTTTTATTGTGATCTCAAAATGTGATATTATGTATATGTGTATGTGTGTATACGTGTGAGTTTTTCTTTGTGTATGTCGAGCAATTGGCCATATTTGAACCGTTCCAAAGATTTAAATATTAAGAGTTAAAACTTATACTATTTAAAAAAAAACTCTGGGATAACTTATGAATTTGTATTATTTTTTGCTGTGAGTAAATAAAGGCTTATCTCTCTCTCTCACTCTCTCTCTCTCTCTCTCTCTCTCTCTCTCTCTCTCTCTCTCTCTCTCTCTCTCTCTCTCTCTCTCTCTCTCTCTCGTCAATAGCGTCATCAATAGCGTCATCACCGTCACCTTCATCTTTATCATCTTCGCCTTTGTCTTCATTGTCCTCATCATCATCTCCATCAACATCATCAACAGCTCCATCGGCGTGACTGGCGAAGCCTCGTGGCAGCGGGCAGGAGGCTGGGAGTCGCCTGCGAGCGGGTTTTCTTAATGTAAACTCGATTAGATCTCGCATCGAGAGTATTCGTCTCTTTCTTGAGGAGCATCCTTCATATGACATCTTCGGTTTTGCTGAGACATGGCTGGGCTTGATCGTGGACGACAGCCTCATTCGGATCAGAGGCTTTTCGGTCATCAGGCAGGACCGCAATATAAATGGAGGTGGTGTCGCCCTGTTTGTACGTAATTGTTATAAAGTTAAAATATTGGCTTCTTCCAACACCCAGGGACCAGGTAAACCTGGCATCCCTGAGTATCTTTTCTGCAGTATACAGCGGGGCGCTGCCCCCTCCATTCTAGTCGGTGTCATCTACAGGCCCCCAAAAATACCCATGCAAAAGGACACCGATCTATTTGAGGTCCTTCGAGTTCTCTGTAGTGATTTCAGTCATAAGATTATCATGGGTGATCTGAATGCGGATCTGTTGTCCGCGACCGATGACGCTACCACCATCAGGCGTCTGTCTGAGGAATTATCTCTTCAGATAGTCCGCCATGGTCCCACGCACCTCACTTCATCATCTCGCACATGGATAGACTTGATTATGACTGACGAGAACGACACGATCCGGGACTTTAGGAACGAATGGTTACCCAGTTTCGGCAAGCACTGTGTCATAGATGTCTCTCTAGATATCTACGCTCCCACTCCGGTGAATGAGCCTTTTTCTTACCGTGACTACAGGAGCATCGAAACTAATGCCCTTGTCGACCTTTTGTCTTGCTGCGACTGGTTGACCATGAATTCCATTGAAACCGATCTGGAAGGTGCCTTGAATACCCTTAATAATAATCTAAAGCTTGCAATTGATGAGTTGGCACCCCTGAAGACAGTTTGCCCTAGAAAAAAGTGTACTCCTTGGTCTGGACCTGAGCTGAATCTACTCATCGAGAAACGCAATGCCACGCGCAGGCGTTACGAACGTACAGGTCGAGCCGATCTGCTCGATGAGTATCTGCGGCTTGTCAATGAGGTCGACATGCGTTCGGCTCAAGAGCGTGACTCCTTCCTTCGACAACAACTGTCAGACGCTCTTGATGAAAATAAAAATGTATGGAAGGTAATGCGTCATCTCGGCCTCTTACCTGGGCGTAAGGAGGAGGAGTTTTTCGGTTTCACGCCGAGAGAGCTGAATGAGCATTTCGCGGAGATGTCGGCTTCGTCCCTCAAAAACATAGATGATACAATGGACACCATTTTATCAGCAAGCGAGGAGGGCTTTACCTTTAGCCCAGTCAGCATGAGCGACGTTGTCCTTGCTATTTCTCACTTTTCCTCGCAAGCGAGGGGTGTGGACGGTATTCCCTGCGGGGTGGTTGCCAAGGCTCTCCCAATAATTGGCGAATTCATCTTAAATATATTTAACTGCTCCTTCGCCCGGGGGGTCTTTCCGAGTATCTGGAAGAGGGCTCAGTTGATTGCTCTTAGGAAGAAAAGTGCTCCATCAGATGTTACTGATTTTCGTCCAATCGCTCTGCTTTGCTTCCTATCAAAGGTACTCGAAAAGATTGCCCATACCCAGATCACGGAGTATCTTGGTAAACACAAATTATTGGATCCCTTCCAGGCCGGTTTCCGTAAATTTCACAGCACACAGACAGCGTTAATTAAAGTGACCGACGACATACGCATGGCCATTGACAAAAAGAAGGTGACCCTCCTGCTGCTTTTCGACTTCAGCAAGGCTTTCGACACCATCTCACCTTCTAAACTACTATCTAAACTGAGACAGTTGGGGTTCTCGCGGGCGGCTCTCCTGTGGATAAAATCATATTTACAAGGGCGAACCCAGATGGTAATTTCAAACAAAAATGGAAATTCAGAATGGTTAGAAACCAATCTGGGTGTTCCACAGGGTTCCGTGCTGGGACCCCTGCTGTTCAGTCTCTACGTGAATGACCTGCAGGACATACTTAACGGCACTACAATTAAACACCTGTTTTACGCTGACGATCTTCAAATCTATCTGCATACCACCAAAGATAAATTCAAGGAGGGCTTGTCTCGGCTAGACGAAGCGGCACGCTGGGTCTCTGATTGGGCGGAGAGCTCCGGTCTGCGGCTCAACTCCAGCAAAACTAAGGCTATATTCTTCGGTTCCAGAAAAAATGTTAACGATATCAAATCCTGGGACCTGCCTGGAGTTCAGTTGCGGGACGGAGTGATCGTCCCTTTCAGTGAAACGGTAGTAAGTCTCGGTGTTGTGCTGGATAGTAAACTCACTTGGAAACCGCAAGTGGATTCTATCACGAAAAAGGTTAATAAAGCCCTGTATTGCTTGCGGTTTATTAGGGGCTGCACCACCGAGACTCTCCGCAGAAGGCTGGTTGAGGCATTGGTTCAGCCTCACTTGGACTACTGTGCTGTGACTATCTTGGACGCGTCGGACGAACAACGTATACGTCTACAGAGACTGAGTAATTCGTGTGTGAGGTTCATTTTCGGGGTAAGAAGGGATGAGCGTATCACCCCCTACCGGAGGCGTTTAGAGTGGCTTCGCGTGGATTCTAGAAGGCTGTACTTTGAGGCCATTCTCTTATATAAGGCGATTCGTATCCAAGAACCACAGTATCTTGCATCACTCTTTAGTAAACACAAGCCACGACCCTCCAGTAGGGGGGTTCCCCCGGAATTGAGCATCCCTGCATGGCACACAGAGACCGGTGCCAAGGCCTTTCAGATACAGGGTGCTCGTTTCTGGAATGCTTTCCCTTCTGCTCTGCGTCACTCGCCATCCCTAGCGTCATTCAAGGTGGCATTGCGACGGCATCTGCTTGCTCTCTGATTCTTGAGCGCCCCAAATCCACAGGCACTGGCACTCCCATCTCTCGCTTGTATATTTCTTATTCTAGTCTGACTTAGCTTTTTGGCTGTAACTGTGATATAATGACTTCGTTATTGTAATGTGATACTGCGACTTAGCCTGGTGGCTGTACTGTGATCCAGCGCAATTAGATAGGTCTATGACCAAATTGTAAACTTTGTTTTATGCGCTAAATTATAATCTTGATTATCAGCGGTGTATATTCACCAAAGTATTATTTTTATTGTTATATTCTGACGTATATTGTTTGTAAAACATGCGAATTTTTAGTACCATGACTCCGTATTGAATTTATAGCAATATTGTTGCTTTAATATTATTTATGTATTAATATTTTACTGTAAAGTGAATAAAGAAGATCTATCTATCTATCTATCTCTCTCTCTCTCTCTCTCTCTCTCTCTCTCTCTCTCTCTCTCTCTCTCTCTCTCTCGATAAGCGCTAGCGTGTGATCAAGTCGGAGGCTAGGCGCTGACTGACTGTAATGGCGGCTAAGCCCAAGCGCGCCATCCGCGTCGCCACCATTAGCGGTCGGCAGAGAGCACCACAGTCCGGAGGTGTCGACTGCGCTAATGGAATTCTTGTCTGGGGATGAGGGGCTGCTTGCGCCGTTAACTCCGGTGGTAGCCCGCAGGACCCCCCACAGCTACTTCCCCGCCAGTGACGAGGGGCTGCAGGAGGAACGAAACTTGATGACGCTGATGCCTGTGGAGGGAGCCATCCTGGCTTCCTCGTGCTGACAGGGCCGACGGGCCGGGTGATGATGTTGAGGCCCGGGTCGGGAGCGGCCGCGGGGTGGGCTGGGTGTTTGCGAGCGCCGGCAGCGCCAGGTGCGGAGAGGCCTGCGCCTGAGCAGGCTGCGAGGCGGGCTGCGGCGNTGAGCCTGGGCAGGTTGCGAGGCGGACTGCGAAAGCGCTACCAGCGCTGGACTCGGAGAGGTCTGTGCCCGAGCAGGCTGCGAGGTGTGCAGTGTCGGTGACTGGAGAGTCTGCGAGGGTGCCGCCTGGGCCAGGGCTGGTTAATTGTCCGGGAGAGCCGGTGCCTGTACAGGCTGCAGGCTTGGAAGAGCTGGTTGGCGAGGAACCGACGGAGAGTCGGAGAGAGCCTGGCTTCTGGTCGGTCGTGATGTTGAGAGGCGTGCTGTACACGCAGATCTAGCGCTCGAAGAAGGCCCTGGCGGTTGTTGAGGCCTGCTGGTCTGACATAGGAATCGCTTCCGGCCACCTGAAGAACCGGTCGACGATCGTCAGGCAATATTAGAACCCGGAGTGGAGAGGGAGCTTGACGATGTCGAGGTGAAGGTGGTTGAAGCGCGCATCCGGCGCGGCAAAGTCCCCCAGCGCTGATCGGTTGTTGTGGTGGACCTTCGATTGTTGGCAGGGCACGCAGGTGCGGGCCCAGCGTGCGACATCCTTGCGCATGCTTAGCCAGAAGTACTTCTGCGCGATGATCTGTATGGAGGACCGTATGCTCGGGTGCGAAAGGCCGTGCGAGACGTCAAAGACGGTCTTTCAAAGCTGGCGAGGTACATACGGCTGGACCTGGTTGCCGTCGATGGCGCAATATAGGTTCGCCCTGTCGATGGTGAGCGAGCGAAGGACGAGCGATGGCGATAGAGACGCAAGGTTGTGCGGCAGGTCAGGGTCATGTGCCTGGTGTTGAGCCAGCGTTGCGAGGTCGAGGCAGGCTGGCATATTGACGGTCTCCACCCTGGAGACCGCGTTTGCTGCGACGTTGTCAGGACCCTTGGTGTATGCTAGCGTGACGTGAAACTGCAAAATAAAATCCAATTGGCGTGCCTGGCGCGGCGACGCCTTTTCTGATCCTGTTTTTTTTCTTATCGTTTATTTTCTCGGATTTTTTCTTCAGTATCCGTTTAGTATCCTTCGTTTCTTTATTTCGAGCTTCTACAACTTCATGACATCTGCCGGTGTTGTAGTATTTTTTTTCTGGCCCACTGTTTCCGTCTTCTGGTTAGATGACACTTGCTGCAGACAGCTGCTCTTGTATACATGGTCTCTGGATATGGACGTTGCACACAATATACTATTTTCGCATTTTTGAGCTTAGCAGCGCGTACAAATCTTTCTTTACAAATGCCCATATCGTCACGTTACCAGTACTGTCCATATTCCACGATGGTTGGTCTAGGCCCCTGTATTGTTCACAGACGATGGCTACGTCATTTTCTGTCTCCCGGACATACTGGCTCAGTAGGTCCTGTGAAGTTGTTCAGTGGTTTATATTTAACTGGACTATTTTCATTTTCTTTGTCTGTCAATGACGTTTATTGCAGCACGGTAAACTGAGCATGCGTAGCTACCAGCTGCGTAGTCATTTTTCCCACCTGTGCCTCCTTCTTCGCAGAGTACGCAGTTGAGTTGATTCTTACACTCCTTAGCTTTGTGTCCATCCTTTCTACATTTATAGCAGAGTTTGCTTCTATCTTCAGTTACTGTGCAGTTTCTGCCGATATGGCCAAAACCCAGACACTTGTAGCATCTAAGTGGGCTTGCATTGTTTTCCGTTTTCCGTATTCTGCAGACATCCTAGCCCATTTTAATTTTCCGCTTGCCCATCATCTCTGTGCCATCTTTGCTGACATTCAAATGACGGCAGTCTGCATCTCACCTTATGATTTCCGCAGTGACCTTACTACCGTCTTATTCACCTTTATTGAGTCATTACTTGTTGACTCTCTGCGTAGTGCTGCCACTACGTCCTCCTTGCGGATTAATAAGTCGAAATCCTTTATTTCGAAGACCACTAAGTCTTGCAGGGTCCTTATTTTAGTATCCTTTCTTAACGCATCTTGCACAGCTTGTCGAAGTTGCTGCGTCCTTCTTCCCATTGTGCGTTGGAGTTCCAGCAGCAGGTCTCCAGTTGCTGTCCTGCGTATTCTGTGAACGCTGCCCCCAAGCATCACCAGTTACGGTTCTGCTTTCATCTTTCTTAAGATGTCGGCATACGACTTTCCTTCCTCAGTCCTGGTAACAAGGGCCTCCGGACGGGTGGGTCTCGCCCGTGGTGGCTTACTTCTTTTGCTTGCTATTTTAACATCCTTGCCTTGTTCTTTTTTGATGTGAAACATCTTTAGCTGCGCCTTGGGGTGTGAATCCGATCTCAAAGAATAATGCTCTCGCCGGAGTAACACGTCGATGGCACGATCGCGAGACCCCCTCTCCTGCACCGCGTGCTAATATAACTCTCCCATCTTTCTCACTCACCGCGCGTTAAGCACACCTATAGCTATGCTCTCGCACGCCGTACGTGTCCTGCGCGTTGAGTATATCGATATCTATAGTGTCAATCTCTTCGCACTGAGTATACTTATAGCTGTGCTCTCTTTTCCGATCGTCACTATATACGCACGCCGTGTTCCATTTTATAGTTTTAATATTATAAGCGGAAAAATCCCCCAAAGCAGATGCGCTGTCGAGTTCGTCGCAGAACTTGGCAGCGCATTTCAGGTTTATGATTATAAGTCTCGTGGAGACGCAGCGTTTTTATGATACGCTGACCACTTGCAACAAATCTCTATTATGATTTTGAGAAAACAATAGGGTTTTTTTATATATTAGAATTGATATGCGTATGTATATCTATATATTTTTTCATCCTTCGCGCCGCCATATTGATCACGTGAGCTCGCAATCTTTTAAACATATCATTATATGATTTTGAGAAAACAATAGGGTTATTTTATATATTAGAATTTATATGCGTATGTCATCCTTCGCGCCGCCATATTGATCACGTGAGCTCTCAATCTTTTAAATGTATCATTATCAATCCGAATCAAAACAATATTACTTGCATAACAAACAGTGTAGTAAAAATCATAACTCTTGTACTTACGTTTGTGTAAGATTTAACCTTAGCTTTATTTTAAAAACGGTTTTAAAAATCATGTCTGTTCCCTAATTAAGCATTAGAGAGGGATGCGCACAGCGCACTTCGCTGACCGCGCGCTAGATGATACCCAGGTAAGCGGCAGTGGCAGCGGGGGTAATAAAATGAAGGTTCAGTCCGCCCACGCTTCCGCTGCGTTTTCGCATACCTCGATATTGGCGTCTTTCTTCGGATCAGCTGTTTGGACTGCGTCTCCGAGGGATTGTAATAATACCCTTATAGTGGAGGACAGTCGGCAGTCTATAAGCCTTCGAGACGCAGCCTAAATCTAAATATCTTTTTCTTTCAATACTCGTGTATTCCTTTCCATTGCATCCTTTTCTTATTAAACTCAATTATATATTTTCCAGTAACCTTTAATTTCTGTGTTTCACATCTGCCAGGCGTCCCGGGACGGCTCACCCTTTTTTTCTTTGTACGCCTTATTTCCACCTTTTGCCAGCCTGTCTGTGTGGTTGTACCTATGACTCGCTGGACTTCACCGTCTTCCTGTCCTGTCAGGATGGCCGTCTTTGTTCCTCGTCCTTTTTCTTTTTTTGAGCAAAAATCTTGTTCAGGTAAACGCTTTTTTGTTTTCCTCTCTGCGCTAGGTGTTTGCCAATTCTGCATCTGGACGCTCGTCAGCATCAGCCTGAAACTGGGCTTGTTCCACACCATTAGTCCAAGTTTCTCTATAATTTTCCTCGTACCTTCTCTCGCGCTACTAAGGCATTTCATGCTTAGCCGCACCTGCCTCAGGTCTTCCTTTACGCACTTGTGGAAATTGTTGACAGTGGACACGACTCCATTTATGCTTTCCAGATATCATTCGATCTTGTCCTGCAGCTTTTTATAATATTTGCTGCTGCCTGGATTCTATTCTAGGTCTCAAACATTTTTTTATCTTCATTTACATCACCTGGTATAGTACTAAACCAGGTATAGCTAATATACCTAGCTATAGCAAATAAGCAGCACTTACAAAGCTGCAGATACTATTGTTGCTGCTTGTTTTGTCGATTGAGTATTCGCTATCTTGAGATCCTAGCACCTTTGTGTACACTTCTGGATGCTCCTGTATGTCCTTCATGTTCATTAGACTGGTCCTTATTTCCCAAAGTGCTTGAAATCACGCTCCAGACTCGGGAATCAATGTGTTATCACTAAACACTTAGAAAAATACCCAAAATTTCTGTCGACATAGTGATTTATAAGTCATTTAAGCCTGCCACTTTTCAAAAAAGCGTTTTTTCCCGTTTTTTTAGCATTTCTCATAATTTTACAGACGTAAGTCCTCAAAATAATTTTTAAAATCTTAAAACATACTTATCATTTTGGTTTGAGTAAAACAAAACATTTTTAGAAAGATTTTGGAGCTAAAGAAATATTTTTAATGAAAAATGGCTTCTAAAAACTCGAAAAAGTGTTCAAAAATGTGTTTTTTTTGCGTTTTTTGAGGTTATGGATGCTCTATCACTATGCCAGGTTTAAATAATATATTTTATCAAAAACTGGAGGTCAAGACCTTTAATTTCGTTTGTTATTCAAGTGTCTAGGTGCTTCTAGTGCCGAGATATGGTCATTTGAAGTTAGCAAGTTTATCCAAGAATGAGAGTTTATATGACACTCATGCACTGCACCTCAATTCACTTGACCAAACTGAGTCATTAACTTTTATTTCATCGTGTTATGCTGTCTGATTAAATAAATTAATAGATATTGTTTATATTATAGCATGATAATAGTACAAAATATCTTGCTTAACAAAACTAAACCTAAAATAAATCTATTCAAACATTTATTGTGGCTTCGAGATACACATAATAATAGAAGCTGCATAAATTAAATAATGATTGAACATTCTCATCTAACGATTTTATTTACCGTAATTATAAAAAAAAAAAGTTCAGACAGGAGCTGATTTGACTAATTTTTTTGAGGTTTTGTGTACATTTTTGAATTTTTATTTCTTTATTACTTCTTTCACAGGCTCCAAATCTTTGCCTATCAGGGCTAAAAATAATCGATATATCTTAAATTAACGCCCTGCACAATTTCAATGCATTCTGAACCGTCAGTTTTATACAATCACGAGTTAAATCAAAATGTGCAGATTTTTGGAATTAAAATGTTTAGAACTTATTTCCCATGCTCCAAACCTTCATCGAATTTTAACTGAGTCTTAGTTAAAGTAGAACCTACCTATACTCAAAATTTCATCAATTTCTGAACCGTCAATCTCTTACTCACACTACTACCTTAAACTGATAACACAATACAGATCATTTAAACGTATTCATCAGGTTTTAGCATTTCGTGGTGTACAATTTTCGAAGATACGACAATGAATTCAATCTTGAAAAGTTATCTTCAATTTAAATAATAAAATATTTGTTTAAAAATGTTAAAAATGAGCAACAAATATTTTGTTCAAATGAAATTTATTTTTAAATCCCTACACTCATTTCAAAACTATGTATATTTCAAACATGTTTTCGAAGTTTTAGTGCTCTTCGATGCCCAGAAGTGAAGTAAGTCTGTGATGAGTCAAAAAATGAAAATTGTGAATTTTGGCCTTTGGAGACATGTTGCACCTAGTATTTCGTACATATAAAAATTGTCTTTTGTTCTCTATAGTTTTTTGAGTTTACATGTTTGTTTTATATATTTTTAAAACAATTGTTTAATATAAAAATAAAATCCGATTTTTCACTTTTTGACAATTTAAAGTGGTTAGGTCCCCTTAACCTCAAATTAACGTATCTTCATCTTTGCCAGAATTTTAAGCAGATTCTGCGCAGAAACTATCGATCAACCTCGCGCTCGACATCAGATATGGATACCCCAGCAAAATAATAGTTCAATTAATCCGTAGTGAAGCCATGTGAGTCCTCTTTGGCCTTTGAAATAAGACCTAGACTCCGTAACTCATTCCAGACGTTTTTGTTGCCCTCCAGTGCGTCAAAAACTCGATTTTGAATGTATTCTTCTCTCGCTTGATTGGTATGTTGCTCAGCCTCAGCGGTGAGAGATTGATACTCTTTTTAATTAAAGTCTTTTTAAAGCTTCTCGTCGGCTGTATAAGTGTTTAAGTTTCACGTCAACCTAAGGAGGATATATTTTCTGTTTCGGTTTAAATTCTTTTAGCGGAGAAAGTTGGTCAATGACAGTCTCGATATTTTGACTAAGTTGTTCTAGTCTAGGGTCAACTCCGCTGTCGGAACAACTAACCGACGACCAATCACAAGCAGCCAGAAGCGATAAGAGCTTATCTGGTTTTATCGATTTAAAGTCCCTGTATGTGAAGCTGTTGAGAGTAGGGGGCTCTATCGTCTGGAAGTAAATCACAACGTCAATAATGGTATGCTGGCTTAAGAAATTCATCGGTGAGTTTTCTGCTTTCTTCACTACGTTGTCGTCGTCAGTAAAAATTATGTTGATCCATGTGTGAGAATCATTGACGTAGTGAGTTACGCCGTGATTTACTAATTTTAGGTTTAATTCCCAGGCCAGGTCTCTAACGAATTCCACGTCTTTCGAGGTCGATAATATGTTAGCGTACGATTATCCTTTACTAGCCCTTAATCATACCCCTACAACGGTCTATTAATGACCTTCAATGAATTCGAGTTCAATCGGAACCAGAGCAATGAGACATTTGTGATCAGGAGAAATAAATTACGCTGTCAATTTAGAGAAGGTAAATTTGCGATAGAGCAACCAGTTTATTAAAAAAAACCGCTGCCAAGTCATTGGCACTTAGCTTCCTCCTATTCTGCTAGTGGAAGATAATTACATGGGACAATCAACTCATTCTTTGATTTAAATATTCGCTACTATTCGATACTAAAAGGATAGGTTAGGAAGACACTTGTAGGGGAGGGGCATCAGGGGACTGGGGGTTAAGGTGAATATCAAAAGGATAGAGCTCCGTGAACTCCTTGAAAACCATGAAAACTCTCAAAATATACTAAGCTTTAATTATCAAATTATATGGTTTAACAAAAATAATAATGTTCAGTCACACAGAGTATACAGGGTGAGAGTTGAAGAATTTGAATCTTAATATCTTTTAAACTAAAAGGTTTCATAAGCTACAAAAAGAACCTAGCCGAAGTGATCAAAAGATCAATCTTTTCCTAAAATTTCAACTCAATTTAAACCTTTTTACTCCCGTAATCGTACGACATAAAAAAACCATTTTTTCTAGTTTTTGATTTTTATCTCAAAAACTAGTCGCCAAAATTGCTTAAAATTTTACAACTAGTAGATATCGTTGTTTTTTATTGTCATGAATTTTTTCAAAACATTTAACTATTTATTTTTTGAGTTATATATGTTTATCGAAAAATTACCTTTTATATCATAAAAAATGAACAGATCAGTCAATCTAGAAAATCTTGCGGGAAAAAGTAGACAAATTTATGTTCTTTTAGATACACTATTGTTGAATATATTGTATAAATCATATCATTATAAAAAAGCAAAAATATTTTTTCAAAAATAGAAAAATGGCTATAATATGGCCATAAAATGGTCAGAATCATAGAAAACAAAAAATGACCTAAATTCAGAATTAGAAAAATTATGCATGTCAAATTTTATTACGATCCGTCGCATGGTTCCAAAATTATGGCGGTATACGTACATACACACACAGACACACACACACACACACACACACACACACACACACACACACACACACACACACACACAGAGCCATCCGCACGGACTTTTCTAAAAACGTATGATTCGTACTCCAAACACCTCCAAATGCGTTTCCACGAAGTATTAGCAAAACTGAAAATTTTACTATTACAAAGCTTCCTCTTGAGGAGGAAGCAATAATGTTAATTAAATATTATTTTGGGAATGAGGAAAGTAGATTAGTCTGATGTTTATTTGTGTGATTACACTAACGCAGGCACATTTATCTTATTAATAGTTGATTTGTTAATTTAATTGTATCGACAGTTATGGATTCAGAGTCTTAAACGAACTATGATTATCACATAAAAGTAGTATATGGGCTGGTATGGAAAGACAGGGGGCGTGGCCAGACGGCTGGCGCCACAGTAGCCGGTGTTTATGTAAACAGTAGCTAATTATGTCAATTAACATGATTTATGACCCCTAATTATGTCAACAGTAGTTAATTGTTGTAAACAGTAGCTAAGTGGGTCAATTAGCATGATTAACGACCGCTACTGTATAAACAACCGATAAAAAAGTGTGTCATCGTTAGGGGGCATGACCTACTTTCAATTGTTTAAATAAATAAATAATTATTTAAATAATTAAATTTTGGCGCCTGCCACGTTGATATATATATATATATATATATATATATATATATATATATGGGAGCAATGGTACAAGTGGCATAATTTATGTGTACTAGATATTTTTTAAATAAACTATATAGGTCACGTATCTGGTCTATACAGGACCACCGCCAGGGTTCGAGCCGCTCACCTTACGCATTCCACCCCAGGCGTCAGCTCCCTGCCCCGCTTTTACTCTATAGTGGCCAGAGCTCTCCAAACGCGGCCGTGCCCGCGGACTCTCTCCCCGCCACCCTTTAACGCTATATAGCCCGAGCCTCTTTTTCTCTCGGTCTCTCTCTTCTTCTCCTCTCTCCTTCTACACCATACCGGCGGCCCAAACTCGCTTTCGGAGACGCGTTTCTTTCTGGCTGCAGCTTCGCCCCACCGCTTTACGCTATAAACGCGGCCGGAGCTCTTAGCGCCGCGCGTGCGCTCTCTCTTCTCTCTCATCTCTCCCTCTCTCTTCATTCGTCTCGTCTCGTCTCTCTCTCTCTATGCTATACCGAGCTTCTACAAGTCTTTTCGAGCCGAGGTTCGCCCCTTTTACTGCTATACCGGGTCTGCACTCGCTTGACGATGGACGCATCTTCTCCCAGTCCGGGAAGAGCCTTCTCTTCTCCGTCAGTCTAAAGTTAGCCGTCTACCTGTCGTTCGTATACCCTGTGTGACTTCTTATTGCCCTAGGCGGTGACTCTGATCCTGCTCGTGTGTAATATAGAGTGTTCTAGCGTTGTATGAAGATATGCGAGTGGCCCTCGAAAATGGCGCGATTGTTTTTCTCAATATAAAAAATTACGTCTTTAATCTTGCTGTCAGCGTCTTTCTCTGGATGATGAAAAGGGGAGAGAGGATTTTGGATTCTGACGATGAAGAGGAGGACGAAGGATTTTTTTAGACAGATTGGTTGTAGCCGCTTTCTCTGGAAATGAGAAAGTGTTGGTGGAGGAATGATGACTGGTTGTTTGCTGATGCTTCGGTTGCTTCGCTGTCATGAGAGGACTGTGCTCTCCCTCCTCACGTAGAACCTTTGTTCGCTGCTGCTGCTTGCTTTCTCTGACCCATTGTCGAGTTGATCTCTGTTTTGGCAAGTTGCAGCGATAGATATAAATCATAACGAAATGAGTGTCAACGCATATATGGCCCTACTTACCCGGTGCCGCAAAGCCTAACTGCTAATAATTGCCAGCTTGTGGGGATTATGATGTGGAGTGGGGATTTTTTACGACAGAAGAAAAGCAGATTTGCTTTTCACTGCAGTTTAATAATTTAATTCCAACACAGTAAATACATGAAGTGCTTACAATGTATATATTATTGTGTGTGTGTGTGCTGTGTGTGTGGTGTGTGTGTGTGTGCCTGCGTGTGTGTTGTGTGTGTGTAGGTTTGTGGTGTGTGGTGTGTGTGTGTGTGTGTGTGTAGGTGGTGTGTGTGTGTGGGTATCGTGTGTGTTTGTTTGTGTGTGTGAGCGCATTCATCGATAAATATTTACACCTTACAAACTAACGATACGCAATAAACGGTATTAAATAAAAAACACTCAATCCCAAACAGTCGATACACGTACACACGCGGATTGCTCGCTGCTGACGGAGTTAACATATTGGCTCACCTCGAAGTAGGCTGGGCACCAGCTCTTTTGGCGGCGTTGGAATTCTGTGGAAGTCGTAGGCTCCAGGACGGGATGTTGGCGTGGCTGCTTCATCGTCTGGTGATGGTGGAGGTGAAGGTGATCTTGGTGAATCCATGTCCAGAATACACGGACAGGGTTCTCCTTCGCATCTCCAGCAGCGAAATAGAAGACACTTCCAGCACTGTCCCCAAAAGTCGTGATCAGATGTAGTTGCGAGACAAATTCTGCACCGTACGTTGATGGGTACAAACCGCGCGGCTAGAGCAGCTCTCCGCTCATCCTCCTGCTGTTTTTTTTTTTTGCAACAGCGTCGTCATGTCGAGCAGCCGTTGCTGGTAGCGCTCGAGTTGGCCGGTAATTTTCTCCAAAGCACGTTTCTTCGCCTCTATGCTAGCGAGAAGAGCGGCGCGATTCAGACATGGTGAACACGTGTATGCTCTCTGCTAGGGCTCAGAGCGGACTGATCGGTGCGAGCTGCGGACTGATCGGTGAGTCCGTTGGTGTTAGCGGAGAAAATTCCTGCACCTAGGTGGGGGATACGCCTCTTCGTCTTTTAACGGCATGCATTGTTTTTAAATACGGGACCCTCGGTGACNAGTGACGCTATACTCGCTAGCTGAGTTATTGGTATACACACTCGAGATCCAGCGCAGGCACGGGCTTGTCGGAAAAAATTTGAGTCGCTCTAACGAAAGAAAAAGGTTCTCATTGTCTCGTGAATCACAGCTCTAGGAAGAGTGGTCAGCATGTGCGTACCAGAGCGATTCATTGATACCCGGTAGATGCTTGAAGTGTCGAGCTGTTTGGACAAGGATTACAGCTCGACGCGAAAGAGATTAAAAAAAAGGTTCAACCGTAGAGTCATAAAATACAGTTCAGGGCTTGTGGCAACAGGTCTGCGTCAACGGGACCGGCGGCCCGTTCTCTCAGATTCCCACTCGCTCTACCGTAGATGTTTATGACTTTTACGTGCCTAAATCGTAAACGCCAGCGAGGGTATCGGGTATATTTTTTTATTGACTGGTGGACGCTCGGATTTTTCAGCGCTGATATATTATACGCGACACTCTGGGAAACTCATTAAAGAAAAGGTACGGTTTTTTCGTGTGACCAGCGAAGATTTTCGATGGCCTGCGCATCTTTCCACCACATGGTAATTTTTTTCGCGGAGGCGAGAGTTTTCCGCGGAAAGCTCTTATTTGCTAAGAGTCCCAAGTACAAGGAGGGACTTTTTTTTCAACAAAATCCCTTCTCCGTAACCCTTCCTCGCACTATAAAACCACTCTGAGCGCCCACGCACTCCTCACTTGTTTCGAAATGCGTGTAGTAGCCAGAGTAGAAAATATCCCGAGAGTTTTCGTCATGGAAGTTTTAAGTGAAGTTCGCGACGCGGTCATTCGTACCGCCATTCTGCTGAGGGTTAATCTTCGTGTCGTAAGACAGCTATGTGATCAGCGATGGTACAGGAGAGTCGCGATCATGAATGGCGAGCAGCTGGCTCGGGCGTTGCGATTTCTACTATCGCGGTGTGGCTATCGGAGGATAGCTGTTTTGCATCGTCGACTGTATACTCGTTCTGTGCCCGTGCTCCGAATTGTAGCTGAATACTTGATTGAACGTGGTGCACGCGATGTTCGCATCCTAACGGCGTTATTTGAAGATCATGGTAAGTTTAAAAATATTCAATTAATTAGATAGATTGCTTCATTTTTTATTAATTTTCGCTAGCTTATCGCGGTCTCCTCGAGGATGTCGAAAACGATAGCGATGTCGTGCCCTCTGAGCCTCCATCTCCGCAACGTGAATCTTCCGAAGAGCAGGAGGAGGCGTTGGAGGAAGAAGAAAGTCAGGTTGACGACGACGAAGAAGGGATGGAAGTGGTACAGGCTGAGATCGAAGCTGCTCTTCAGCAGAACGACAGCGATAACAGTGCCGACGAGGATGACAACGATGCTGTTTCAGGGGACTTGGGATATGAGTCCGCCAACAGCGATGGTGGTGGTGGTGCAGCGCTGGACGAGCTTCCACAGGAGGAGGAAGTCGGTGCAGCTCGGGCTATCTCCTTTCAGCGGTGCAATCCAGCCGCTGAAGCAGCACCTCAAGTCGACGAAGCTGAGGATGAGGAGGAGGAGGATCCAGCGGAGGAGCCTGTCGACGAATTCGAGGACGACGCCCTCGTTAATCCCGTCGGAAATGGAGTCCCTGAACGGGATGTATATAGAGAGCAGGCCGTACCTCAGCTCATAGGCCATTCACCCGAGAGAGAAGCAGCAAGGGTGCTCCTCTGCTTTAGACACGAGCCTGCTCCCGAGGAAGGGCCTATAAGAGCAAACGTTTTTGAAGGTTTCTTATATCGGGAGCCGGATAACGCAGAGATGATTCGTCACCAGGACCACTTTAGCCCTTACAATCTTTTCGATCGTAGAGTAAACGAGAGTAAGTAAAAAAATTGTTTTCCATAACTGGGTTCGAGATGGCCGAGCGGTTCAGCAAGGTCACTCGGAATTTCAACGATCGTGCGGAGGAGTAAAGAGAGGTACTTCTTTGCAGTCGACGCTGACAATGTCAGCACCACCGATGAGGAAGGCCCGTCATCGCATCTGCCATCATCGGAGGAGGAGGAGGAGGAGGAGGAGGAGGAGGAGGAGGAGGTCCGTTCCAGTTCACCAGGGTCGAGTCCAACATTATCAATGCTGCAACCGGACCTCTTGTATGATGGCGATGACGAGTACAGCATAGCGAGCGATGATGTATCTCAGGTAGACGGCCGCTGTGGCGGCGACGACGACGACGACGGCCATACCTTTAACTCACGCGAGAGTTTAGAAGAGTTGGTGTCGTCTGCCAGTAATTATTCTAATTCTTTAGCGAGCGGACCGTTGCAGGTAGGCGGTGACAATAATATTAGTTCAGTAAGCGGGTCGGGTGATGATGGTAATGATGATGACGATGATGATGATTATGACCGCGCTACAAACGGTTCGTCGCAGGTAGGCAGCGGCAGCGAGACACCAGTAAGTGCAGGGGAAGCTGAAAACGATATATTGCCCCCGGGGGCACGTTTTATTATATTAACTCGGACTGAGCAGTACGTACAGAAGTTTCGTGTAGCGGCTAGCAAACTGACGATGCGATTTCGAAGGCCCCCATCAGAACGCATGAATATTTTTGATTGGTTAGAACTGGCAATCAACGATATGCATGCGTTTTTAACAGGTTTAGCGACGAGTGGCGAAGACATGATAGGTATTACGGTGTCAAGCGAAAGTTTTGTACAAGGGTCTGCAGGGCTCTCTTATAGGCCCGTTAATAATTTTTTAAGCGTAGATCTGTGCAATCTGGTCAGCGGTCTCTGTCAGAGTAATAATATTTTATTTTATGATGATACTCTGTGTATTACAGCAATAATTGCTGAGCTTCCTGTAGGTGCTGGTAGAAAAAATATGATTAGTGGAGTGTAGGTCAATGCTCAATAGTAACCATAAGTAACATAGATAATTTGTGTTTACCTCGTGCGCTTGTAGTTGGCGAGGCTTATATAAAACTACAAGCGGAGAATACGCCACAAACACGAACGGAGTGGGCGATCGTGCGCGACGGACGACGCAAGTTGCAGCAGGAACGGGCCGAAATTCTAGTACGTGAAGCTGAAGTTGACGTACCCGAAGTCGGTTGCGGTGTACGTGAGCTTCAGCTTTTTGAAGCATTCTACGCGCAGCGAAATATCGCGATAGTCGCGTATGACAAATTGACCTTAGGTAACGGAGATCCGCCTTTTTTTGATAGTCGGAATAGAGTTGATTCGAGTTCGGGAGTAATTTTTTTAATATATCATAATTTTCATTACGACACGATCCTTAATATTTTTGGGGCCGCTCGTGCAAGATTTTTTTGCACCCATTGCAACAAAGGCTACAAAAATATTGAGGATCACAACTGTGCTATAATTTGTGACCGGTGCTTCGTTCAAAAGTAAGAATGTGACAAGAACGACGTTAAAATCGAGTGTCGCGAATGTAACAGAAGCTTTTACGGTCAGCGCTGTTTCAACTATCACAAAACGGACGGGAGTTATAAGTCTAAAAATAAAAATATTTGTGATGTTATTAAAATTTGCAATGTTTGCTCCACAGTTATTAATACTTTGCGAGGTAAGCACACATGTGGTGTTAATTGGTGCAAACACTGCAAAAGTAAACACGGTTTTAATGAATATTGCTACATTCAGCCCATTGACGCAGCCGCGAACACAACTCGTAAAATTAACGGAGTCGTTGTAAATAAAAAATATCTGAATAAAATATCTAAATATGCTGAACCTCTGTGTGACACAGCAAGTGTGTACTGATTGCGTGGATCGTGGCGATATTCGTGAACTGTGTTCTACCTGCGGAGTGCGCGAACAAGTTTTCTGGAACGATCCAGTCGGCGAGCTGTTGCAACTTGCGATCCGTGAAAAATCATGCTTCGCAGAAATTATATGCATAGCCCACAGTGCTCGCGCATTTAACGCGTAGTTTATTCTAAAGCGTTTAGCCGAAGATAAAAAAGCAAATCCACCTACTGTTATTTTGAACGGTCAAAATATAGTTTCGCTCCAATACGGCCGCACGCGATTTATCGATAGTCTAAGTTACTTTAGCATGAAGTTGAGCGCTCTACCAGCAACATTCGGACTCCCTGAAAGTAGCAAAAAAGGCTACTTTCCTCACTTGTTCAACACTCGTGAGAATCAAAATTATAGAGGTCCGCTACCAGATTCTAAATATTACTCGCCAGATACAATGTCGGTGGACGAAAGAAAGCTCTTTTTTTCGTGGTACGAAGAGACGCGTGCTTCTCCTACATACATTTTCGATTTCAAGAAAGTAATTCTTGAATATTGTAAAATGGATGTAGAAATATTGCGTCGTGCCTGCTTAGCTTTTCGAAAAATTTGCCTTCAAGTTGGAAATACGGATCCATTTGTTTCCGCAACGACGATAGCTTCGGCCTGCTTGCACCTTTACCGGAAAAATTTTCTGAAGCCTAAAACCATAGGAATTTTTCCGGCAACCGGTTATAGGCGCGCTGACACTCAATCTCAAAAAGCCATAGAGTGGCTGGTGCAGTGCGAGCGTGAAATCGGCAGAGATATTATACACGCGGGACGTGCTCGAGAATTTCGACTCCCCGAAGGGTTTCTCGTCGATGGCTACTTACCGTCACTAGATGATCGAGAGAAGGGCATCGTGTTCGAGTATCAGGGATGTTATCATCACGGGTGTCCAGATTGTTTTAAAAACAATCGGAATAAAGTAACCGCTCGGGGACGCACCTTTAACGAACTTCTCGAGAGAACTCGAGCCAAAATAAGAAATATACGTTCTCACGGTTACGAGACGCGCGAAATGTGGGAATGTCAGTTCGATCGCGTAAAACGCGAAAATCCGAATATTGCCAAATACGTGACCCAGCATCCGTTAATGTCGAAAATTACACTAAATCCGCGTGAGGCTTTTTTCGGTGGCCGTACGGAGAACATCGTCACGCGTTGCGCTGTAGAGGGAGAACAAATTATACAGTACACCGACATTTGTTCTCTGTATCCCTACGTGTGTAAACGGGGCCGATTTCCACTAGGCCATCCGAAGATTTTTGTCGGTTCGGAGTGCGACACATTAACGGGCGGTGATAATAATAACTTGCAGCAGGTCGAGGGTTTGATTAAATGCACCGTTTTACCACCGCGAAATTTATTTTTACCATTGCTTCCAGTAAAAATGCACAACCGACTTCTGTTTGCACTGTGTCGTACGTGTGCAGAAGAATCGCGATCGGGGGATTGTGATCACGAGAATGTCAGTGATCGCGAATTTTTAGGGACATGGGTAGCCGACGAGTTGCGAAAAGCGATCACTCTAGGCTATCGTATAAGTCAAATATACGTGATTTGGCAGTATGAAATCACGGTATTGGATTCTCGCACGGGTGAAGGGGGGCTCTTCGTTGACTATGTCGACTGCTTCTTGCGGCTAAAGCAGCAGGCATCGGGTTATCCGACGTGGTGTATAGATAATGAGACAAAGCAGGCGTACATCAAAGAGTATCACGAAAAAGAGGGTATTCTTCTCGACGCGACAAAGATCGAGAAAAACGCAGGGCTTCGCGCAGTAGCCAAGCTATGCTTAAATTCGTTCTGGGGCAAATTTGGCCAAAGGAGTAATTTAAAGCAGACTTGTGTGATAAAAGAGCGAGAAGAATTGCTCAAACTTCTTGTCGCCGAGGATAAAGAAGTTTTATCGATTCTTCTCGTCAATGAAGAGTTGCTCTACGTGAACTGGCAGTTTATAGAAGATGCTGTGGTAGCTACACCGTACACTAGCGTAGCAATTGCTGCTTATACGACTGCTCAGGCGCGATTAAAATTATATGAATATTTGGAAAAACTCGGTACACGGGTACTTTATTTCGACACAGACTCATGCATTTTCGTAACTAATCCTGGAGATCCTACGGAATATCGTATGCCATTGGGCTCTTTACTAGGCGACATGACTGATGAATTGCGAGGATTTGGCGAGGGCTGTTACATAACCGAATTCATTTCGGGTGGCCCAAAATTCTATGGTTACCGAGCTGTGGTGCCAGCTACAGGTCAGGTCGTAGAACAATGTAAAGTTAAGGGTATACGATTAAATTATTCTAATTCTATAAGTATCCATTTTGATAGTATTAAGCGTATGATTGATGAATATTTTGATGAGCCTGATCGTGAGAATGGAGATGACAGTAATATTAAGTTAAATTTTGATTCGATTAGAAGAATGCCCGATCACGCTGTTGTGACACGTCGGGAATCTAAAACCTGTAGCGTAGTTTTAAAAAAGCGTCGTTACCTCTCACCGACAATATCGCTTCCGTTTGGGTATAAAAATTAAGAATAATGTGGGCGTATGTATATATGTGTGTGTGTGTGTGCGCGTGCGTTATATATTTATAAGTTTTGTACAAATAAATTTATTATTAATTTTAATAAAGAAAAAATAATGTCATATTTTACTGTACTTATTTTCTTAATGCACCGTATCCTTCTCCTTTGTCCTCTCATTATACTATTTTAGTGCTCTAATAATAAATCAATTTTTGTCTTTTTCACGATTAATACTTTGTTGTTAAATAATTTATGTTCAAATTACTTGTTTACATTATTGTCTGACTAAGTAATTTTCAATTTTTAACTTTTCAAAAATAATCTGTGCATCGGTACATGCTATTGTTTTTTTCATACGTTTTATTAATATCAGACCCCTCCCCCGGGCGGTCGACTACGCTTATACTCGAGCCGCGCGTATGCGCGTACAGGCGGCTCGCACACGCTCGGTCACGGGTATATGCTGATGCTCGTACCGCGCATATAAGCGTATACGTAGTCCGCGTGTGTATACGCTGATCTTCGTGCCGCAAATATACGCGTATACGCGGCCCCGCGTGAGTATACGAGTACCATTCCGCGCGCGCGCCCGCCGCCGCCGCCGCCCGCGGTTGTAGATTTGATAAAAAAGCGCGTGATGGAGTAAATTATTTAGTTGAAAACATGGATACGCGTTGGAAGCATCCATTCACGGCGTGCATAGCAGGACCCACAGGAGCTGGCAAAAGCTGGTTCCTGAAGAAATTTCTCGAGCATCTGCCGCAGATGTGCGATGTTCGCTTCGACAGAGTGCTGCTCTACTATACCGAGTGGCAGGAGGCTTACCGAACCGAATTCAAAGTTGGCGGAAGCTCTGCTGTACCTATCGAGTTTCGAGAAGGACTACCGCAGCGAAGCGATTATTCTGAGGATACGGAGAAGAAAAAATTACTAATTCTCGATAATCTGATGCGGTAATCATCGAACGATATAGTTCTCGATTTGTTTTCTCGCTCGTCTCATCATTTGAATTGGTCGGTTTTTCTAGTGACGCAGAATATTTTTCACCAGGGAAAATCGCAGCGTGACATAAGTTTAAATTCAAAGTATCTGGTGATATTTAAAAACCCACGCGATAGAGCTCAGATTCAGCACCTCGCACGACAAATCTATCCGGAAGATTCAAAGTTCCTGCAGGAGGCATACATAGACGCTACGCGCGGACCTCATTCCTATCTTTTTCTCGATCTGACTCAAGCAGCACTGGATAAGTATAGAGTTCACACGTGTATATTTCCGAGCGACAAAATTCAGTACGCGTACGTGCCGAAATTTCGCTAATAAATACAAAAAGCGTATGCATGAGTCTGCGACTAGACAGTAGGTGAGAAGCTATGGCGCCAACAACATCGAAACGAGCTGGATGTTGCATACCCGTGGGTAAGCATTTCAATAGAAAACGAGTCGCCGTACTGAACGCTCTTTGTCACGCGGACGGTCAACAGCGTACAGCACTTTTACGCACAGCCGACAAGAGACTCGTACGTTGCATTTGCGAGTGCGCTTTGAACATCTTGCAAGGTGTAGTCAAAATCAAAGACGCGCATAAACGTCGACTTAAAAAACACAAAAACGTGTTGAGAAAATTGACAAATTGCAATAATAAGAAAACCCACGACTGGCAGAAAAAGAAACGAGTACTGCTACAGCACGGTGGTGCTTTTTTACCGATTCTACTTGCACCTATCATCGGAGCACTCGTCTCGAAGCTTTTTAACAACAAGTGAGCAGCAGCAGCAGCAGCAGACTAGTCGTGACGACTACAAAATGGATCGCGCGAGAAAAATGATTATCGTGCCCGAAGATATGTTCTCGCGTATGCAAAACGTTCAACCAGCAGCCACAACAGTGAACGATTCATGTGAAAACTCGGTTCAAACATGCGGCGACAATCTATCTAGACTCGATTCTGAGATGCACGTGATTCTACATTCGAATAAGTTTACTGACGAGCGTGAAAAATGTCAAAACTATTTACAAATACTGCGCCGATATCTGTTTTTCAAAGATTCTGAACGTATCGCCGCCGAGCACGATTACGAGCGTGATATCGACGAAATAGAGGCTACGTCGGCGCCTATGACTGAAGAAATTATACTCGACAGTGTGCCGAAAAGTTACGCTCAAAAAGCACGCCTTCTGCTAAAACACTGGAAAACAGTTGCCGGCGATCGACTCAAGTGGGATAGCACAGGCAGGGTCAGTATAGATGGCAAGCCCATACAAGATTCCAACATTATAGAGCTGATTAGCGACGTTGTCGCACGCAAGAAAAAACCAGTGGATCCATCGGAAGTGCCTGTAGGACGTTTTCCTTTCGCCAAATTCATCAAGACGGTCGACACACCGATCAACCTGATTGGAAACCCAGAAATATTAAAAATCGGTAAAAATTTGACATCTCCGAGTAATACAGCGAAACGTCGACTACCTAGTAAAGAGAGCATTGACGCGTTGATGGAAATTAACGACACTGAAAGCAAATCAGTGGCTGCCGCATCACCTGCTTTGACGAGAAGACAAGCAAAGAACAAGTGGCTACGTCTTGACAACTTTTGACGACATGTCGTACGAGAAGCAGTACTACGATGTCTCGCATGAGGCAGGTTACGCGGGTGCGCGCAATCTCGTGCGTGTAAATCGAAAAGGCAAACTATTTAGTGCGGCTGACAAGCGGGAAAAGGAACGTATATACGAGTGGCTTAGCAACCAAGATGCCTATACGCTGCACAGACCTGTTAAGCGTAAATTTCAGCGTTTAAGCTACAACGTGAGACCAACATTGACGACGTATGGGAATGCTATCTACTTCAATTAACCACGATTAAAGAACACAACGATGGCTACTGCTACCTGTTGGTAGTAGTGGATGTGCTGAGTAAACAGGCATGGATAGAACCACTACGCGATAAGACAACCGCCAACGTTACCGCAGCCATTGGCCGAATACTCGAACGCAGTCACGGACGCGTCCCGATACTCTTGCAATCCGATAAGGGTAAAGAGTTTGTAGGCTCGTCGTTTCAAGAATTTTTAAAAAAACACGATATCAAATTCCGTACAGTGCGAAATCCCGATATCAAGGCGGCTGTAGTCGAGAGGCTGAACCGTACTATACGCGAACGAATGTGGCGATACTTTTCTCACAATAATACACAACGCTACATCGACGTGGTGCAGAAAATCATCGATGCTTACAATCATACGCGTCACAGCGGTACAAAGATGCGGCCATGCGACGTGAACATCTACAACGCTGCGAAAGCGCGAGAAAATTTAGAAAAAAGAGCACGGCTGCAAACTACTTACAAATATCGCGAAAAGATGGCGTCAGGTGTAATGAATAAATACAAGCCCGGATCTTACGTACGCATTAGTCGCACGAAAAATACTTTCGAGAAGGGATACGAGAAAAACTTTAGCGAAGAAGTTTTCAAGATTAAACGTATTTCCAATAGACAGAATTTACCGACATTTATTCTGGAAGATTTGAACGGCGAAGAGATTGACGGCTTTTTCTACCTGGAGGAACTCGCACACGTTGGCACGCAACGTATGTCGGATGCTGCTCAACAATTCAAAATAGAGCGTGTAATTCGTACAAAGGGTCGTGGCTCGAGAAAGCAGCTGTTCGTCAAGTGGGCTGGCTATCCGGACAAATTCAACTCGTGGATCAAAGCGTCAGAAGTACAAAAAATTTAAAAATGGACGCCAACGATTTTTACCTAGTTTTGCCTAGCAACAGCAGCATGATGTACTACAGCGACAACGCTACGAGCTGCTTTACAACACAGCTTTCGCGCGAGGTCGGACTCAACGGAAATTGGTCCGTTGCGCTCGTTGAAATTCACGTACCGAGCACTGTCACGCACATTCAAGAATCTGACGCCTTTTACACGTTCAAACAGGCAGAAAATGCTGAGCAGGAAATTCATTTTTTTCCACACGGAATTTACAATAATATCGAACAACTAGCCAGTGAAATAAATAAATCGAAAGCATTTCACGATCATCTTCGTCTCGAAGATGCACCCTTTCAAAAGGGCTATTACGTGCTACAGCGTAAATGTGGCTGCGTGGAGCAACACTTTACAACGTTCAACGAAAAACTTTGTCGTATTTTTGGCTTCGAAGATTCTGAGACACGTCGTAAAAACGGCACTTTTGTCACATCATCCATGGGCAGCGTTGTCGCATTAGGCAGCAGACCGGCATCGCTATCTCGAGCTATACCCGATCAGCTCTACGTGTACACGGATATATGCGAACCGCATACTGTAGGCGACACTCAAGCTAGCCTACTGCGCATAGTATCCGTAGATAGTGCAAAGTACAAATTCGGCAGCAATATCGTGAGACATTTTGCACCTGCTCATTACATTCCGCTTTTACATCATAGTTTTCGCTCGATTGTCATAGATATAAGGGATCAGCACGGAGTGCGAATACCATTCGAATATGGAACGTTGACGGTTACGCTTCATTTTAAACGTAATCGCTATTGAGAGAGAGAGAGAGAGAGAACACAACTATGACACGATGAGTCACTATATACTTTACTACGACGAGCAAGTAGGAGGTGGGGGAGTGAGACACGTTTTTTCCGGTTCATCGTATCAGCGCGGTAGAGGTGTCGGTGCATGGCTCGGAGGTTTATTTCGCAAAATTCTCCCGTACATTGCGTCCGGTGCCAAAGCTGTGGGAAAGGAGGCTGTGCGCGCTGGAATCAACGTCTTGGACGACGTTGCAAACAATGGCTTGAATTTTAAGCAGGCGTTCAAATATCGTGCCAAACAGTCTGGAAAAAATTTGAAAAGAAAAGCCGGTGAAAAAATAGCAGACATGATGAAGGGCTCTGGATATAAATCACGCGCAGTGCGGCGAAGACGTCAGTCAAGAAAGACACACGCATCGAGTAATATCGTTAGCAAAAGACGTAAACAGCAGACGCGAGGAAGGAAGAAGAGAGTCACCGCTACGAGAAAAAAGAAGAGACCTAAAAAGAGAAGTAGTCAGCAGCAGCAGCAGCAGCAGCAGCAATCTTTGAGAAGTGTTACGGATATTTTCGGTCCTAGACGTATATAGTACACGCAAAAATGGCATTTTTACATTCTCACTCGTCGGAGTGCATGTCCAGCGAATTGGATCTTTTCACGCTTCCACCCACCCAGACATCCATCGAAAGCAGCAGCTTTCTACATTATAAACCTGTCTCGTCTCTCAGCGACGATGTCGACGCCCCCTTGGAGTTTGTCGTGCCGGCAGGTAGCGAGCATTACTTTGATCTGGCTCACACAATGCTTCATGTGCAGGCTAAAATCGTACCCGCGGACGAGACTGCCGCAACGACCGAAGACGCTAAAGTAGGACCGATCAACAATTTCATGCATTCAATGTTCAATCAGATTGATGTTTTTTTCAATCAGAAAATTGTTTCACCGCCTAATAACGCGTATCCTTACAGAGCGTACATCGAGACGCTTCTCAATTATTCACCGGCTGCTAAAGACTCACATCTTACAGCGAGTTTATGGTATGACGACACGCATGCTGCTTTTGATGCACCAGCTAACGCGGTGAGCACTGCGACGGCTCCGATGCCCGTAAACAAAGGCCTGGAAAACCGTAGATATTTTACACAGAATCGCCGCTACTTTGACATGATTGGACACCTACATCACGATCTCTTTAATCAGGATAAAATGCTGATAAACGGTGTAGAAATGCGCGTGCGCTTAGTTAGAAGCAAAGATGCTTTTTGTCTAATGGATGCGACCTCGGATGGAAAATTTAAAGTCAGCATCAGAGAAGCAACTCTCATAATCCGCAGAGTAAAAATCAGTCCGGGCGTTTTACTGGCACATGCACAAGCGTTATCGAAAACCACGGCTAAATATCCCATTACGAGAGTCGAAGTCAAGTCGTTTACTCTTCACTCGGGAATATTGGGCGATTCGATCGACAACGTTATACACGGTCAGCTGCCAAAAAGAATAATTTTGGGCTTTGTGGAAAACAAAGCATTCAATGGAAACCGAGCGTTGAATCCGTTTAATTTTCAAAACTTCTCTATAAATTATATTTCTCTTTACGTCGATGGTGTACAAATTCCAAGCAAGCCTTTGCAGCCACGTTTCACAGGTACCGATAAACTTTACATAGACACTTATCAGACACTGCTGACAGGCACAGGCGTGCATTTTCTCAACGAAGGTTTCGGTATCAGTCGCTACAACTATTACAAAAACAATTTTTTGACGGCTTTCGATCTCACACCCGACTTATCGGCACACTGTGCTTCGCATTGGAATCTCGTGCATTCGGGTAGCATACGCATAGAAGTCAGATTTAAGACGGCGATCAATTGCATCGTTTACGCCGAGTACGACAACGTTTTGGAAATTGACTCTAACCGTCAAATTGTAACGGATTTTAGCGCCTGATGCGCACGCACACGCGATCGCAGCGCCTACAAAAAAAAAACTCTCTTGATTCGCTTCATAAGTCGAGCATATCAATAGTCGGCAGTTAGTCTCTCTCGAATCGGCTACCGAACGTGTACACACGCAGACAAGTGCTTCACCATGACCGACTACGTGATCGATATTCAAGGCTTTCGGGATTTAAATAAAAAATTTATTCCCAAGGAAGTGGCCATTTTATCTCTTCAGAGTCGTATAATAGGTCATTGGATTATTCGCGCACCGTGCAGTTTTGTTGAATTACCCACGGACATGCAGCAGACAAATAATCATTGCACTCCTGAAGTACACGGACTGGAGTGGCACGATGGAGACATTTCGCTCAAGAATCTTCGCCGTAATCTCTGCACCTTCGTAAAGAACGCTCGCCGTATATACGTGAGCGGAAAAGAAAAAGCCAATTTTTTGGAAAAAGTAGTGTCGCGAAGAATCATTAATATAGAAGAATACAACGCACCCTCGTTTCGACAACTCGCACTGCTATTCCCGAACGTCCTGGTGTGCATCAGCCATGGCATCAAGAAATTCGAAGATAAACCAGCTTTTTGTTGTGCAATGCGTCGAGCCTATCAGATTAGAAGATGGATACACTCACTCGTTGCCGGACATCACCGAACCGATCCGTACGATATAAATAGTCAGGCAATGTATCAGTCTTTACTAGAGCACGATCAGCATCAGTTACAGCGATACCACACTACCAAATTTCGTTGCCGCGACGTTGTTGATGGAATTCAAACGAAAGACGATAAAACAAAAACCGATGACGAGGAAAACGAAGACGAACCAGACTACGTAGATGCACCGTCAACATGAATACACGACAGATAATCACAGCTATCGGAGAATTGAAAGCCGATTCAGTAGGAGTTTACGCGGCTAACCACATTCCAAAATTATTACCCACACCGACAGCTATAGTAACGAATCTCGACACATCCGATCAGCCAGGATCACACTGGGTTGCCATCTACATCGCTAAAAATGGATACGGAATTTACTTTGACAGCTACGGAGTTGCACCCGTATCACCGTACCATCTCGATCGACTCCGTGGAAACTGCGCGCGTTTCGAGTGGAACAAAAAACAAGTGCAAAGCATCGACTCTCAAGTATGTGGCGAGCACTGCATTATGTTTCTCTATCATATGTGTAGTGGTATATCTCTGCGAAAATATCTTCGCCTTTTTTCATCAGATTTTGTCAAAAACGACGCATTAGCCGTTAAGTTTTATCGGAGTCTCATGAAAAGAGTGAAAAATAAAACATTACGTCATCGCCAACGTCATCGTCATCATCGAGTCAACGCATTCCCACGCACGAGTGCCACAGGACGTGGTCTCTGTAATCAGATCTGCACATCTAAGAGCGGATATTTAAGCTCGTTATCTAGGACTTTTATACAAACATATTAAGTGACCGTAAACGCGTACGTGTCACGGCACGTTCAACAATACAGCCTCTATCGATATCAGATGAAACGTGCCTTTTTAATTTTTACCAGACTCTCTCTATTGAATGTACAACACCATAACATCCGTTTCTCAGACTGTGACTCGTGTCGCGCTCAAAAACCGTTGACGCTCTTTGTCGCTCAGGCTTTATAAAGAAGTCGGGGATCAGTCGCCAGCCATCAGTCGAACAAACGCTCTCGCCTAGTAGACCTCGTGTAATGTACATAGTCACCATGGATTCGTCGTCGTCATCATCATCAGCAGCAGCAACATCAGCAGCATCAGCTGTTGAGAAAATCAAACCGATTACCTGCAACTTGCTGTGCTAGATGACTTATGCACTCAACAAATCCAACTGCAAGCGCGCATTGATCGGCCTGGAGTATCACAGTGGCTACTACAGAGCAGTGCTAAAAATTTGCGCCAATGGATCGCCAGCCAAGTATGTGACCCTCGACAAACACAGCTGGGAAGTGATCATGGATCAGATGGAGGCTATGGAGGCCTATCTGAACAACGCCTTCACGTTCTACCAGGATTTTGGAAATCCTACAAAGATCCTCCTTCCCAACCACGATCTGACATTCACAAACTGCTTCGGAGCAAGGGCGATCGGCATCGACGAGAGGCCAACACCAGCATCGCCACCAGATGAAAAGTCAACCCACAACGCCCAGCAGCCTTTCAACGAGGAAACGCAGCAGCCACCAGCCGAGTCAGTTTGCAAGAAGCCAAAAAGATACGAGAGCCCTCCGAGCGTAGTTATGCATCAGCAAACATTCATTGGTTTAAAACAGGTAAAAGAGTGCATTGATTTACGTTTTAAACTGCTCGAAGAACTTTCGGGGCTGGTAAATCGCGGAGTAGATTATATTTTAGATTATATGAAAGACTTAATGATGCGAGAGGATGCTAAAAAAGCTCGAGAAATCCTAAAAAATGTAAACTCATTCAAACAATATTACGCGCTTCATAAACATAGCATTGACGAATTAGTTAAGACAAACTTAAATTTTGCCTTGAATTGCTAAAGATTTGTACAAATTTGTACAATTCACTGTATAAGTTTTTTATTTTATATCATTAGTTTGTAAGTTGTAAATATGTTTCTTTTATTATCAACTACTTATTGTTCTCTGCATGCGCGCGCACACACACACACACACACACACACACACATACACACAAATATATTAACATGTAATCACTTGCTTTTTTTCTTTATTGAATAAATATTAAAAATGTATGAAAAACTTTTTTCTTTTTGTACGAAAAAACCCACACCCATCAATAATCCTCAAAGCCAAAATTTAGTGTAGGCTTTGCGGCACCGTGTAGTAGGCCCATATAATATATGAAAAACAATCGGCCCTTTTCAGGGCCACCATATAAATATAAACGTAGAACACTCTATTTACAGCACGAGCAGGATCAGAGTCACTGCTAGGACAATAAAAGTTCAACAGGTATACGAACGACAGGTAGACGGCTACTTTAAGACGAGAGAAAGAGAAAGGCTGCTTGGTGGGAGAAGAATCGCGTCATCGTAAAGCGAGTTCAAACCCGTATATTAGAGGCACGGTATAGCATAGAAGAGAGAGAGAGAGAGAGAGAGAGAGAGAGAGAGAGAGAGAGAGAGAGAGAGCGGCGCGCGCGAGTTATATAAACCGTACTAGTCGTCGCTTATTCATCACTTGATATCGACCACTTTCCACATGCCGTATCGATCGCCTCAGCTCTCGGAACCTGCAACAATAAGATGTTTATGCTTTCGGACGTTGGCACGAACAGCGGAGCACGCATCGAGCACGCATGGAGAACAATAGAAGAGAGATTAAACAAACAAAATTACTGACCTTTTAAAAAGGCTCTTGCAGCGGCAACAAGTCAGTCTCTGTCGGGTTTCCAAGCTGTAAGAACGTTCAATAAACGTCATAAAATCGATACCTAATTCCTTTACTTACTTGCGAATACACGTACGCCCTGCTATACGTACACTTAACTGGCGCTGCGGACAGGATACTGCGAGGCTGCTGAATCGAGATTCTCCTCCAATACCGTGACGGAAATCATCAGAGAGGAAGCGGCTGGTGTTTCAACCCCTTCGTCGCAGTACTTTTGGAACGTCGAGTTTGGGGCCCACCTTCAAACAGGGATTCATCTGGAATCATCAAGGAAGAGAGTAAGTCTTTGAAATTCCTTATCCTACTTTTACCCTATCCTTGAATACGACTGATTTAAAAGCAAAATGGCAAATCAAGTCTCAGTGGAACAATTTAAATTGAGGTTAGCTATATGGCGTGATGCGATACCAATTTATGAAGGAGGAACGAAGCTCCTCTCTCACTTTCTTCAAACGTGTGATAAATTTGTTGAAAATTTAGTCACAGCAGAAGAAGCGTTAAATACAGCGCTATTTGCGTTAATTAAATCAAGAATTCGCGGAGAAGCTTTAGATTTAATAGTCGCGAATAATCCAGCAACGTGGAATGATTGTAAAAATCTCTTAATAAATAGATATAGCGATCCCAGCTCGGAGGACCTGCTATTCAATAAACTTAGCTCTTGTTTCCAACTATCACATCAGAATTATGAGAAATATGCTGATAAAATTAAACAACGTTTAAATAAGTTAAAGGAACACATTAACTTAAACAATGAAGACCGTAACTTAATAACTGTGAAGATTGGGTTTTACGAAAAAGTTGCAACAAATACATTTATAAACGGAATAAAGGAGCCGTATCACGCACATCTTACACATTTCGAGTTAGAGGATTTAGAGGCTTGTCTGGTAAAATGCAGGAAGCTTGACAATCACGAGCAGCAGGCTGCATGTTTAAGTTTTGCGAGGCAACGTGAAAACAAACCGAAAACCAATAATGCAAATAATAATTCAAAGGGTACAGGCCCGTTTACGAATCAGAGGAATAATAGTTCGTTCAATATCTTTGGAACAAATAAAAGTCCGTTTTCATTTGTACCTAGACCCGCAACTGCACAAAATAATTTTGTACCGACATTTGCAAACAATTTCGGGCGACTTATTCAGCAGAATCGACCGACACCGATGTCAATTAATACCAGGAACACCAATCGGTCAAATAATAATCAAAATAATCGATCAAGTAGTTTTGCCCCTCAAAATAAATTCTTTAGGAGTACCGGGCCACCGAATTTCATTTCCGATGAGATGCATTACCAAGAGGAACAGCAACCGGAGGAAGACGTTTATAACGAGGAGCAGGACGATATTAATGTGAATGAGGACAGTTATGAAAATCAAGGGAGTTCGGAAAATGAAAATTTTCAACAGGACCCCGATCCAACCGAGGAAACATAGTGAATTTAAACAACATAGGCAGTTCGCCTGAATTACCACACATAATAACTACAAATCCATCGCTTAAAATACTAATAGATTCAGGAGCATCATCATCGATTATTAACCCCAAAGTAGCCTACAATTTATTTTCAAATTATGTTTTCCCATATAAATTCGAAATTAAATCCGTTCATAAAACAACGCAGGGAACACATGCACTCACCTTTCCGATTTTGCAGGAGTTAGGTGATAGTACACCAATTACATTTTTAATTGCTCCCTGGCATTCTACATATGATTGTCTAATAGGTCACAGGGACCTACAAAATTTAAAAGCAAATATTAACTATAGAACTCAAATATTTAGCACACCGAAATTTGAAATTAATTATTTAAACAATATGCCGGATAAATGTAAAATAGTTATATTGAGCAACCATCAGGAGACAAAAGTGCAAATCCGAACAGAACACATGAATGAGGAGGAAAAGGGGAAAATTATAGCTTTGTGTCAGAAATTTAGGGACTGCTTCTATAATGAGTGTGATAAATTAACAGCCACAAATGCGATCACACATAAAATAAGGACAAAGGATGAAAATCCGATTTATGTCAAAAGTTATAAATATCCATATCATCTGAAGGAAGTTATTCAGGATCAAGTAAGAAAATTATTAAATGACGAAATTATTCAATCAAGCAATTCCCCTTACTCATCACCGGTCTGGATAGTACCCAAAAAACAGGATGCAAGCGGAAAGAAGAAATGGAGAATGGTTATTGATTATCGAAAGTTGAATGATAAAACCATTGAGGACAAATACCCACTGCCGAGAATGGATGATATTTTGGAGAATTTAGGAAAATGTGCATATTTTACAACATTAGATCTGGCACAAGGATTCCATCAGATACCAGTTGATCGAGATTCAGTGGAGAAGACAGCCTTTACAGTAGAAAATGGACACTACGAGTACCGTCGTATGCCCTTTGGTCTAAAGAACGCACCAGCTACATTTCAGCGATTAATGGACAAAATTCTCAGAAAATATTTACATAAATTTTGTTTCGTATACATGGATGATATAGTCATATTTTCAAAGTCTCTTCAAGAACATCTACAACATCTGAAATTGGTATTTGAGGAACTTCGAGAATACGGTTTGAAAGTGCAATTAGATAAAAGTGAGTTTTTAAGGAAAGAAGTACCTTTTTTAGGGCATATAATTACGCCAGGAGGAATTAAACCAAACCCGGATAAAATCAAGGCTATTGTAAAGTATCCCATCCCAAAAACACAAAAAGAAATTAAAGCATTTCTAGGATTAACAGGATTCTATATGAAATTCATAAAAAACTACGCGAAAATATCAAAACCACTGACGAAAGCACTTAAAAAGGAAGAAAAGATAAACATAGAGGATAGACAATATATAGAGGCATTCAATAGGCTAAAAGAATTAATTGTCAATGCACCAATGCTAGTTTATCCAGATTTTACAAAAATATTTACTGTCACAACTGATGCGTCAAATGTCGCAATTGGAGCCGTTCTATCACAAGATAAGCACCTCATATCATGCTTTTCACGAACTCTGAATTCAGCTGAGTGAAACTATTCGACTATCGAAAAAGAACTACTAGCCATAGGTGAGGCATGTCGACATTTTAGACCCTATATATACGGGAGAAAATTTACAATTGAAACAGATCATAAACCATATATATACCCTATATATACGGGAGAAAATTTACAATTGAAACAGATCATAAACCACTAACTTGGCTCTGGTCTTTGAAAACACCAAATTCACGTTTGATTAGATGGAAAAAAAAATTAGAAGAATATGATTATGAGATTAAATACAAGAAAGGAAATGAAAATTATGTGGCTGATGCTTTAAGCAGAATAGAAATTAATAATCAGGAAGAGAATGATGACTCACTTTCAATGATTCCTCAAGCCTCAGATATAACAGCACGCCGAATTGAGGAAGTGGATGAAGACCCCGACGATGACCTAGAAACAGCTCACACTGCTGTAGAAGATCCAGTGTTCTCACTGCCCATAACAGACAAAAATATTCATGCATTTAATTATAGTATTATAATAAAATCAGGAAGAGACTACGATGTGAAAATAAATAAAGATAAGCTCAAGATTCAGTATATGGTAAAGATAAATAAGGATGAAGCTGAGACACAATTATTAAAATTTCTAAACGAAAACATAAAAACAGACAAGCAGTACGGAATTTACTTTACAGATGAAGATTTAGAAATGATCGCTTACAGGGTATTGCTAAAACATTTTAATGAAAAACTAAAGTTAATTAAAACAACTACCTATACACCCGTAATAGACAAAAATAATTTTTTGAAGAAACTTGAGGAATACCATAATAGAACTCATAACGGAATTCAAGAAACAATAGCACATTTTAAGAAAGGGTTATATACATTAAATATGGATAGGCTCGTACAAAATTATATTAATCAATGCGAGCTATGCTTGGAACATAAATACGAGAGAAGGCCTTACGAAACAGGAAGGTATGGACCCATTATTGCTAATAGGCCATTACAGCACATACATATGGACGTTTTTCATGTTAGAAAAGAAAGGTTTTTAACAATTATCGACATATTTTCAAAATATGCTCAAGCCTATCATCTATCAGATGGGAATGCTATAACAGTATTAAACAAACTGAGGCATTTCGCATCACATCACAATTTCCCGGATAAAATTACCACAGATAATGGAAGTGAATTTAACTCAGCAGTATTTAAAGAATTTTGTCGAATACACAAAATCGAATATCATCAAACTACAATCAATAGACATACGTCAAATGGACCAATAGAGAGACTACATTCAACCTTAAGAGAAAAATTAAGTATTTTAGTCGATAAAAATCCTCGGGAAGCGATAAAGAATCATATGACAACAGCAATCCTAATATATAATCAGAGCATTCATTCATCAACAAATTTTGCACCGTTTACTCTACTGTATGGACCGTATGAGGAACTGCATAAGCATGTCATCGAACCCGGAGTCGATATAACGGAGGAATATAATGAAATACGAAAAAATGAAATTTTACCGTTCTATGACGAATTGTATAAAAGACAGAAGGAAAGGCAAAAATTACCTAATGAGTCAAACAATGAATTAGAAAATAGGGAAGTATATGTTAAAACCCATCAACAGCAACGAAATAAGATCGCATCTCGTTATCAAAAATTATTAATTAAGAAACAAAAAGGTCCCTCATTGGAATGTTATATACACGGACAACCACGTCGTTACAATTTAAGGAGCGCAAAGAGATTAAGAAAAACTTCTTCTTTGCAGGAAAATGATGAGGATCCTGAGGATGGCAGTGATCATGGCCATCTCGACGATACCCGTAAAAAGTGAAGAAATTAACCCCGATATGACGCACTTTGATTATCAGCAAGGAGTTGGAAGAATTATAGAAAATTATCATTATATACATTTCTTCATAAACACGTCATCGCTTAAACGCACCTATGGCAAAATTTTGACTGATTACACCATACTATCTTCAAGAAAGGAACTCAAAAATTCAAGTCTATTAACGGAAGCAAAATTATTATGTCAGGAAATCTATCAAGACCTGCAGGAGATAGCACCATTCGGTGGAAGAAGAAAGAGAGGATTAATAAACGGAGTAGGAAAAATGATCAAATATATATTTGGAAATCCAGATTCAGATGACCTAGAAAAAATTAATAATTATTTGGAAAATTTTGAGAAACAACAAAATGAGGATATTTCAGTTTTGAATAAATCAATAAGTTGTATGAATCAAATTTGTAGAACGATAAATAGCAATACTGAAATAATTAACGAAAATTTACGGAATCTTATGAAAACGCTTAATGATCAAAGTACGCGATTTGAATTAATTGAAACAGTTGTAACTCTTATTGTACAGGAGCAACATTTTTTAAATCTATTAGGAAAGATAAAAAGGTCATTTGTTTTTATCGATGAAAAATTTAATTTGGAAATATTAACTCACGAACAAATACTAAGTATAAAGACACATCTATTGGAACTTTATTCTCAAAAGGAATTAATATCACATTACCATAATTTTCTAGACTTTCGATTTGCTCAGGGGTCAGTCGTAACTATCCATGATTCTATAATCTACACTATAAAAATTCCCATCCTTAATTCCATTGAATTCTCCCTTTTTCAAAGACTTGCTGTAATTAACCAGGATAACCAAACAGAGATTATAACTATACCATGGAAGCTGGATGGCTCGATAATAAAATTATTTTCAAAAAGATGTCAATTGGGAGTTAATATATATAATAATTATATATTTAAATTATTATTCGATAGAATTTTTATTTTAATTATTAATTTATTAGAAGGTTAGAAAATTTTTTTTTTAGTAAGTGCCATATTTAAATTTATATTTTAATATGCAACGTAAATAATTTATTTAATTTTAGTATATGTATATTTGAATATAACTATAAGATCAATCAAAGGGTAACTCGTGTAGGGAAAAATTTAAATTACTATATAATATAAGGTAATATAATATGTTATACTTTATATAGAATTAATGGTTTAATATAGATAATTTATATATTTGTTATATTTATAGTATATCATTAATATAAGTATTTTAATATAATATATAATAATCTATATATTATATAAGTAATTATATTATTTATATTAAGATAATTATTTTATTATATAAGTTTTATTGGATTATTATTAAATTTTTATTAAAATCATCCATCTAATAAAGTATATAATATTTATAGTACTTGGATATTGGATTATATATAATTGGAAAATATTTATTGATATTTAGATAAATGTATCGTTTGATTTGGTTAAATAAGTCAATATAACTATTTAGATGCCTTAGACGGCTTCATATAAGTATTAATTGTATTCAAATTTATTATTTTATTAATTTAATTTAGTTTGTTTAGTATTTAATTAAATTTAAAAAGAATATTTATTAATGTAAGATTATTATTTGATTTAATATATGTTTTAATTCTTGGGGTTACTTAACTGTTAATTGTGTTTATTAAGAATATTGATTAATTAATTAATTTAATAAATAATTATTATTTTATTAATCTATTATAACATACTTTTAATAAGATATATATATGGTGAATATTATTTTGATTAATACATTTTAAAAGTTATATATTTAATAAATTCTGCATTAGTTACCGGGTATTGGTGTTTTCACTTTAATTATTGTGAGATACATTATATATATTATTAAAGTTTTTGTTTATTTACCTTTAATTTTATTATCCAATAATAATTTTATACATTTATTATCGTAATAATAATATATTATTTTTGTTATATAAATTTTAATTAAATTATCTTTGATAATTTATTA
>CM053169.1:23131159-23143867 GCA_012977825.3 Pteromalus puparum | reverse complement strand
CCGAACGACTCGACAAGCGCAATTACAATACATTTTGCATAAATACATGTCTTTAGCCCTCAGGAAGATCCTACATCCTTATGCTTTTAGAAACCTTTTCCAAGCCCTCATAACGAAGCTCATAGCACCTCAGTATCAAAAATTATATTATAACTAGTAGAGTAAACATACTTAACTGATAGCGATATAAGCTTAACATTTATATCTTTCTATTTTTTCCACACCACCTATGAGTGTTAACATAGACAGGAGCGTTTTTTTTATATTTTTGTTTAAAGCTTTGATCTTCAAAATAGTTTTTACTTATAGTTTTGAAGTAAATTATTTTATAAGCTTTATTTTGCTTTCTGGTATGTTAAGCACTTGATGTTGCGTGTTGTTACTTAGCGATTGACTTTTGTTTTGTATTTTGACACTTTGGATGCTGTTTATACTTAGCATTGTCTTTTTGCCTTTGATAATATATATCACTTTGCGTGTTTATAACTTAGCACTGTAAACAGACTTGTATAAGATCTCACTACCCATTCGAATTATATTATCAACAGTCCTTACACAAAACAGATAACAGTGGCCTACCTCCGATTAGGCCAATCGAATATATAATAGCGATTTCGGTTCGAGGGCGCCTTAATAACATATTATTTGGAGTACAAAATGTAACTCATGTACTTGGTGCAGAGTTTAACTTAAGTTTTGCGAATAAATGCTTGACAAAAAACTAATTTAATATAATAGCTACGAGTGAGCATTACAGTAATAGATTTAGAACCTAAGTATATCTAACTTCGCACGCCAGATACATACAAGTTGTAAGAAATAACGTGATTGCAGGTGATAACAAGAAAATTACGTGCCGGATCCGAATTTCGTTTATAACTTGCATTTGTGCCTATCTTGCTTTACTTAATCGTTGGTCTCTGTAAAATGCAAAGGCTTCCCTAGTCAGAACTGGAACATCAAAAGAATTTTATTTAACTAATTGGCTGTTTAGAACAGCTAAACCACAGTTCAATATTTTACAAATTAAATACATACTCTTGAGTGTTTTCGTTCCTCCTCATTATGTACGTAACCAAACGAAAAAGATCGATCATCTACACTATATTATGAGGCACAGGTCATTTCAGACACGCTAGCTGAATGGCTTTATTCATAAGAAAAAAGTAGTGGACCAGATTTATGTATAATTGTAACATATAATTGAAAGTGGGAAGAATCAAAATTAATTTCAAAACAATTTCCAAAAAAATGAAAAAAAAACTATATATTTTAAATGCCATAAGCAGTAGAAGTTCGGCGTTAATTCAGTACTTTTACTTTTTTTCTTTCGATTTTCTCTATTTCGACAAACATTAAATTCTTGACCTTTTTATGATCTACAAATTTTATATAATACAATAAGATTGTTCTTGGCCAACTAGAACTTAATCATCAGATAACGAAAATAACAGTTGAAAAATAAAAATCAAACAAAAACTAAAATGGGGGGTTGGCGAGCGAAGCGAGCAGGGGGGCGAAGCCCCACTAGTATATATATATAGGTCAACGTGGCAGGCGCCAAAATTTAATTATTTAAATAATAATTTATTTATTTAAACAATTAAAAGTAGGTCATGCCCCCTAACGATGACACACATTTTTTATCGGTTGTTTATACAGTAGCGGTCGTTAATCATGCTAATTGACCCACTTATCTACTGTTTACAACAATTAACTACTGTTGACATAATTAGGGGTCATAAATCATGTTAATTGACATAATTAGCTACTGTCTACATAAAGAAGTGCTACTGTTTACATAAACACCGACTTCTGTGGCGCCAGCCGTCTGGCCACGCCCCCTGTCTCTCCATACCAGCCCATATACTACTCATAAATTATTCAATGCTCTTTAATTCTAATAATTAATAAAGAGAAGGAAAAGGACTTCAAATTATTGTAGTGTTATAGTGTAAATATATAAAGTACAAATACCTACGAGACTTTAGTTTTTTTATAGTTTTAAATTGAAAACCCTGCGGAGCTGGTGTGGGGTGTTACAAACGATAAAAATATGCATTTAGCTATAGAAGATATTTATGTTATTATTTACGAATGTATTAATCTATATTTATATAATCTAGTTGCGTACTAAAATACAACTGTATATAAGGATAAATGATCATAATTGTATTTAGTTTAACTTTTTATGAATAAATATAATTGTTAAATATATATGATACTTGTACTCACTTACCATGATACTCTATCCAACACCACCTATCCGTAATCCTTCACATTCATTCTGGTTAAAAAAAGCTACTTTTAATTTGAACACACACACACACACACACACACACACACACACACACTCGCGAGCTCTAGCTCGACGCCTCGCGCAGATGACGTCATGGTATGCGCCCGCAGACCGACACTCTCGTCTCTCTCTCTCTCTCTCTCTCTCTCTCTCTCTCTCTCTCTCTCTCTCTCGCTCCCAAACGCAAGGTAGCCTCGCTGGCCTCGTGGCCGCTGGTTTCCCGCTTCCTCCCGTCCTCTGTCACTCTTACTCTCTCTCTCTCCCCTCACGTAGACTCGATGACGGCGGCCTTCTTCTCGTTCTGTCGTCCTTCCTCTCGTGCTTGCTCGACGGCGGATGACGACTGGACGGCGAAGGCTCTCCTGCGACGTCCTTCCTCCCGTTCTGGCTTCTTTCCTCTCGTGCCTGCTCGACGGAAGATGGCAGCCGGGCGGTGAAGACTCTGGATTGCAGCAGTGGCGGGCGGCTGGGTGGTCGTCTCCGGGGAAGGACTCCTTCCTCGGGATGGCGGTCCAGGTCGTGATGCTGCTGCTGCTCTCCTCACACACTCTCTCTCCACACACTCGCACACTTCACACTCGCGTGCGATTCTCTCTCTCGTCGACGTGTCGCGTCGACGGGATCCAGACGAGAACTGCCGAGTCACGCTGCGTTCGCGCGCTCGGCGATACTCTCCCGGCCGTTAGGGCCCGACCGAATAACGTAGTCCGATTGGCCAAGCGGGGCGCGAGACACGCTGATTGGCTGCTTGACTCGCGCCAGCTCGGACCGGCGGACATCTTCCCGGAGCTCACGTCAGCTGGCAATTTCCTCGAATTCCCGGGACGTAGCTCACGTCCGAAAAACGCGGGCTTCGCACACGCCGACTGTCTCTTCCTTGGCCTTCCGCGTTCAGGAGTGGTTGCCGCGCAAAACAGCAACACACGTTTTGCGCGGCTGCGACGTTTGCAACGTCGCATAGCGTAAGAGAAGCAAGTCACAACTACTGGTGCCCAAGGCGACCACGCAGGCAGGCTGGCAAACGGTGAAAACAAGGCGTAAAAAGTTTTCTTAGGTCACTAGAAGTGTTTTTTTCGATAGACTATAGCCTATTATATAAGCTCCGACACACAGTTAACCCAAGACAAAATTTTACCCGTTCAAAATATTTCTGATGACCTAAGAAAACTTTTATATAGCATTAATGGCAAAAATCGAAAAAAGAACGGAAATACTGGAAAAAAAACGAAAAATAACGATTTTCTTTCAGAGGTAGAGACCTTTAAAATTCATCGCACAGCGTCCTCCTTGCAGCTACTTAATTTTTTTATGTATTTAAGCTTTTCAGGGGGTTACAAATTGAAAACTCGAAAGTCGGGAAATTTTGAACCACCCTAATGCCCAGTCTACCAAGCCGCATTAGAAGAACTAAAAAAATAACGAAAATGAAGATAGTGCAGTTAAACCTAAACCACTGTGAGATAGCACAAGACCTACTAAACCAGTACGTCCGTGAAAAAAGGTAGATATTGCCATTGTGTGCGAGCAATATAAGGATCTAGACGAACCATCGTGGGAAATGGACATTACGGGTAAGGCAGCGATTTGAGCATTTCCCTTGCTTTCCGTGAAAAAATTTAGACACGCGAAGAAGGATTTTTTTTATATGGACTAAGGTAGCGGGTGTCACTATTTACAGCTGCTACGCTTCCCCTGGCACTCCAATCGAGCAGTTCGAGCAAATGCTAGATCGGCTTGTACAAGACGCAGTGGGGAAGAAACCTGTACTAATTGCAGGCGATTTTAATGCTAACCACAGAGGACGAGTACTCCTAGAAGCATTTGCCCTTACGAATTTGGTCCTGGTCAATTAATGATGTACCCACACCTTTAGAAGAGGAGACGCAGGGTATATTGTCGACCTGACGTTTGTTAGCAGCAGCCTTATTGGCTCAGTTGACACATGGACAGTAAGTGAGCACTACACACATAGTGATCACCAGGCCATAATAATGGAGGTAGGAATATCAAAATAGGTACCCAGAACGAGTACAACGACTAATAGAGTTGACTGGAAAACGAAAGATTATGATAAGGAGATGTTACTATTAGCACTAGAGGAAATGCAACTGTCTGGATCGGCGAGCAGCAAGGCGGTGCAGCTAATGGTAAACATCACTCGAGCATGTGACGCTGCTATGCCTCGAAGAGTGGCAAACAGTAGACGACCACCAGTATACTGGTGGGACAAGGAGGTTGCGAGTGCACGTAAAGAATGCCACCGGACAAGAAGACGGGAACAACGGGCAAGAAAGAAATACTATAAAACTGGTATAGGCCAGGAAATAGTAGATTCCCGCGGACAATAAATGAAGGACGCTAAAAGGAGTCGTAAGAGAAAAATCCGCGAAAACAAACGACGGTGCCTTAAGGAACTACAGGACGAGGTCAAACAGGACTCTTAAGGTCGTCCGTATAGAACAGTAATGAAGAAGAACAAGTAAAAAAACAATAGTGGGAAGCAACCCTTCGGAGCATTAAAATACAACACTCATCATTCGTTTGAAATAATTGGCGACGTTTCGTCCTATGGAGGGGACCTCTTCAAGCCTTTATTATGAGAGAAACAAACAATTTATACAATAAATAAAAATAATGTTACGTTTTAATTGAACAGGATGATTTGAATGAAAATTTAAAATTCTACCACTGTTAGTGGGGAAAATAAAAAAGAGGAGAACAATCATAATTATCACAGAGTGACTTAAGTACTGTGGTTTCTAAATCTTCCATAACAATATCAGCAAATAGAGGGGAAATAGGAGAGCCCATGGGTGTACCAAAAATCTGTTTATAAATAACACCATCAAAAGTGAAGTAAGTATTATTAAAAAGAAACTTTATAATATCAACTATCATAGTGAAAGGGATCTTACAAGCTGTCTGGATGGAATGAAACCGTTTGTCTATACTATTTAAAACTAACTCAAGTGGAACATTTGTAAATAATGACACAACATCCAGAGAAACCAAGATGTAACCCTCAGGAACAACAATATTTGAGAGTTTTTCCCCAAGAACAAAGCTATTATCTATGTGAGAAAATGGTATTTTAAAACAACTTTTTAAACAACTATCAATAGTTTCGGCTAAAAAATGTGTAGGACTATTTATTGTAGAAATAATTGGTCTGAGAGGGACATCCTTTTTGTGGATTTTTGGTAGACCATAAGCTCTCGGCAATGTGGTGCATGTCTGAGTCAAATTAAGTTTATTGTATTTATATCGCAAACAATCGTTCTCATTGAGATTATTCAAAATATCATAAACATTTTTTTGAAGTTTTTCAAGAGGATTTCTTTTTATAATCTTGTAAGTATTAGTGTCACTAAAGAGGTTAGACATTTTTTCTTTATACTCATCTACATACAAACAAACAGTGAGACTGCCTTTATCAGCTCGCGTGAAAAACACTGTTGGATTTTCTTTACAAAATTCTTTGGTAATTAATACTTTTTTATGAAATTCTTTATCAAATAAATTGTATTTTTCAGAACTATTGCACGTCAATTCCAGATTCTTAATAAGAGTTTCTCTCATAGTTATAGTTAGATTATTAGACTCTACATTACAAATACTACTCTCAAAGTTTTTTATCACAGTAATTACATCTTGTTTACTAAAAGTATCATTCACGTTAACGTTATGACCCATTGAAACCACATCGATAACGTCAGTAGGTAGTTCCATATTAGTTAAATTCATAATCCATTTTTTATTATTATCCCTGACAATGTTCGTGGGTTTCTTCTTGTTAATCAAACTTTCAAACTTTTTATTGAGAGACTCATCTAGTCTAACATATATTTTTCTGCATTTGTTTTCCGTGTTTTTCAAGAAGGAGTCAAGTACCTTAACCTCAATATTAAACGTATGTAATATAACAGAGATAGCATTTAAACGTTTTTTTAAAAATTCTATATGTACACGTAGATCATTTATTTCAAGTTTTAAAATTCTATGTTTTTGTGCATCTACTAAATTTGAAAATTTTTGTTTGCAATAACTGCTTTTAAAATTATAACAACGCCTTAAATTATTGGAAATATGAGTAGGAATCACGTCAGAACTTTTACATTTTTTTAAAAATAACAGTCTTGCATTTGATTTAGAAAGATCACGTCTAAAAATGAACCAACGCCTTAGAATATTGCAAACTTGACAACCATAGTAGTAATGAAGAAGATTAAAGGAAGCTACATGTCCCCTCTAAAATTCCTGGAACTACTACACCGGGTGGTGTAGTAGTTCCAGGAATTTTACCGATCACGATTGAGGAACTGTTAGCCGCCTTCAAAAGGGTTGGAAACAACAAGGGTCCAGGGTAGGATGGCATTCCTAATATTGCATTGAAGCATGCGATTCACGCTCACCCAGAGGTCTTCGTAGACTTGTACAATGCATGTCTAGAAGAGGAAACATTCCCCACAAACTGGAAGAAACAGCGACTTGTACTTCTGCCAAAAGGAAAGAAGCCACCCCAGGAGGCCTCATCATACAGACTGCTCTGCATGTTAGATACCCCGGGCAAGATCTTGGAACGCATAATCTGCGTCAGAATGGATCATTTTATAGAAGGGAAAGGTGGATTAGCAGAACTAGGAAGAATCGTTTAACCCTGGATGCAGTTAGCCTAGTGATTGACACTGCGCAAACAGCGATAGAGGAGAAAAGATGGGAGGGAGGAAAGAAGAAATACTGCGTCATAGTTACATTGGATGTCAAAAATGCACTTAATTCGGCCTAATGGACTAAAATACACGCAGCACTCTGGAAGCACGATGTGCCCTTATATATAAGAAGGATGATGTCCGACTACTTGAAGGACAGAATCCTATTTTATGACACTGAGGGCGGTACCAAGGCCTATAAAGTTACAGGAGGCGTCCCCCAAGGGTCAGTACTTGGCCCACCGACATGGAACATCATGTACGACGGGGTACTAAGGCTACAATTACCGGAAGGAGCAACAGTCGTGGGATTCGCTGACGACATAGCAGTAGTGGTAGTAGCGAAACATAAAGATGAGGTGACTGACATAGCTGAAGAAGCAATCTGTATTATACACGAATGGCTAACGGAAACGGGTCTGGAACAAGCCAAGGATGTACAAAACGGAAGTTATTCTTATTACTGGTAGGAAGAAGATAGAGCAAATTACACTGACGGAGGATGGACATGAGATCGCTTCTCAACCAACCATCAAATACTTGGGCATCACCATCGATGCAAGACTAAGTTTTAAACAATATCTGGAAATAGTCAGTGATAAAGCATCAAAAGTTGGCGCTGCTCTATCACGATTGATGCCAAATGTAGGAGGGCCAACTCAGAAGCGAAGGTTACTCCTAGCCATTGTGACCACGTCGATCATGCTATATGGAGCCTCAATTTGGGCAGAGGTGATGCGGGTGAAATCGTATGCACGAAAGTTAACTACCGTGTACAGGCGAAGTGCACTAAGTGTGTGTATGTGTGTGTGTATGTGTGTGTGTGTGTGTGTGTGTGTGTGTGGGTGGGTGTGGGTGTGTGTGTGTGTATTTATGTGGCGTAGGCAAAGCAAGCTCTGCATAAGTGGCCCTCCGACACCAGTACCCCACAGGCACCATTGTTAAATAATACTTTTGTAGGGCCCGTAAATTAGCCTAGTTGGCTTCTTCTTTAGGGTTTGACATTTCCATACATCCCCCATCCACCGAAGTGATTAGCGGTTTAGGGTCAAACTCGTCTTCTTCCTTTTGCATCTTCCAGCCGTCTGCTTCTGCCAGCATCGTCCGGTCGTAAACTTCTTGCGGCATCGTCCGATCATCCTCTGGATAGACTCCACCTCGACACCTTCGTTCCTCTGCATCGGGTGAGGGAGTCTGGGATCAACTTAGTTACCTACGTTCCTCTGCATCGGGCAGGGGAGTGAGAGCTCAACTCTGGGACCTATGTTTCTCTGCATCAGTGCGAGGAGCGTTTCGCCTTGTGTGTATTCGTCTAGCAGCTTTTTACTGGAGTATTTCATCTTGTCTTTCCCTTCTTTTCTCTTCGTCGCTTCTAACCTTCTTGAGGATGGTCATTACGTCGTTGCTTACTACGTACCAACCATCCTCTGATGTCAGCATAGCTGTCATCATTGACTCAGGTGTCACTCTGGTCTGAATGTAGCACTCGAGTACTTCTCGTTCCCTTTCATAACGCGGTGAGTCACAGAAGACATGCTCCGCCTCTACATTGATTTTCAAACACACTGGACAACCGAGGTTGTCCTCTATCTTGAAGCGGTGTAGATATGCTCGAAAGGATTCATGTCCGCTAAAGAACTGCGTAAGGTTGTAATTCACTTCTCCATGTCGTCCTTTGGTCCAGTCATCTATCCTTGGTATGAGGCAGTGTGTCCATCGCCCCTTTCTACTGGAGTCCCATCGTGATTCATACGTGATTCGAACTTAAAACATCTCAAAACATGTTTCTATGAAGTTTTAACGTAACTGGAAAAAAGTTTACTATTATAAAGCTTCCTCTAGCAGGAAGCAAAATATAAAAGACATAGACAATTACCTAGAAGATAAGGATATGCATCTTTGCTTTCGAAGATACATTAATTATAATAAATGATTTTGTAAACACACGTTTATATACCTTAGTATTGTGACGAGACATAAGTCTCGCATACGAGATTAACAAACACGGCGCCGAGTAAACCAGCTGACGCCAGCGAGCGCACGCGCGCAGCGAACAAAGGCGCGCGGCATAGCGAGGCAGTTCTACTCGAGCTGAACTCCTAGCGGCATCGTGCGCACACGTTACCGAGAGGAACAGCTAGAGCTAGATCGACGCCAACAACGTCGGCTCATGAGCACACGTGACGACACTGTTGGCGAACCCGAAACTCCGAGTTGCCGTCGTGCGCACACGAGACAGTGCTGAGTCTCGATTACGTGAGCACACGTAGCCGATACTCAACGTTGCCAGCTGCTCCTGAACATCCATCCCAAGGGACTGGTTGTTCTCCCGGCCACCGTGCGCACACGGGGCTGAGAAAATAACTAAAGCCCCGCCGACGATTCCCCAGGTCGTGCGCACACGTCCTGGTGAAGCACCGGCCAACTCCTGCCTGTACAAAACCGACCACCCGCCAACCGCTCGGGATTCGCCTGGTCACTGTGAGCACACAGGACCAGGAGAAGAACGAGACGAGCTACCTCGATCCGTAGGGCCGTGCGCTCACGACTCCATGGACTCGAGGGAAACCTAACCTCCGAAAACCCGTCGTTAACCCGAACCCGTTTGACCGTCCGAAACTCCGATACCGCGTCCGTAAAACCGATAACCGCACCGAACCCACGTAATTCCGACTAGGTCGTGTTAATGTACCGTAAACCGCTATAGATTAAGCTAAACCGATTGTGAAGGCGAAATATTCTAAACCACCGCGANAACCCGAACCCGTTTGACCGTCCGAAACTCCGATACCGCGTCCGTAAAACCGATAACCGCACCGAACCCACGTAACTCCGACTACGTCGTGTTAATGTACCGTAAACCGCTATAGATTAAGCTAAACCGATTGTGAAGGCGAAATATTCTAAACCACCGCGACTTCGATTTCCGTTACAGATGGAGACTCATATTTGAATTATCACCTTGTTAACTTAATTATTAGAATATATCTTTATTATGATTAATTGCATAAACAAGTCTCTTCAATTATCCTTTCCCCTAACCAAATCCTGGCGTCCGGCCGACTACTCAACACACGGGGAAAGTCGAATCGTTACATGGCGCTCGGACAGGGACAGTTTTGGAATATTTCGCCTACTACTCGCGCGCAATTGTAAAAGAGACTCACAGAAGTAAGAAAACTGGGAAAATTTTTTTTTTTTTTTCGTGCACGATGAAGGTAAGCTGGGTTTACCGCCTGAATAAGGCGCAACTGATCGCCGAACTAGTAGGAAAGAATCTTGATACCGAGGGAACGGTAGTGGAGCTTCGCCAGCGGCTAGTCCGTTACGTCTGGAAATCTCCACAAGAATTCGACACGAAACAAGAGGATCCCGCTGATTACGACGAAGAAGTAGATTTAAAAAAGGATCTAGAAACAGNAGGATCTAGAGACAGAACGCTCAGAGATTATCCAGCGGACGCTCGAGGAAACTCGCCGAGTAGACACGTCCACCCCAACCGAGGACGCGCCGGAACACCCACCTAGCGAGAACAAGGTCCTCGACCAGATACGCAAATGGAACAGCCACTTCGAGGGGAAAGACGTGTATACATTTCTCGAAAGAGTTCGGGAGCTGCAGGAGTCCTACGGCTTTACGAGCGCACAGCTGCTCCAAGGGGCACCGGAACTTCTCCGAGGTGAAGCGCTCCAATGGCGGAGGAACTACGCAAGCGACTGTGAGACCTGGGAGGCGCTGGAGGAGAGGCTCAGAAATTTTTACCTGTCAAGTGGAGAACGACGAAACTTAACCAGACAAATCGCCGAAAGAATACAAAAACCGAACGAAACTATACGCGCATACTGTAACGCGTTAACGACATTGATGAGAAGAAGAGGAGGATACACACCGGAAGAACACCTCGACAACCTATACTATAACATGAAACCGGAACTACAACTAAGGGTACGTAGGGAAGAGATCAAAGATGTACCGAACTTAATTCAACGAGTCGAGGAATACGAGGAGATCGCGAGTAAGTTACGCGATCAAGAGCGAAAAACGGCTATCAACAGCACAGACACCAGAAAGAATAGCGGAACCAGTGAATACTATGACCGAGCGGAGTGTTGTTGGCGCTGTAAGCAACGCGGCCACACCCGCGTCACATGGAAAAACCAGCCTCGCAAATTCTGTTCTGTATGCGGCAAAGATGGCGTTCTAATCCGTGACTGCCATGGATTCCCGGAGCGCTCGAAAAACGCGCGAAGGGACGGCTCCAAGGTGGCGGGAGGCCGTCCCACGACGGCCGATACCTCATAGAGGTACAAATAGATCGAAACACGGTACGAGCCCTGGTCGACCCGGGGGCTGTGAGTTCTTTTGTAACCCCAGAAACAGCCATGATCGGCCTAAACAATTGTTGGCGGCACGGAAAGCAGGAGACTATCGCCACACTAGCGGACGGCTCAACCACCGAACTAACGGACTACGTGGAGGGTGAAGTGACAATCCTCGGCAATAATTTCAGGAACAAGTTTATAATCATGAAGGGACTACGCCACGAAATGCTACTAGGAATGGACGCTTTAAGAAAACTGAACATCCGGCTGTTCATAGCAGGAAGGGAACTCCAACCGAGCCAAACTCAGACTTCAATATTGTCAATAAGCGACACCGGTATCCGAGAAATCACCGAAAAACAACAAACACGGGTGGATGAGCTCATCCGGTACGAGAAGGAGTTATTCAAGGACATACAGGGCCCCACACCACTGATTAAGTACCAGATAAAACTGGTGGATTCAAATCCAATTAAGCAGCGCTACTGGCCACGAAACCCCGCTATGCAGCAAATCATCGACGACGCGGTCGAGGAAATGTTACGAGAAGACATAATTGAGCCATCGGATAGCGCTTGGAGCTCCAATATAGTGCTTGCAAAGAAAAAAGATGGGAAGCGACGCTTCTGCATAAATTTTCAAGGCATCAATAAAGTCAGTATAAAAGACGCACACCCGCTCCCACAGGTCCACGCAACATTGAACAAACTTCGAGGAGCGAAATACCTGACCACCATCGATTTGAAAAATGGGTACTGGCAAATACCTCTAGCGGAAGAGAGCAAACAGTACACCGCCTTTACGGTTCCCGGACGGGGTTTAATGCAGTTCAAAGTATTACCGTTCGGATTACATTCGGCACCAGCAGCCTTCATGCGCTTGATGAACGCGGTTATAACCCCAGATCTAGAACCGAATGTATTCTGCTACCTCGACGACATAGTAATAGTGACAGAAGATTTCGAGCACCACCTGCAACTGATTAGTGAAACATTGCGCCGTCTACGGGAAGCCAAACTGAAACCGAACTGGGAGAAAAGCCATTTCTGCCGAAAGCAACTGAAGTATCTGGGACACGTGGTAAACGAAGACGGGCTGCACACGGATCCAGAGAAGGTAAAAGCAATCACGGAGCTACAACCACCAACGAACCTCAAGGAACTACGTCGATTTTCCGGGTCAATCTCCTGGTACAGGAGATTTATACCACAAGTAGCGAAGAAAACAGCCCCTCTCAATAGGCTCCTGAAAAAGAAACTAAAATGGGAATGGGGCTCCGACCAGCAAGAAGCGTTCGAAGCACTCAAGGAAGACCTTGTACGCGCTCCAGTGCTGGCATGCCCGGACTTCAATAAAACTTTTATACTGCAGACAGACG
>CM053169.1:23110167-23129594 GCA_012977825.3 Pteromalus puparum | reverse complement strand
AGGATTGGAAAATCTGCATACCCACCGACAAACGAACCATCATTCTAAAAGAATGCCACGATAGCATGACCGCAGGACATTTAGGAGTTGCCAAAACGCTTCAGCGTTTAGCATGAAGCTTGGCTAGGTATGTTGCAAGAGGGCGCTCGATACGTACGTAGCTGCCAGAACTGCCAATCATACAAGGCGCCGCAACAGACGAAAGCGGGGACTATGCACGCAACCAACGTCGAACAACCATGGGAAATGGTCTCGATCGATCTCGTCGGACCACAGCCACGGTCCAGCAAGGGAAACATTTGGCTACTAGTAATGCAGGACAGGTTCACCAAGTGGGTAGAGTTAGCAGCGCTGAAGAAAGCCGATAGCCGAGCCATAATCCGACACGTAAAGGAGAAAATCTTCTTCCGCCATGGCTGTCCAAACGCGCTGGTAAGCGATAATGGTCGACAATTCGTCAGCAAAGAGTTCACAGGATTCCTGAAGGAAAACGGGGTGCAGCACCGGAAAACCCCGCCGTACAGTCCCCAATGTAACCCAGTTGAACGAACCAACAGAGTAGTAAAGACGATGATTGCCCAGTACGTCGGAAAACACCACAAAAAGTGGGATGAGAATTTGTGCGAACTGGAATTCGCTTACAATACCGCCTGTAGCACGGCAACCGGCTACACTCCGGCATATCTAAACACTGGTAGAGAGTTTAGAACGCCAGGAAGCCTTCTCCAGAAAGTAGGCTCCCAACATACAACATCTCTGTCTAGCAGAATCCAGCATATACGAGATGCAATTGAATTAGCAAAGACGCAAATGGCTCGGCAGTTCGAAAAGCAACAGAAACATTACAACCTTCGGCGAAGAGAATGGAGGCCAAAGGTGGGTGACAAGGTAGTCAGGAAATTAGTAACTTTGTCCAGTAAAGCCGACGCACGCAATGCCAAGTTAGCCCCGAAATACTCGAAACCGCTATCTGTCAAGAAACAGGTGTCACCGGTGATCTTCGACCTTCAGGACGACAAAGGGCGCAACATCAAGCATATACACGTCAAGGACCTTAAACCTTTCACCGACGAAGGAGTAAGAAGCAGCATCGAAGAAGACGAAGAAGGTAGCGACATAACTTAGCGTTTAAGAAATCCATAATAGTCATAATAAGAAGTTCGTAGTAGGTATCATTTAACTTTAGGAAATTTGTAGTATTTAAGAGTAGTCTGTAGTATAAGAGAAAATATGTATGCAGGCTGCGACCGAGCAGACATTTATTGTAAGTGTTCCGTTTTCCTTTCGTTAATGTTTTTTTTTTCTTCTTTTATCTGTAATAGCATAAAATTTGCTATCCGCGAAATTTCACGTTCCGAAGAGAGGGGGAGATGTGACGAGACATAAGTCTCGCACACGAGATCAACAAACACGGCGCCGAGTAAATCAGCTGACGCCAGCGAGCGCACGCGCGCAGCGAACAAAGGCGAGTCCGCACGAAGCGAGGTGAGCGCGCGCGTGCACCAACCAAAAGGCCAGTCCGCACGAGCGCGAGATTCTACTAGTAACTCAGCGGCGACGCGCCAGGCGGCGCGAGCGGCGCGCCGCGAACACACCTATATAAGGCGGGCCGCGCGGCATAGCGAGGCAGTTCTACTCGAGCTGAACTCCTAGCGGCATCGTGCGCACACGTTACCGAGAGGAACAGCTAGAGCTAGACCGACGCCAACAACGTCGGCTCGTGAGCACACGTGACGACACTGTTGGCGAACCCGAAACTCCGAGTTGCCGTCGTGCGCACACGAGACAACCAGGAGTAGCCGAACAGCGCCGAGTCTCGTTTACGTGAGCACACGTAGCCGATACTCGACGTTGCCACCTGCTCCTGAACATCCATCCCAAGGGACTGGTTGTTCTCCCGGCCACCGTGCGCACACGGGGCTGAGAAAATAACTAAAGCCCCTCCGACGATTCCCCAGGTCGTGCGCACACGTCCTGGTGAAGCACCGGCCAACTCCTGCCTGTACAAAACCGACCACCCGCCGACCGCTCGGGATTCGCCTGGTCACTGTGAGCACACAGGACCAGGAGAAGAACGAGACGAGCGACCTCGATCCGTAGGGCCGTGCGCTCACGCCTCCATGGACTCGAGGGAAACCTAACCTCCGAAAACCCGTCGTTAACCCGAACCCGTTTGACCGTCCGAAACTCCGATATTGCGTCCGTAAAACCGATAACCGCACCGAACCCACGTAACTCCGACTACGTCGTGTTAATGTACCGTAAACCGCTATAGATTAAGCTAAACCGATTGTGAAGGCGAAATATTCTAAACCACCGCGACTTCGATTTCCGTTACAGATGGAGACTCATATTTGAATTATCACCTTGTTAACTTAATTATTAGAATATATCTTTATTATTATTAATTGCATAAACAAGTCTCTTCAATTAACCTTTCCCCTAACCAAATCCTGGCGTCCGGCCGACTACTCAACACACGGGGAAAGTCGAACCGTTACAGTATCTTTCATGAATTCAGATATTTGTAAGCATTCTAATAAATAAAGTTGTATATTACTTGAGAAAATTAATACATTTTACAAATCGAATACATCTCTGTGTATATGTGTACTTAATTATTATATTATAATCTTCCTATATTACTCATTTGTCACTTCCTCTATTTATATATGTATAAATTAGTTTTAAGGTAGTAGTAATCCAAAGGTATACAAATATAAAGGTATACAAATATATAAAAATAAATAATATAGATTGCTTTTTCATTTGAAGGCACCTCAAACCGTGATGATGAATCTGAACTTGACCACCGGTGGTACTGTGGACCAAACACTTAAGTGCCATGGGTAGTCAAGATCAGATTTGTTGTGACAGTCCTAGGTGCCTCCCACCTACGATCGTATTTTGATTTAAATTAAATATAACATCATTGATATTATTTTTTCAGAAAAATTAAAAAAAGCATATAATGTTATTCTACAAAGAATTGGCAACCCCTTAGATGAAACAACACTGTACTCACCGTTGCATAGTCAGAAGTCTGTCGAATCTTATGAGGTAATTAGAACAATTCTGTCCTTCATTAAAAAGTAATATACAATTTAATTTCTACAAAATATAGTTTGCACTTACAGCAGTCGATAGGTTATAGTTCTGAGCGTTATTCTGAGAGATCTGTCAATATCTAGATTTGTTTTAATTGTCTTTTGGCTTCATTATAAAAGATATTTAAAATCTTATGCTTATAGAGAAAACCATTATTTCTGTATTTGACTCTAACTTTTGTCAATTCTTCAAAAACAAGGATTTTGGCGTGAATCCCAGGCATAAGTGTACCTTTACCTTCAGTTTAAAAGTGAAAACTTTTGAAGCTGTGTTCTGGCACATAGCTCCAGAAATCTAAAATCAGAACTAGTATTCTTAGTAATACACTGTTTTATGCTGTAGCATGTAAAAATAGACTATCTTTTTCTTTCTCACGGATAATTAAACACTGTACATCGCTATTTAAAGGGGTCCAATAGTCATTTCTGTGATTTACCGACATATTTAGTAGTCAGAAAGGCCGCTTGTCTGTAAGATCATCACTGGTGCTATGCAGCAGGGACGGCTATGAATGGCGCCAGGTTTGTCAGTCTTTCGGTTTACATAAAATATATTATAACTTATTAATCGATATAAAAAAAAAAAAACGCAAAAAGTTACACTATTTTATATATTTTGCATGTATGCAAGCATAAAAATATAAATTAGTATATCTAGCCTAAACGCTAGTAGAAAATTGTGCACGTTTCGCCTATCTGCGTGTATAAAAATACAATATGAGTAGAAGCCGCAGCATAGAATCTATACTAGTGCTTGACACGATCAAGACAAGACAATATTAAGTGAAAAGATTGGCTTGGTCTTCTAAATTTTTGGAATATTTTGTCTGGTTTTGATCTTTGAAGAATAAATGCTCGTCTTGTCTTGAAAGATAAATTAAATAATGCAATCTATTTTGATTCTGCTTTATTTGAATTAGCTGTCTTAACAAGAGTAATAATCAAATAAGAATCATTAGAAATCTAAATGAATCAAATGGTAGCGACGCTATTTGAGACGTCATGATCATAGCCGCTGTAGCTATCGTGTAGCTAAAGATCGGGTTATCGCACACAAATTGCTGAGCCAAATCATGTTTATAAATTGATATAAACATGGTCTTTCTGCGAGGAATGACCATAAAACTGTCCTGCTAAATCATTTTGAGCTTTTCTCTAGGTCTTCATACCAAAGGTTAAAGCATCAGAGGTGCCACACATTTAGGCCAAAACAAAAATTCTTGTTGTAAGTGCTAGCGTAATAAAACTTTATATCAGAATTCGGGAGAGAAGAACAATGAGGTGAGCAAAGCTCGAGCTAAATGGCAAGAAAACCTAGTGATATGACCTTACGTGCGTGGCTTATATGCGTCAAAACACGCATAACTAAAAACCCTATACTGACAAGAACACGACTAATAAAAAGAAAACAATGCATGGGTCATTAGATCTATAGCTATGAGAAACAGCAAGGAACAAGCTTGCTGTTCCTCATGACTATAGATATAGTAAGAAGCGTTAAATTTATCACTGTTTCTTGCTATTGTGGCCGTTCCTTTTTACGTGTGATAATTCTTATAATTTTAAGCGCGAAATATGTATGATGATCGCGCGTTTACTGAATAAAATTTAGCGAATGTAATCGTCGAAACGTTGGACAAATTTTGATTGCGTAGTTCTGGCCGTCACCACACTGCAACGTGGTCGATGTGCGTGACTGTAGCTTTGTATAGTAAGGCTCCAGTTGCAAGTGCTCTGTAACGGCATGTGCGTCTCGCATAGTGACGTAGCCGAGCTGCGCTCTGCCTTGGCAATATCGTTTCAGCTCGCCTGGAGCTAGGGTTTTGATTGTCGCTCCGCGTGTTTTGTGCATATTCGGATCCACGATGTAGCAAGATTGGCGTACTTTCGCGTGTTTGGAGGAGGATGAGCTATGTTGCGCAGGCTATCGGCTCTGGAATTGAGCCGGTACGGGGTGCAGTAAGTATGTGCGCGGCACCACTGGGACGAAGCGGAGGTGCGGGAGGCTGTCCTCGAAGCCTCGTCGAAGTCTACAGGGCGTGATGGCATCTCCGCCCCTATGCTTCAAGCAGCCTTACCTGAAATTCTTGGACATCTTACGACCCTCTGCAACGCAAGTATTACCAATGCAGTTTTTCCAACGGAGTGGAAGCAGGCGCTCATCATGCCGCTAGCCAAATCCAAAGAGATGGCTTCTCCCTCGGACACAAGGCCCATCGCCCTTCTGCCTGAAATGTCAAAAGTGCTCGAGCGGCTCGTACACGAACAGCTCTCGGGCTACCTCGAATGCCATAGCCTCCTCGACTCTCGGCAGGCCGGCTTCAGGCGCGGGCATAGCACCCAGACCGCTCTCCTGGGCGTCCTGGAAGACATTCGCACAGCGATTGACAAGCGTATGGTGACGATCCTCATCCTCTTCGACTTCTCCAAGGCCTCCGACTCCATACCCCACCGCAAACTGCTTGATAAACTACGCGCCCTCAACCTCACCGACCGGTCTCTCCGATGGTTCTTCAGCTACCTGATCGACCGGGTACAGGCCGTAGTCGACCAAGGCGGTTCCATCTCCGACTGGCTAAGGGCGGCTTCAGGGGTTCCGCAGGGCAGCGTACTCGGCCCCCTCCTATTCGCAATCTATATAAACGACCTGCCGAGAGTTCTCAGATTTTCTAAGTATATCATTTTCGCAGACGATACACAAATATACCACCACTGCCTCCCCAGCGATCTCCGTCAAGGCCTCCAAGCCACTCAGGACGACGCCCAGGCAGTGGCCGACTGGGCGCGTTCCAACGGCCTCTCACTAAATCTGACGAAATGCAAGGCGATGGTTCTCGGCAGCCAACACTACGTCAGCAGAATTGACCTCCCCTCTCTCCCGAAAATCACCATCGACAACACCCCACTGGATTATGTCACCGAGGCCTGCGACTTTGGCGTCTGGATCACCCCAACCCTCGACTGGAAGCTGCACACCAAACACGTCCTGAGTAAAATCTTCCGCGCGCTATACGCCCTAAAGTACTATCGCCACGCCCTGACGCTGGACCTCAGGCGCAAGCTCGTCGAGAGCCTCGTATTCCCTCGCTTTGACTACGCCAGCTCAGTCTTTTTCGACTTGGACGTCACCCGAGCCCTGAAACTTCAACGCGCGCAGAACGCATGCGTACGATTTGTCTACGGAAACATCCCCTACCGTGCACACGTCACACCCTATCGGCTCAGTCTGGGTTGGCTCTCCGCAAAGCGCAGGCGGGAATACCTACTCGGCTCCCTCGCCTACTCTGTAATCGCGAATGGTAGGCCGCACTACCTAGCATCGCGCTTCTCTCGCCTCGACGTTGATGTCATTGCACGTCGATCGGAGCGTAACCCTCCACAAGCGCTAGTCTACTCTGCGCCCAGATCCGAAGCCCTTCAGCAGTCCTTCGCGATCCAATCCGCGACCTTGCTCAACTCCCTCAACGTCTCCGTCTTCTCTCATTCCCTCACCGCCTCATTCAAGCGTTCCCTGAGACACTCTCTCGCAGAGAAGGACCAACACGACTGGAACCGGAGAGTCGAGCTCGAGGGCATACGTGCCTAACCGAGTCCGCGGCGCAAATCTTGCATAAACTCATGTGTTTAATCGCCCCGTCCATGCGGTCGTCGAGAACCTTCCAACCAATGTAACATCTATGCCACACTCAGCGACGTATTCGATCTTTCTACCGACTAATCACCTGCGAATATATATAATGTTCTGATGTTATTCCTTGCGACCATGTAAAAAAAATTTTTTCTGATGCTTTTCTTTGTACATTACTACACACCAGATGGGGTGCAACCCCAAGGTGCAATAAATTAATTAATCTAATCTAATCTCTCTCTCTCTTTCTCTCTCGACGAAGCAGTTTGGTTCTCCGCTCCCGATTGAGTTTCAGGATTTGCTGTGTTCTTTTTGCCTTCGGGCTGGTGCGCGGGTGATTTTGGCAAGCGCAGTTGTGGCACTGCCTTTTGTGATAATAATCATTATCGAGTAGTGTCCATAAAAGCTGTATTTTGACAAGTGTTATAAGTGACGATTTTCTAACCTCACTTTTGAGATGCACGAAGGTTGTCACGTCATCATGTATTTCTTGGAAGAAATCAGCAAGCATGAAACCTGCTGGTATCACCTGATATTTCCACGGCGCGTCTCGAATCGCACCGGGATAAGCTTCTGGAGAGTCTTGGGAACGCGAAATCTGATGTCAAGACGCAACTACGCGAGGCGATCAGTGTTGTGTGTGATGCCTATCTGCGCTTATCAACGGCATATATGTACAAGCTTGGACTGGATGACGCATATGAGAATGTTATGAGTTCTCTAAGTACAATTAGTGAGAACACTGGAGAGGCAAATGCATCGAAAGGGATTTCCTACGCGAATGTAGCAGCTCGCTAACCGGAGAAACGCGCTATCTACTCGGATAAAATCTCCCTGGACCGCGGAAAACCTTTCCCGATCCGGACTGGAACACGTTTACTTCTGCTAAGGACACAAAGGATAAGTTCATGAGGACTGTTGACCCGGTAAAATTAATACTCAAAACCAAACGGATTAACTTCGCCACGCAGAATTCTATTGTGCTTGAAGCTGACAGTGCTGACGACAGAGCTTTGCAGGAGTGCCCTGAATTGGCAGCAGCGGGCCTTGAAATTAATCCGTATAAAAAAATGAATCCGCGCATAATTATTCACGATATTCCCGTCGCTTACACAAAAGAGGAGATTGTAGAGAGTCTGATTGAGCTAAATCTTCCCGATTTTAGCAAGAACGACATCAAAGTGGTCTCGTTGTACCCGGCACGCGAGAAGAAACACAGGTCTTGCATCGTTGAGATCATCCCGGAGTATCGCAAAATTCTTGAAAAATGCCCCAGCGTATATATCAAATGACTGACCTGTCGATTTGCAGACTACGTATCAGTATTGCAGTGCTACAAATGTCTCAAATTTGGGCATAAGGCAACTGACTGCAAAGAGAACGCAAAGTGTTCACACTCTGCCGGTGACCATCTCTCAGATCGCTACTCATCTACGGATCAACCACGCTGCTCCGATTGCCAGGCTGCAAAGATGCGAAATCTCAGCCACTCGGCGTTCGATAAGTGCAAGTGTCCCTTATTAAGGAAGAGAATTATACGCAAATCGAGCAATATCAATTATGGATAAACATCCTTCCCGAGTGCAACTTGAGCAGCTTTTACATATCGGACACTCTAATGCACAATCTATCATCCCGCACTTGCATGATCTCGAAGCAGTGACTAGGGATCACAATCTGCATGTGCTCGGAATCAGCTGAACTTTTCTTAAGCCTGACCGGATGTAATTCTGGACGGCATGGTGATCCATCCGTGCGATTCCTTGAAAATTCTTGGCGTTATCATTGGCAGCACGCTATCACGGAGAGAACAATGCAATGTCACGGCGAGGAAGTGTTTTGCAGCGCACAGTCGACTCCGTAAATGTTAGGCATACTTGACTAGGGACACTAAGCTTCTCTTGATCAAGTCGCTTATATTTCCCTACCTGGACTACTGTGCAAGTGTGTTTCTCAACCTCTCGAAATAGCTGACTCTGAAGCTCTACAGATGTCAAACTGTAGCCCTAAGATTTGTGACTGGCACGAAGATCTTTGAGCATGTTACACCTGCTTACCGGGAACTTGAGGTTCTACCTTACGCGATGCGACGGGACTTCCGTACTCTCTGCTTTCTAGCTAAGATTTTAAATACGCGAGTTTCACACTGAATGTCTCCGAAATTCATTTTATATTGGTTCCGCGTACCTATGGAATTCTATTCCTTCTGAGATTCGTAAACTGTATAAACTTCCTTGTTTTAAAGAAGCTTTGTATATATATGGTGTGTGTGTGTGTATATATATATATATATATATATATATATATACCACCCAAAAAAGCTCTGGGAAGTCATTTATAGTAAAATCGGCAACAAGAAATCCTGTGAAACCATAAATCATATAAAAATTAGTGATAGGAAAATAACGGATAAAACAGAAATTGCAAATAATATGAACAGATTTTTCAGTGAAATAGGTCGAGAGTTAAGTGGACGCATTGAGAAACCGGATAATGCGGAACTCAAACTACCGGCTATGAATCCAAATACAATATTCATTAAACCAACGAACACGAGTGAGGTAGTATGGGTAATCAATGCACTAAAAATTAGAAGTGGGGGAGTTGACAGGATTAACTCTAAGACGTTGAAATTAATAAGCAGCTACATAGCTGAAGCTCTAACTTATATTATAAACCTAAGCATTGAAACAGGTATATGGCCTAATGCACTCAAGAAGGCAGAAATTGTCCCAATCTACAAATCTGGCGAAAAAAGTAATATCAATAACTATAGACCTATTTCACTGATATCAAACGTTGCGAAAATATTTGTAAAAATATTACACATGAGACTATATGATTTTGTAAATAAATCCAACATAATCTCTGAATACCAATTTGGCTTCGTAAAGAAAAAGGGTACAAAAAATGCGCTTAATTATTTAATGAACACACTGTACAACAACATAGATAAGAGTATTCCTACTCTAGTCACTTTTCTTGATACAGGCTTTTGATACAGTAGATCACAGTGTCTTGCTAGAGAAATTATACTGCATGGGAATTAGGGAGCAAGCTCTGACCCTGCTCACTAGTTATCTTAGTAACAAATAACAAACTGTAAAAATTTGTGAATGTGTGAGTGACACACTTTTAACAAATACTGGGGTGCCACAAGGTACGATACTTGGCCCACTTTTGTTTATCCTATACATAAATGATATACTCTAAGAAATACATATGGAAGCTATTTTGTCGTATGCTGACGACACTGCTGTAATTGCAACAGGAGATTCCTGGGAAAAAGCACAAGATCATATGAATAACTACCTGTCACGCATTCACAAATGGCTTGCGGTAAATAAGTTATCATTAAATGTTGATAAGACTGTATGTATGACGTTCGGCAGCTATGTCGGCAGCGTGCCTAACCAAATAGATATAAAAATACTAGATAAAAAATTAACAAGGGTTGAGAACTACAAATATCTGGGCATAGTAATAGACTACAATCTTAAATGGGACATGCATATGTTAAATATTATTAAGAAAACTAAATATCTAGTGTATATCTTTTACAAAATTGCGAAAACAATGTCAACTGAAACTTTGATGTTAATTTATTATGCCTTTTTTCATAGTATCATGAGTTATGGTATAATTGCTTGGGGTGGAGCCTATAAAAACAGTAGAGATCTAATACAAAAAATACAGAGAAAAATTCTAAAAATTATAAACAAAAATAATTTTGTCACGCAAAATATTCCTCTCACTCTTGAGCAACTATTTACACTCGAGGCCTTAAAGATATACTATAATGATCTCAAAAACCAATACCTCAAATCATCTAGTGTTACGAGAAATAAAAGTATTATTGTACCGATCAATAAAAAAAGAATTAGTAATAAGAATTGTTATATTAAAGCGATCTCAACTTTTAATGCTTTGCCGAACAACTTAAAAGCGTTAGAAATAAGCGAAGCAAGTCAACTAAATATAATTAAAGAATGGATTAAATCCAATTGTTGATAACTGAAATATATATCTACGAGTTAAAATGTTAAATGTTAAAATGTTGAAAAATGTATATACAGATGATGCTAAGATAGTAAGGAGGCTACTAACTATGCATCATATAGTATAAGTTTTAGTTTTTAAGTTATTTTTTTTTTCTCTCGCCAGGCCTGCGGACAGATAACTTGTTTATCTTTGCAGGAATGCAGAGGATGTAAATATCTCTGTATTTTCTTTCTGGTTAAATAAATAAATAAATAACATTTTTGTTTAAAAATGTATAACGCCAGGATAGTGTATATCACTGTAGATTTCTTTCTATATATCGGCTTCAGTTTATTTGTAATTCAATATTTTATGTGCTTTTTACGGATTCGATGATTTACATTGTGTTTCATACGTATGTTTCAGTGAAGACTGAAGTTTTATAAACCCCTATTACTTTTAAAGCAACTTATAAATAGATCTTATATAGAAAGTAAACTAGCATAAATAAATAAATATCTAAAAAAAAAATCAATAACAAAAATCGGAGAAGTATTATGTTTTTTTTTTTAAATTATGTGTGCAGGGCCTGCGTGCCCTTGATTCGAAGCTTATATTCTAAATAACTATGTATCATAATTGTAATAGGTCTGAGGCTATCAAGGCCCCTGAGGCCTTAGCCCTTTAATAAAAACTCTAAACTCTAAACTCTTATCTTTACACTATCGGGATGCTGCGGCGGAGGGCGAGCGCGTATTTGTAGGTCGGAGCAGTGCGCTACTTGGCTTGTAATCGGGTGAGTGATTGTTCGATTTCTGGCACAAAAAAGAATTCCTGTATGACGGCTGGCTAAAACGTCTCTTATCTAGCATATCTTCATGAAGTATTGCTTCGAAGCCGAGACGGACTTACGGTTACAGTGCCCATATATTGCTCCAGCTGCAAGCAGCGGGTGAGACTTCGAATATCGTTAGTTCAGTCCCAGGTAGCCCTTTATTCTAATCGATTTATTTTTGTAGATCGGCGGGTGCATGGTGCGCAGCGTCGCAGGACCTGGGCAACTCCTTACGCCGTACTCGCGCAAGTACTCTTCTTTGATGGGCTTACTTATATGACCTATTTCTTGTTCTGTCCTAAGGACTCGGTAAGCGCTTGCAATTTTAATTCCTCTTACCAACGAATGTCTGAAAGTTCTTTAGATGCTGATATTCTCTTTTCTTTTCAGTATATTAACATCATTTATTTTAAACACCTGGACCATGTGCCACGCGTGCCTTACTGGCAACTGCGTCGGCGCCCGGATGCGGCACTAGAGGTGTTCAGCCTCTCGTTAAGGTACACCGCTTATCAGGAAGAGTGCCAACGTGCTATTAAATGCCGCTGTTGCGGATATTTTGCGGTTTTTCGTGTGCAAATTGTGAATTCTGCGGATCATCAGACAGAGCGCGAGGATTACGATCGTACCGTACTGCAGCGAGAATTGCGAGAAATGGGTGATGTTTCGCTCCCTCTGCCGCTCTAAATACATTCAAATGTGTAACGTCAAACAAATTGATAGGAGCGGGTAGCTGCCATGCGAACTGGCTCTGGCTCGGGGATATCGCATCTGGCGCGACGGGTCGACCGTGTTTATTCGTTTACGATCATTCTTTTATGGAGTCAAAATCCCCGGCCGCCAGTCGCTCGGTTGCTACTCGCCCGTATCGAGTGTACTTGTTTATGGTTCCTTGTTGTGTTTTACGATTGGATTAGGAATTTCCCGGGCGGCAGCAGGCGACTGCCTGGTCCGATTTGCGGACTTCGGAAAACGGCCGAGAGGGAGTTCATGGTAGCTGGTCTTGCACTTTGGCCTATCGTAGTCGCCGAGAGTGCATGGGTTCCAATATTACTTTGTTGCGCGATGCGGTGTGCCACCGCGCCGGATAAAGACGAGCGCGCCCTGACGAGTTATATTACATTGTTATCATGCATTGTTCTCGAGAAAAGTAGAAAAACAATTTAATACTTTGGACGGCGCTGGAGAGCGCAGCTAAGTTGCGTCTTGAGTGCTGACGGCAGACTTAGTTGCGCCGTGCTTATTATAAGGGCGATAAGGCGCATATCATAGCACCTGCCATGGCATAACCGATGCTGCGAAGTATAATCGCCGTTTAGTATTGGTACGGCTGCAGATCGAGACGGATCGGACGAGTTGCTACGATTCCGTGATTTAGTGAGTGTCGTTCAAAAGTGCTTTTCTTCCCTTGCAAGGGGAAAAAGAGACAGATTCTTTCGCCATGGAACAGCGCCGAGACGTGGTTAATTTGCAAAATCGTCGCGGCCGCTGGGCGCCGTGGTCAGCTTCCGTTGACAAGCCCCCGGTCCAGGCCCCGAGGCGGGCCGACCATGAAGTCGCGCTCGCGAAAAGAGTGCAGCGGCTTGCTATTGTAGGAGGTCCGATTGCACCACCTATGGGGACCGACGGTGTGCCCATGGAATGGGGCCTGCTCACCCATGGAGTGTATTGGTGCGCCAAGGGGACGGCATCGTTGTACGAGTTCCGTGGAGAGAGCCGGATGGTCCTCCGCTGCTCGACATATCCGCAGGTAAATTCAGTAGATACCTTTACACCGCTGCTGACGCAGCATCGCGCCCTCTTTGCTAACTTCTCTCTCCGACTTCTGTTGATGCTGTATACTAATCGCTCTGATACCGGGTTTTGCGGGGGCCCACCGCCAGACGGAGATAACAGCTGGTTCATGCAGCCGCAGAGTGACTCATATCTCACGGTGTGCTGTTCGCAATGTGGAAGGGTAAGTGTCTCACTTTAATAATCAAAACGGCGCGTATAATGATTTTTTAGTAGTGGAAAAATTATATCGCGACTGGCAGTGATTGCAAGATGGTGAGTGCTCATGTGCGATGCAGCGGCGGCAGCTGCGTGTTCGCGGGGCGATTACCTTCCTTTGTGCTGATACTCATGCGTTTTTTTCCTCTGTCTACAGATTGGCGTGTGGCATGTACGGAACCTGGAGGAGGGTCCAGCGGTTGAGACTGCTGTGCATCCTAGTACCCGGAGGCTCTTTTTCGAACAGGAGAAATGGTGTCTGTTCCATGTGCGGTGCCCCTTGAACACGGTAATTTTGCGTTTGCTTGATATAGTGCGACCGCCGGCTATGTGCTGGCAGGGCGTTTAATCGCCTGCACTTCTAATAATGACTCTCCTTGTTTTTCTTTTTAGGCGATCAGTGTTGTTGTCTACCGAGGACTTTCTCGGCGTCCTCATATCCCCGAGGAATTAGTAGATAGAGGTCGCTGATATCGGGATGTGGTAGGCCTCGATCTCAATGGCGTCTCCTTGGGGAGACCATCCAACAGGCGCTTCGGTGCATCTGCTGTGGCGTCTTCGTGCCGTTCACTATGCGAGTTGTAGCCCGGGGATCTCATCCTCGGGCATACCAGGAGCAGCTGCGGCTGCCTGGTCATCCGAGTGTCGATGTTGTGGTGCGACGAATGCCCGCTCGTAGTCGTGGCGGATCGGGCCGATGGCGTCGTGCCGCGGATCGGTCGCAGCAGCCATCGTCTCGGTCGTCTCGGGCTGCTAGGGCAGGGGCTTCCTGCTCTCAAGCTCTTCTTGCGTGTAACGCGGCGCCGTCGTCTATGGTAGTGACGTTAGTAATAATAATAATAATATTATAAGTAGTAAAACCGCAAGCGGTATTAGTTTTAGTATAGATAAGGTAACAGACAACGATAATAACGCAGCTAGTGTTAGTGAAACTGGTGTCAGTGAGCCTGCGACTGATTTTCGAACGCAGAAACGTCGGCATCGAACACATGGCCCCCGTTCTGCTGGCAACGGTCGCTCAAGATCGGATGGGGTGGGTCCACGTATGGATGTAGTGCAGTCTGGCGAGTCACCGGTAGATATAACTATTTCGAATGTCTGCAACGGGACACACACTTAACATCACCAAGTATTGCACGCCATACTCGCCACGATAGACTCATCCATTACTAGGGATGACATCCTATTGATATGTCCGCGGCAGGACAGAAACAAGCGTGGAGGTGGTGTAGCCTTGTACATTCAAAATAGCTACAAAGCGACTATACTGTGCTCGTCGCAATCAGAGGCAGAGGGGAAACCAGGAATCCCGGAGTGTCTGATGTGTAGCATTCAACAGGGCAAAAGGCCACCAATGTTTGTTGCCGTAATTTATCGTCCACCAGGTGTCCCTTTCACCGACAATGATTACAGACTAGTTATGGACGATTTGAACGCGAACATGTTATCTGCCTCGCTGACGCGGAATTAGTAGATCACGGCGCGACTCACCATGTCAGGGATTCCCACACATGGATCGACGTGATCATGACTGATAACGACAGTGTAGTGCTGAATGCGAGTAATTCACTGGCCACACGAGCAGCCACAACATTATTGACGTTGAGATCTACTTTCAGACGGCAGAGCCTTCTGTACTCAACAACTTTACATACAGGGACTTTAAATCAATAAAATCAGAAGAGCTCTTATCCCTTTTGGCTGCTTGTGACTGGTCGTCGGTGAATTGTTCTGGCAGCGGAGTTGACACCCGGCTAGAACATCTTAGCCAAAACATCATGACTGTCAAATTATATTTGCGGAGGAAGTGGTCCTCAGCGTGAAGTTATCCCTCGGTAGCAATTTAGGAAGGGTTGACGGTTGCTATCGGTCTCTCCGAGGCAGGTAAAAGTGTTTCGAAAGAAAAAACAAAAGAAAAAAAAAGTTAATTCATTTTTTCTTTCAACGTTTCGGCGAACAATGTCGCCCTCATCAGGAGAACTGCGAAGAAATTCGGTTTATTGTTAGCAAAATTTCAAAGTACAAAAATTATTCAGACTGTGTGACATATGAGGTGCTTACAAGAATTATCGGACTCGACAGGCTCGTTGATGGAAAGTTCGAGGCTGCGTTTTCCCCGCCGGGCGCCGGCGGCGGCGGGGAGAGAGCGTGTGGTCGTTGTGTCTCTCTCAGCTACTCGAGGCGAATTCGCAAGAGTTGGATATCCGCGCTGCTTTTATACTCTGCGCGGGACGGTGAGAGTTGCGATTGGTTTGTTGACATTATTTGCTAGTGACGTGAGCGTCGCTGTTCATATGTGCCTACAGCTGACAGTAAGGAAGGATCGAGAAGCTCGCTTCTCTGTGAATTTCGGAGATCATCAGAGAGCGGCGTGTTGGTCCGATGCGATTTTACATTGTTCGAGATGTTTTTATAAGTAGCGCAATTGGAGAGCGAGTAAGCGAGCGTGCGTTGAATGTCTTTTTTCTATTATGATATCGGAGGTGTATGAGTCATGTGTGTTGTTGTTTTTAGTTGATGTATTAGGTGTGTGTACACAGAGCTTAGGTGCTGTGTATCTTCTTTTTTATTCACACCGTTTTCTTGTAGATGACATTGTAAACCATCCCGATTTTTTGAGATAACGGGTATTTTTTGAGATTTTAGGAGATAACTTATGATTTAGAAATCTACCAGAGAAAGTCAGCTTTGTGTACCAGTCGGTAATTACATTATCGTTTTCTTTTATTACTAACACATCTAAAAAACTTATGGAGTTATTAATTTCTATTTCATGTGTGAATTGTAGTCTGTTATCGTGTGGTTTACAATGTCATCGATATAAGAGCGATCAAATTGTCAAATAGGAAATTCCATAATAAGAACATAAGCATTGTCAAAAAACTATTGCACGAGAACAGTTACCCGCCGGCTTTCGTGAACAAATATTTGCGAAAACGACTAGCCACAATTACATCTAATACACCAAAACAAATAACAAACCGCAATGAAAAACGAAACATTGTAAGCCTACCTTATATTAGCGGTTTTTGCGAGCAAACCAGTCATGCATTTAAAGCTAAAAATATTGAAACTATACCTAAAATAAACACCTACATGAAAAGAATTATCATCAAGGGTAAAGATAAGATTGAAAAAAACAACGAAAATAATGTAGTCTATAAACTCGAATGCAATGACTGCTCTGCAACGTATGTAGGCCAAACAAAACGAAATGTATGTATACGCATCAACGAACACAAAAAAGCAAAAAATAGCGTAATATCCGATCATGTAAAAAATAATAACCACACTTTCAATTTTGAAAATTATAAAATCAAAGATGAAGAAACAAATTTAAATTAACGATTAATATCCGAAATGATTCACATCCATCTACAAGAAAACGGTGTGAATAAAAAAGAAGATACACAGCACCTAAGCTCTATGTACACACACCTAATACATCAACTAAAAACAACAACACACATGACTCAAACACCTCCGATATCATAATAGAAAAAAGACATTCAACGCACGCTCGCTTACTCGCTCTCCGATTGCGCTACTTGTAAAAACATCTCGAACAATGTAAAATCGCATCGGACCAACACGCCGCTCTCTGATGATCTCCGAAAATCACAGAGAAGCGAGCTTCTCGATCCTGCCTTACTGTAAGCTGTAGGCACATATGAGCAGCGACGCTCACGTCACTAGCGAATAATGTCAACAAACCGATCGCAACTCTCGCCGTCCCGCGCAGAGTATAAAAGCAGCGCGGATATTCAACTCTTGCGAATTCGCCTCGAGTAGCTAAGAGAGACACAACGACCACACGCTCTCTCCCCGCCGCCGCCGGCGCCCGGCGGGGAAAACGCAGCCTCGAACTTTCCATCAACGAGCCTGTCGAGTCCGATAATTCTTGTAAGACCTTGTTTAATGCCTCTCTCCAGTGGGGTCTTCCCCGGCGCCTGGAAGAACGCTCATTTGGTGCCCTTTGAGAAGAAGCCCATTCCATCTGCTGTTTCGGACTTCCGTCATTGGAAAGCTTTCTCTCCAAAGTTCTGGAGAAGATCGTGCATGAACAGACCTCCGAATATCTAGCCTCAAAGAACAGTTTTGATCCCTTCTAGACCGGTTTTCGGCAAAACCACTCGACACAGACAGCACTGCTAAAACTGACAGAGGACATCAGGACTGGTATTGACAGCGACAAACAGTTACTCACCATCTTACTACTGTTTAATTTCAGTAAGGCATTTGACTCAATTTCCCCTTCGAAGTTACTGCGTAAACTAATCAGGATGGGCTTTTCCAGATCAGTGGGTCATGTCTTACTTGTCAGGACGTAACCAAAGAGTGGTTACTAAATTAAATGGAGAATCATTTTGGCTAACAACCAACCTGGGCGTCCCACAGAGCTCGATGTTGGGGCCCTTACTGTTTAGTATTTACATTAACGATCTCCGGGAGGTATTGGCCGGGTTTCGAGCTCCCAAGGGATTGTTGACCAATAGCAGCATTTGCGTTACGCAGACGACCTACAAACCTACACCCAAGTAACAAGAGCTGATCTTCGTGAGGGTGTGGATCGCATGTCAGCGGCAGCACGAGCTGTGTCGGATTGGGCTACACACAATGCTCTGCACCTTAATACTGGCAAAACAAAGGCTATTATTTTTGGCTCAGAGTATAATATAAATCAACTACAGGGGTTAAACTTGCCTGGTATCGAGGTGCAGACGGGTGTGTTTGTCCCATTTGTCGATACCGTAACTAACTCCGGAGGGGTCATGGATTCGAAGTTAACGTGGAAACCGCAGGTGGATGCAGTTAGCCGAAAGGTTAACAGAGCTCTTTATGGACTCAGATCATTTAGATCCTGTACCAACGAGGCGTTACGTAAGCAGCTAGCCGGCGCTCTCGTCGTCGCCCACCTAGATTATTGCTCTGTTGTGTATCTTGACGTGTCAGGGGAGCTCCAGACTAAACTGCAGAGACTACAGAATTCATGTGTGAGGTACATTTGTGGTGTAAGGAGGTGCGTGTACATCGCTCCCTTCAGGAAAAAGCTGGGCTGGATGGACACTAAAGAGCATAGAACGTACTTTGCGGCGGTATTCATATATAAGTCGTTCTGCATGGGGCAACCGCCGTATCTCGTAGCCCTCTTTGCGAAAAATAAATGTAGAATAAATAAATGTAGAACTTCGGGTAGTTTGTCTAGTGATATATCCGTCCCGGTAACTAAAACCGATACTGGCCTGGACTCCTGCAGGGCGCAGGGCGTCCGCTTGTGGAATTCGCTCCCGCTAGGCATGCGGACACTGCCTTCAAAGTTCAAAATAGTAATGCAAAATTTCCTCTTGCCGGCGCCCTAGTGCGATATTATTTGTTCTGTTTAGTGTATGCGCCTGCATCGTGTCTATTTGTACCTGTTGTATTTGAAATCTAGTCTGCAATACTATCTATATTTACGTGAATAGATTAATTAATTATGTGTCATACACAAAAACTTGACGTGTACTTAAATCTATATATGTATGAAACTGTGTTATATAATGACGAAAATGTGATAATACAAGCTGTGATTTAGCCAGCTATGACGTTCTGTGACAATTGTAAATCTTTCGAGTGTTTGAAAATAAACAGTATTTCTGTTGTAATATGTGAATTTTATAATCGTAATAATACTCTACAATGGTACACGTCGCGACATCTCTGACGTCGTGGCGATTTCGTGCAGTCAGGTGAGCTCATGCGAGAGCAAGTGAACTGCGCATGCCTCGCGTGTACAATCTAAGCGCTGACTACACTGCATAATCTGTACTTGCGTCTCTCTCTCTCTCTCTCCTTCTCTCTCTCTCTCTCTCTCTCTCTCTCTCTCTCTCTCTCTCTCTCTCTC
>CM053169.1:23094461-23110158 GCA_012977825.3 Pteromalus puparum | reverse complement strand
CTCTCTCTCTCTCTCTCTCTCTCTCTCTCTCTCTCTCTCTCTCTCTCTTGCCTGTAAGACTCCGAGCTGAGCGGACGCACTGCTGACTGGGCTATAATGCCAGTATCTAAATAAACTATATTTATTATTATCTAACCTCAGTGTCAACCTATTTATTGTTCCACGAATTCCAACATGGTAGCTGAACGTGGTTGTGGTTTGTATATTAAAACCTATTACTATACCAACCTTTGGGAATGTATAGTAATATTCAAAAAGTGAGGTTAGAAGAAAAGCCACGTGGAAAAGGAGTCAATGATTATTATTAACAAAGTGAAACACACAGTGACAACTTGAAGAGTGAAACTAAAGGTAAATATTTTTGAAGTGAATACTTCTATAGACTCGTTAGGTACACATTTTTGCCGGGGAATGAATCGGGGAAAAAACCGACCGTCACGCGAACGCTAGGAGGGGAAATAAGCGAACGACCGTAGGGGAAGAGCTCTCTCACCCCCTCTACCGTGCTCTTTTCGCCGCACAAGACGTACGGACTATACGCGCACCTCTCCCTTCGCCGCGTTCTTCTTCTCTCTCTCTCTCGCTCCCCTCCACCGCGCTCTCGTCGCCGCGCAACACGTACGCGCACCTCTTCCTTCACCGCTCTCTCCTTCCGTATCTTTCCGCTGGCTTTCGGGCCCCTCGGCGCTCTCGGCGTTCTCTACCTAGCATAAACTGAAATGATGCTATCCCGCGTCTACACGTCAGTTGTACGTAAACATGTATCGCGTCAGTTGTACGTAAACATGTATATCGTTATTATTATTATTGAAGTGAATCCTTATATTTAACTACAAGTGCACAACCATTAATTGCATTCCTCAAAAATAAATTTCAATTAGAAATGAATAATGATGCTCAACAATCAACTACTAAGTATGGCACAGCATTAGATGCAGTATTTTCAAGATTTTTATATAAAATAGATGCTAAAACATTTATATCATACTTTAGTTACCACAAACCGATTATTTCTTTAATTGAATTAAAAAATGAAGATACCTGTGATTCTACCATAGGTAAGTAAAGTTGTAAATAAAGTATGTAAGAAATAAAATAATGTACGAATAACGATAAACATATTTTTATTATTTCACCTATTAAAAAAAAAAAAAAAAAAAATAAAAATCTACAATACACCTATTTCAGTATTCACTTCTATCGGCTGTCCCCAAGACAGCCATTTTTTTTTCAACGTACATTCTTGTGAACATTGTTATTTGAATTTTTTGCGTCGAAACGTCTGTCGACGAAAGAACATTTTCAAGTGAAGATTAACCGGTCAAAAAGGGTTAAAGTAATAAAAACATACGCTCAGCAACAAAGATAAAGTAGTCAAGTATTAAACAAAAAGAAGATTTTTTAAAAATAATCAGAATTTAAGTGCGATTTTAGTGGATTAAAGTCGGTAGTGAAACACGTGGTGAAGTGCTGTATCGGAGCACGTGGCAATTTTGAGGTTAAGCACGTGTTTTGTGGCTTAAACAAGAAGAGAATTCAGAACAAGATTAAGATAAAACAGAAAGTGTTTAAGAAGAAGAAATGGCTAAGCAAGCTAAAATCAAGGAAATCTTGATACCAGTTTTTGATGGTGCAAACTATACGAGCTGAAAAATAAGATTAGAAAGAGAACTAGCGCGCCACAATGCGGCCTTCGGCGATGCAAAGCACGCAAAACGCTCGCGCTTCTGTTCGTTGGCTCTGTCGAAGTGAGGCAGCGAGCTCGACCACTGCGCATACATTGTGCGCAACGATCTGGCGACCGGTTGGCGACCTGCCCATGCAGCCGTCTGCCGTGTGTGTTTTGACGTTTTGAAGCTGCCTCCCGGCCTCCGCTAACCGGAATGTTTTGCTCTCTTTAACTTTTCGGCGATATAAGTGAGTACGTAGTGAAAAAACGGGAACGACGACGCGATGCAGCAATGTTATATGTAGTTTTAAAATCAGAACAGAAGTGCTACTATGGTGCCTATACGTGTTTACAAGCAACATCTGCTTACCGCGATCCCGCTCGTGGATCAGCCGTTCGCGGTTGTTGCTTTGTAAGACAGTGGAAAGGTATTCAAAAGTGATGCACCCGGAATGGCACAAACGATGCGATGTTTGAGCAGTGTGAGTGTCAGTTCATGAAGGAGTGCTGCAGTATAGGAAGACATGTAGCTCCAACAAGAAACTTGAGTTTTTACTTGGAGGTTATCCTTTGTTTTTTGGATTGGAGTACTCCTGCGAATGCTGCTCCTGCTCATTCTATTGATGTGCTGATACATTCTTCTTGCAAGATGCTGCTTGGATGAAGATTCACTATCGCATAAGATCTACGACTGGTTTTCCTTTGTTTTATTTCCTGTGTTCATTATGTTTATAACAGATATCTATTGTGTTATGTGCAGTATAATCAGTGTAATTTTCTGATCTGTTTTTTTAGAGTTGTACTCTCTCTCTCTCTCTCTCTCTCTCTCTCTCTCTCTCTCTCTCTCTCTCTCTCTCTCTCTCTGGTGGTGCTAGTTGGCGTTTCTAGGTACTTCGAATCAACAGCCTCAATACGACCCTGGAGCTGGATTTATGGTATCTGATCGTGTTGCTTGGCATCTCTGGCTGATGTCATCAGGAGACAACCTTAGAATTACATTTGAACTTTCTACAAGTGCTGGTTGGCGTTTCTAGCTGGCTCAACCACCTGCGAATGATCCTGGAGCTCTATTTCGACTATCTTGCAGTCCTGTTCGGCATTGCCAGCTGATTGGATCACCTTGAGACGATCTTGCAACTGAATTGATGCTGTCTTGGAGTATTGGTTGGCGTTCTTGGATACTTCAACTATTTTAATACGAATCTGGATATGGATTTATACTATCTGACAAGGTAATATTGGAAATATTAGAATAAACTTGAACTGTATGTTGAATTTATATTGTATCTTCAATAAGTTTCAACTTGAAACGCTTTGTCCCCTATGATAAGTTCAGTAAACAGATGTCTAATGGCTCGCGGATACCTTTTCAGTGTTCATGATGATAATCTTCTGTTTGTAAATGTGAATTATGTGACTGAGACATGTGGTTTGACGGTATTCATACTTAAAAGCTGTCTTGTATCAAATTTTTATGCAGAGATCAGTGGTCTGAATCTCTCAATAATTATTTATGAGTTTGATTTTGTAATATTTTTCTGTATGTCTAGGTGCATAAAAACTTCTGCATTTGTTGGATTATGGTCTATTGCGTCTACCGGAGTCAACCTAAGGATACTGATGGTGTTGATAACTGAGCTATCAAAATCTTGGAGTGGGAACGTAACTTCATTCAAGACTGTTGCACTACTATACTTCTACTATACGTATCTATAATCATGTATTTTAGAGGCTGGTTTTTCTTTAACAGTTAATTAAATTATACAGTCATTGTTTTCTAGTTTATTTCAGGCAATAGCATGGTAGGAACAGGAATCGCACCTACTATAACGTCACCAGTGCAACGACCGTTTTCTAGCCAGCATAGCTACGGCCCTGAAATATCCGACCAGGTGCTGCGCTGTGAGCGTACGGCAGTGTATCGNCTCTCTCTCTCTCTCTCTCTCTCTCTCTCTCTCTCTCTCTCTCTCTCTCTCTCTCTCTCTCTCTCTCGCACTTACAGGCCCCCCGTAAAAGTATTTATCGCGTTGAAGCCGCCGGCGCGGACTACGTACACAGTAAATGATAACGCGTTTGGTGCGCATACCCCTCTTCTCGCATCCACGAGGCGCTTGCTGCGTAGCTGAGCAGTTTCGCGTGCAGCAGCAGTTCAGTTCTACTCCTTCCGCTCAACAAGATATACACTTCGCACACTACATATTCCAGAGACGAAACCACGTGGCCAAGTGTAAGAGAGGAAGCCATTTTCAGCCAGCTACGACGCGAATTCCGAGCTGCTGTTGGGACCAGCACATCCTACGTAATTTTAATCTAATAGCTTAACAAACTAACATTTGTTCTTTTATTGTATTTCTCGCACCCGGGGATCTCTACACCAGACTGATCCGGGGAGTCTTTTCCCTCGAGGAAAGACTCAAGCATATATAATTCACTAACCCAGCCACCGACGGGTCATAAAAAGATAGCTATATGCTATCCTACTGGGCTAGCTCAGTAGGTTCTCCCATGGTCGCATTTCGCGAATTATACGCAAAATAATCATATCATCGTAACACCTCGTAAAACTAACTAAATAATCTACGACAATCACGAAGATCACATATCATCTTTTTTTTCATCCTTAATGTTTAACCCTTTGCAGGTCATTTACTCTACATTCGTCAATTTCCACCACAATATTTTTTCTCAACGATTTCTTATATGTGTGATAATATTACTCTTTTTTTTCGTTCATCAACCGCGTTAGTATTTTCGAGACTTATTTCCCATATAATCTATCCGTTGAAAGCCGGACACGTGTCTGGATACACGGTAATGGAAAATAAGTCTTACTATATACAATTAAATCGTGTAATCTAATATTATAGACATATACTCAATAAAATCATAATATTCCCCGCGTATTTTTCCGAACAGTAACCTCAAAACATCATAGCTCAAATATATAATCAATCTTTTCCGAACCAATTTTCATTTATTCCAGGACATTTCATCTAACAATTCATTCACATTTTTACTAACCATTATTATAAACTATCTTTTTCTGCGCTATAGGTTCTCCTCGATTTATATCAAAAGTAGTCAATATTGTGACATGTTCGAATAATATTATAATCCGTGTTTATAAAGTGATTTGATATGTCGAGTCGCCGCAATTGTTGTTAGTTGTGTTTGGAGTTTTTCTAGGTGTCGATTTCCTTCGTTTAGCTTAGTTCAATATTAGATTATTCATACTTTTAACAAATTCTTGAGTAAGTTTTGAGAAATAAATAAAGTGAATAAAGACTGCTAGCCACAATCATTTTGTCAATCTTAAATCTGTGTAATACTTTATTTGACCTACTGCTCCTATCTACTCCTAAAATAATAATATCTGCGCCACAAGTCCTTCAACAATTTATTTTCAACAATATATTTTAGTAGAAAAATAAGATTCTTTCACCAGTGACTCCATTACCAGCAAGTAATATTGCTATGAACGGTAGCATTATACACACTTCAGTATCCACGAGTACACCTCTGAGCACAACTGTCAGACCTCTTAGCACAGATAGAGTGGGGTCTGCAGACTCTCAATAAAGTCAGGATTCCATCAGCTCACCGCAGACCGTGGAATAGTCCGTACCATATTAATCAAAATTGATATACACTTAACTTTTTAATACGTGAGATAGAGAATTCAGCATATTTTAGAGGGATGTAGTAAGCTGCTTAGAGCTTTTTTTCCATCTAAGTAAATTTTCTTATTATTGAGTTGAGGTTTTTCTAGTTCAGTAATAATACACTCGAATTTTGGAAGTGAATTGTACTGATTGAACTTAAAAGACATAATTTGCATAGTATGGATAGTTTGCATAGTATGTACTTCTTTGAATTTTCACTAAATAAGTGGTTTCATCTTGTATATATGTACGAGATAAAGACCAAAAAGTCATTTTTGTAACACAAGCACGATTTTCGCGTTTTTCTGACCTATTAAGCGGGACTAAAGTAACTTTTTTCAGACCGGCGGTCAAAAAAAATTGAAAAACGCCCGCTTCTCGTCTGGGGCTCGTAAAAGCCCTCGCCTTCGGCTCGGGCTAACTCGCCTTGACTCGTACTGCAAACTCCACACTCGACCTAAAAAAGCCCACTTTACGCCCTTGGCACACAATATACTATTTCAGCTTTTAATAATATAGGAAAATTGCTAAAAAAATTTGGGTTGAATGGGGCATGTTGCACTCAAGTTATTATTGTATCTATGTATCTAAAAATCGCTTTTAGGGTGTTTGTCTGTCAAAAAAGTGTTAAAAATTGTTTGCCACGGTAAAAAGTTGTATTTTTAAAATGTTTACAACTTTTATATTTAATATTTTCGTGTAAAACGTAAATCCGAAAAGTTTTATGGCAAATAATTGGTTTTTTAGCTGTAAAAAATCGATTTTTGGCTGTTAACTCGAGTTTTAAGCATTTTCATGATTTTTTTAAATTGAAAAAAGTTGTATTTTTGAATGATCTACAACTTTTCCATTTAAATTTTTTTTGTAGAATGCTTAGAATTCGATTTACAGCCAAAAAACCGGTTTTAGCGATTTTTGGAGGTGGTCGCATTCTGCGGATATGTGTGGGATTAAGCTGAAAATAGAACCACACGGTTCTGGAAGTGAGGGGAGTTTGCACACAAAGTTTTAGCCTGATCGACTAAAGTCTCTCAGAGATAATCGTGTAACACCAAAATTTTTATATAAAAATACGCGTAAAAATCGAACAAATTGTGCTCGCATTTCAAAATTACGCAGAGGATCGGGATAACAAAAAAAATAGTTTTTTAGTTTTTGCGAGAGGAGACTCCTCCTAAAATTTCAGCCTGATCGGTCGAAAACTGCGTGAGATATCGCATCTCACACATGTTTCGCACACGAAACTATAAGGCACTTCCGTGTCGCGGTCGTGCCTAAAAATATGACTCAACCAGACTCTGATAATAAAGCCAACGTCAGTACTTTTGTGGTACAAACTAAAGGAAAATGCTATACATGTGGCGAAACCGGCCACTACAGTAGACAATGCACGAGACCACAGCAGCAGAGCAACCGGAGACGAGGTGCTCAATCCAGTCAAGGTCAACGAGGTCCCCAACGAGGTAGTCAACGAGGCTACAACAGAGGGTACAATAGAGGCTTCAACCAAGGCAACTATCGAGGTCGTCAACGAGGCGGGGGTCAAAGTCAACCCAGAGGCGAACCTTCAGGCGAACAACAGGGTGACTATCATCCGAAGCATGGCTGACACAAGTCTGCAACTCAGAGGTAAATCAGGTAACTGCGTTAAAAAATAGTAGCGTAAATTCAGGTCAAATAATTTGGATTCTTGATAGTGGCTGTACAGACCACATTGTAAAAAATGATAAATTTTTTTCTAAATACATATATTCAAAAAATCCTATTAAAGTAAAATTACCAGATGGTAAAAATTTGAAAGCTACTAAAATTGGAACTGTAAAATTAATTTTCAAAAACTATTATAATCAAAAAACCGCTGCCAATTCATTGGCACGTAGCTTCCTCCAACGAAATTTATTGTTCCAATAAATAAAAAATATTGTTTTAAAATACAGTATGTGAATGCTATTTTAAATATTTTCAAATTTAATTATTTTGCTGTAGAAGCACTAGACACCCCTATAAGAAAAAGCTAAATTTTTTAGAAAAATCGATTTTACATTTCAGCTCTTAAATTTTAACAGCAGATAGCTTTTTTTATGGTGAATCGCCAAATAAAATTTTGAAGCATTTGACTACATTGTTATAGAGATATGAGGAATCAAAAAATTTAAACAAAAAAATTCAAACCTTGATATGTTAAGAACCATAGGGGTTTCAAAGCTGCGCAACGAACTTAGCCAAAACACATAAAATATCTACCTTTTCCTAAAATATCAAGTGCAATAAGGCCTTTTTACGCCCGTAATCGTGGCACAAAAAAATTCATTTTTTTCAGTTTTCGATTTATTACTGGAAAAATAAGTAGCCAAATCACTTGAAATTTTAATGGGATATAGTTTGACACGTAACCCATTAACATGATTATTTTCGTGTGGTTATGATGTTTAGTTTCAGAAATATGAATTTAAAAAAAATCACTTTTTTCATGTTATCTGCCGAACGGAGTGGTCGATCCCGAGGACCAAACGGGAAAAAGTAGGTAATTTTATTATCATTCAAATACATTTTAGCTGAATCGTTTGTAGCAATGGAATTATTGAAAAAAACTCAAAATAGTCTTTTTAAAAAATCAAAAAATGGCCATAAAAAGAAAAATAGTTAAGAAAATAAAAAAAAAAAAGTTTTTCATGAATTCAGAATCCAAAAATAGATATGCATGTCAAATTTGATTGATATTGACGGAGTAGTTCCAGAAATATTGCGGTATACATACACACACACACATCCACACACACATACACACACACACATCCACACACACACATCCACACACACATACACACACACACATCCACACACACACACACACACACACACACACACACACACACACACACACACACATCCATACGGACATTTTCTAAAAACACGTAATTCGAACTTCAAACATCTCAAAACATGTTTCTATGAAGTTTTAGCGAAACTGAGAATTTTACTATTACAAAGCTTCCTCTAGGAGAAAGCAAAAGTAGATGTGAAAAATTGTTATGATGTCAAGGGAATAAGACAAAATATACTAAGTTTATCCAAAGTCTCTGAAAACTGCACAGTAGTAGCTAAAAATGATAGTGCCAAAATATATAATAAATCTAGAGAATTAATAGCAGTTGCATATAAAAAAGATAATTTGTATCCCTAGTGGAAATGGATTTTGTGCCATTTCCACTAGGGATACAAATTATGTGTGCCATAGTGTGCCAAAGTGGTCAAATTCGGACAAGTGAGACAGTATGGCACACTATGGCACACTTTGGCACAGTTTGGCACACTTGGGCACACTTGGGCTCTTGTAACGCTCAGGCGGTTACACGATAGACTGGCACGCTGGTGACCCGGGTTCGAACCTACCTCCCGGCCCTTTTTTTTAAATTTTCAATAAATCCTTTAGTGTGACACACTGTGCCATACTGTGCCATACTGTGCCATAGTGTGCCATAGTGTGCCATAGTGTGCCACAAAATTATTAATTTATAAATGGGTGTACGCTCGCTGTGTTATTGTGTGCCATGGTATGCCAAAGTGTGCCAAAGTGTGCCAACGTGTGCCATAGTGTGCCATAGTGTGTCATACTGTTTCACTTGTCCGAATTTGACCACTTTAGCATACTTTGGCACACTTCGGCACACTTTATCACACTTTGGCACACTTTGGCAGACTTTGGCACACTTGGGCACACTTTAGCACAACTAATTAATTCCACTAGGGGTTATATGAAAAGTTTTGTAACACGAAAAGATAGCAAGCAAATGTATGTAAATTCAATCAAACTAACTGATAAAGAGAAATAGCATAGGGCACTTGTCCATGTAAATTTTCAATACTTAAATACATTAGTAAAAAATAAATTAGTAGAAGGCCTGCCAGAAAAAAAATGAAAATACAGAAATGAAATGTGCGAATTGTATTGAAAGTAAAATGTCAAATGTACCTTTCGAAAATAACAGGACAAAGACTACTAAAATATTGGAATTAATCATACAGATTTAAATGGTCCACATAACACAATTGGTTATGATGGAGAGAAATATTTTGTAACTTTTGTTGATGATTACAGTAAGTGTACTAGAATTTTTTGCATAAAAAATAAATCAGAAACTGCCAGTTGTCTAAAAGAACTTGTAAATTTAGTAGAGAATAAATTCAATAAGAAAGTGAAAAAGTTGCAATGTGATAATGGTAAAGAATATTTAAACCGTGAGATTTTTGATTTTGTTAAGTCTAGGGGAATAGAACTAGTAACATGTCCACCGTACGTCCATGAACTGAATGGAGTAGCGGAAAGATACAATAGATCAGCTATGGACATAGGTAGATGCTTGATGCGAGAAGCAAAAATTCACAGGCGATTTTGGCCGGAAATTATGAAAACTGTTGCCTATTTAAAGAATCGTACAATTGCAAATACAGAGGACAACAAAACTCCTTATGAAATATTTTTTGGTAAAAAACCTAATGTAGATAATCTAAAAATTGATGGCAGTCGAGTCTTTGTAAGAGTTCCAGAAGCGTTGAGAAAAAGCAAATGGGATGATAAAGCCCAATTAGGAGTACTAGTAGGTTATGTAGAAAATGGCTATAAAGTTCTAGACAATGGTAGAGTTATTCACGCTAGACATGTACAAGTAGTTGAAGAAAATACCGAAATTATTTGTTTAGAAAAACATGATGATGAAAAAGATATAGATTTGGAAAATAGCGAATCTGAAAACGTAGAAAATGAAATACTGGAAAATGAATCCGAAACTAATGAATATGATGTAAATTCAAATCAAACAAAATCTCTTATCTCTGCTCAGGCCTTCGGGGGAAGTAGAGATAACGAATTAAATTTTGATATTGCAAAAAATAATAATTCAAGCTTAAAAGTACAAAGAAAATCTAACAGAAAGAAAAGTCCTGTAAATAGATATGGAAATCCTGTAACTCATTATATATATATATATATATATATATATATATATAAATCACATTGATGCAAATGTAGCAAATACATTTGAGGAGGTGTTAAACTCAAATGAATATAAACAATGGAAAATTGCAATAAATTCCGAAATTAATAGTTTAAAGAAAAATAATACTTGGCAAATTGTTGAAAGACCTAAATATAAAAAGATCATTGATGCTAAATGGGTGTTCAAAAAGAAAAGCAATAATGTCTATAAAGCTAGATTAGTTGCTAGAGGTTTTCAACAATAGGAATACATTAATAATGTTTATTCACCAGTAGGAAAAATGCAAACTTTAAACATTTTATTGTCTTATTGTTGTAAGAATAATTTATTCATTGAACAAATGGATGTAGGGGCAGCATTTTTAAATGGTTTGTAAAAACAGAAGTATATGTTAATGAACCGAAAGATTATGCAACTGGAGACAATAAAGTTTGTAAATTGCAAAAGGTACTCTATGGACTCAGAGAAAGCCCAAGAGCTTGGTATAATTGTTTTAATAAATACATGGAAATTTTAAACTTTTTTAGAAACAACTATGATAATTGTATGTACATAAAAAATACAAGCAAAGATACAATATATATCTTCCTATATTATATGTTCATTTTGGCAAGACTCCTGATATAGATTATAGCAATGATAGACTTAAAATGATCTTAAGTCAAATAAAATATATTGAATTTTTGGCTGCTAAATAGAATCTAGAAAATGCAAAACTATATGATACTCCAATGGGGACTAATCTAAAATTAGATCAAGTTAGTCAATTAGACGAACGAATCAGGTACAGAAACTTGATAGGAGAACTGTTATATATAAGCTCAGGCACAAGGCCAGATATATTGTACAGCGTAAATTATTTAAGTCGATATCAAAGTTGCTTTGATCAAACTCACTATAAATATGCGATGCGAGTCTTAAAATATTTGTACAAGACTAAAGACTTAAAACTAACGTATGGTGATAATATAAATAGCGAGATACTTGATTGTATGGTAGATTCCGACTTTGCTGGCAATAATGTAGATAGAAAATCTACAAGTGTATACGTAATTAGATTATATGGTAATGTAATTTTTTGGAAAACCCACAAACAAGGTGCGGTAACAAAATGCTCAACTTTTGCTGAATATGTAGCTTTGTCAGAGGCAGTCTCCAAAATATTGTTTGTAAGAAAATTATTGAGCGAATCATTTGATGTAAATTTACTTGAACAAACAACTATTTACGAAGATAATTCAGGAGCAATTGTAATCGCGAAATTCGGAAACTTTACTCCAAATTCAAAGCACATTGAAGTGCAATATCATTATATAAATGAAAGCTACGAAAAGGGCGAAATATATATTGTAAAAGTTGACTCGAAATGTAATTTAGCAGACATCTTCACAAAGAGTCTGGATAAAACAAAGTTTCTAGATAATAGAAAAGGTTTAAATTTAATCTAAAGCATTTATATAAAAGGTTCAAGTTCAGAACTCGAAATATTCTAAATTCAATTAATCTAGAATGCGATAACAAATTGTATGCGTAGGTGAAAATCTATGTAACACCAATGTATTGAAATATAATGTTAAAAGATCGCGATTATAAAATTCAGGAAGCGTGTTGTAATCTGTGAGTTCTATAATCTTAATAATATCCTAGAATGGTACGCCGTGACGTTATGTATTTCGCGGTTAATGGCGATGATTTTGAACGGGCCGCGGTACTCCTTCGCGAATTTTCCCTTCTTTGGTTCCTTCAGTAGGAACATAATCTCGCCTTGCCAGCTCTTCAAGCACGCGATTCTGAAAGTGCGTGCCTTGGTCTGTCACGATGGCCGCTGGAGTGCCGAAAACACAAATAATTTTCTTGGTAAGCACGCATGCGACTTCGTCGGCGTTCGCGTGCTTGGTCGGTATCAGGATTGCGTATTTAGTTAACATGCCCTGGACCGATAGGATGTACACGTTCTCACGCCTTAATTTTTCCATAGGCCCGTAAAAATCTAGGGCTATCTGGGCAAACGGGGTCGTGGGTGTGTTGCTGATTAGCAGGGGCAATCGTGTTTTTATGCGGATAAGTTTGTTGCTCTGGCAAGTAGCGCAGCGAGCAACGAACTGCTTGACGTCAGGGCGCATATTGCGCCGATAAAAATTGTTGGCGATTTTGCTGTACGTCTTCGCAGCACCTCAGTGTCCTCCCATGGCGGCTTTGTGGTATTCTTTGATCACCTTCAAGCGCGAGGTCATCGGGGGTGCGGGTAGATTGTTTCTGTACAATACCGCAACGATTGCCTTTCCTTTAAAAATGCTGTCGAACAGCTCGGAGAATGTATTCCATTCCGTAAGCATCAACATTGCTTAATCGCGTATTATGGCCAGGCTCCGGATTTCCTCCTTAGCGACCACGCTTCTTAGCGTCATCAGGCATTTTCGCATGTCCAACTTCAGCGTACGGTCCTCGAGTGACGACTTTATATAGAGGCCAACTAGCTTAACGCCCCCACACCCTGTAACATTATTGGTTCTCGGTTAGTTCGAGCGGGTTTAAATATCCGCGCTCGATCAATACGCGCCTCTTGTATCTCGGTAGAGATTAAGCCGTCTGCCGAGATTAGTTATAAGAGGTTCTCTTTGAACCGAAAGGGGTGTTCGTTGTAAGCCTTAAGATGCACAAACGGCGGGGGTTCTTGGCCTTCCGGGGTCGCCTACGGCGGTTTTTCGCAGGGCAGCCTGGCCTTGGCTACGACGTAGCGCTTCAATTTGTAATTTTTTAGCACGGCCGCTACTGTGGCTGCCGCGACTTCGTTATCGCGTTGGCTTTGCTGTGTTTAGCTGTATCAGCTGAGCCGGGCTGTGTCCGTGCTGGCGTGACCTTGGCTGCGACGTCATTGGCAGAGACATTATTGGCAGAGACGCCGGCTAGTTGTAGTCTGGACCCAGCGAGCCGCCAAAATCGGCCTGCATAACGTTGCCATATTGACGATTGTTGAGGATGGTCGATTGGTCGGCTTCTTCTAGGTCCGCTTTCTTGGACTTAACTCTTTCCAGGAAGGTCAGTTTGGTTTACGGTTCTGCACACCGCTTCTTCCGAATAAACACGTGCGTGCAGACGTTGCCGGAGCTTACCGAAGCCTCGTTATCGGAGAGTACACGAGGTCTGTCGTAATTTAATTTTACGCCGGCGAAGTCCTCGTGCGGCCCGCTTATCTCCGGGGAAAAGAGCAGCGGTGCTGAGCCAGCGTCGCAAGCTCTGCTTTCTGTTCCCGGTAAGCTTGGAGGTGTGAGATTACCCGCGCCCTCGGGTGGATCGTCTTCGGATTTTTGCGAAGCGATTTTCCCACTAACCAGTGTTTTATCCCATCTGGCGGCTTCGATGTCAGAGCTGACGGGGCTCGTCACCCTATGCTGCTCGTTTTTTCTTACGGCTATCTGCGTCTCCACGAGCGCAGGCTGCTGCGCAGTTCTCAGCTCCGAGTCTGACGCGTGGCCCTTCGACTTTGCATCTTCCAGAGGTCGGTTCGTATGCCGCCTTTACCTTGGTGCGCTCCCTCTTAAATGTTCACCCTTAGCTTTTTCTTGGTCTTATCTCCGGACCATGGTGTTCGCGTTAGTCAGTAGGTTTAACGCTGAGGAAGCTGGCGAAACATAGCGTGGTCACGTCGCAGCGCTTTTTAGCGGCGAGGTGCTCCTCGGTGCTTTCGGAGCTTGAAGGCTGCTGGACCTTCCCGTCGTCCGCTTTGTCTTGGTGTCGTACTGCGCGCGCTCGGAAAATTCTCCCCACCGGGGCGCCAACGTCCTCGTCGGGGTTCTCGCGAATTTGCTTTTCAGCAAGCTCATAGAGTTCGATGCGCGGCAGTTCTGGGTTCACATCCCCCACGGTCAGCACGGCCTTGAGGCGATTAAAGCCCAGGTCCGGCTTTTTTGTCGTGTGGAAGTGCTTGGGAGCTTCGTGGTTGGTGCTCACGACGAATTGTCTGCCAAAAAGATAGCAACGAAATTGTTCTTCGGCGATAACTATCGCCAATAATTCTTTATCGTAAGTAGGATACTTAAATTCGCTACCTTTCAAGCACCGATACGCGCACGCGCACGGCTGGTATGAACCAATTTTTCCTTGGCTCAGTATAGCGCCAAGGATTAAATCGCTCGCATCAGTTGTAACTATGAACGGCTGATCTAGGTTGGGGGCCTTTAAAACTGGCTCCTTCGACATCAGGCTGCATAGCGCATCGAACGCCGAATTTTTTGCTTTGCCCCAGACGAATTCTACGTAAGTAGTTATCCTAGCACTATGGCGAACCCAAACATCGCCATAGTGCTGGGGCCGTCGGAGCGCTAGGATATAGGTGGTATATCATATTACTGTTTGGGTTAGGTGAGTCATTCACTAGACTGGCACCACTGACCCCGTGTGTGTGTGTGTATGTGTGTGTGTGTGTGTGTGTGTGTGTGTGTGTCAGTGCACGCGTGCTTAGTATGTGGAGTGAGCTGCGTATGCTGCTGCTGCTTGTCATGTGTGTGAGTGTGTGTGGGTATACGGCTGCTTGTCGTGTGTTGTGATTGTGCGTGTGCTGCTGTTCCTGCTGCTTGTCGTGTGTGAGTGTGGTGCATGCTGCTGCTTGTCATGTGTGGAGGTGTAGCCCGCTACTTATCATGTGTGAGTGTGGTGTGTGTTGTGTGGTGTGTGTGTGTGTGTGTGTGTGTGTGTGTGTGTTGTGTGTGTGTGTTTATTGAGAATCGACTCTGTCGGTTATGAGAAATAATTGTGTTTTCTCATGATGTTTTTGCATCTTTTATTTATAGCCTTAACCGTGGATCTATCGAGTGTACATACATAAAGAAGTTTCCAGAGCTATGGGTCTTTATGGAGTTTTTATTGTAGTTTTCGATATTATATTGATTTTTATAGTTCATGGTGACGATTTATGAGTTTTGATTTTATAGGGAGTGTTCATGGTTTTTATGATGTTTTTGCAAGTTCGTGTACAACACTCAACGCGGTATACTGAGTGTACCTACATAAAAGGTTCCAGAGCTATGGGGTCTTTAGGAGTTTTATTATGGGGTTTTTTAATTTTTGTCGATTTTTGGTCGTTTATGGTAGACGAATCATGGTTATATGATTGTTATAGGGGTGTACATGGGTTTTTATAGGTGTTTTTGCAACTTTCGTGTACAACCTCACCGCGGTCTACAAGTGTACCTACTTAAAAGTTTCTAGATTATGGGTCTTTATGGAGTTTTTATGGGTTTTTTAAATTTTGTCGATTTTTTTGGTAGTTTATGGTAAACGAATCATGGGTAGATGAAATTTATCAGGTGTCCATAGGTGTTTTATAAGTGTTTTTTGCTACTTGTGGATATCAGCCCTCTCCGTGGCAT
>CM053169.1:23074329-23094436 GCA_012977825.3 Pteromalus puparum | reverse complement strand
ATTCCTGGTTTAGTATGATCGTCAGTGTTTACAACAAACGCAACCGGTTTAGTCCACACACGAGGTATCTGGTCCGCAGGAAATACACCCACAGTGTGCGATTGTATGCATGATAGAATTTTTAATATTTGAAGACTATCCATTACAAATTTGCTCCGCCGGGTGGAAGTATCGATGTTCTTGTAAGCACAACCAATTTTTCAAACGATGAGCGTTATTCAATGCACATCTATATCTTTGGTAGAAGGGTTTAACAACGTGGTGTATACAATATGCATCGGAGGATAAACGATCAAAAGCAGGACAGGTGCTATCGTTTTCTAAATTAATAATTTCTCGAGCAATAATTTTATATAAAATACACCGTTTCACGCTACCTCTCACATAAATTTTCCTCACACTTTTTGTAATGTCTTTCAGTCTTCGATAAAGCATTTTCAAATTTACTTCACCTTCGAAATAGTCCAATCCGTGTTTCTCTCTAGTCAACCATTCATTTTGCTGCCGAATATCTTCATTTAAATCTTGTATACTAAACGGTGATGCGACTACCCAATGAGCACTGAAATTATTATAAAGACCAACTATTGCAATTTCTTTTGGTACTGGTACTGGTAACTGAATATCAATGATGATGTCCATCTTTTCTTTTAAAGATTTTTCACAGCATTCGAGAGACAAGACACCACTGACTCACGAGCTATACTATCATCCGGTATATATAATATAAGAGAGCGACATCTACATGTAAAAATTTTAACCGCTAAAGTCAATGATCGTTTGACGTGATGCATCTATTTCCAAGATATTGTCGTATTCTGCGTAAACGATACAATTTACAGTATCAGCCAAAGGATCATCGAACCGTACATCTAATCGAACACTGCCATGTTTAATTAAATTCCAATGAGTGTTATCATTAGCAGACAAATCGGGTGTTAAATCAAATGCGAATAGACAATACCCATCAGGATATGATTCTCGTGTGATTTGATTACCTTCATTAAGAAAATGTATACCCGTGCCTGAATATAAGGTGTGATACGCATCAACGTATAATTTATTTGTTTTAAAATCTGGTTGTAAAGGTTTCGATGGTATCTGTACACCGTCAACATATAAACATAAAAAATTTATATTGAAGTGTTCAAAATTAAAAGGATTGCGTTCTCGATCACCATTGAAAGCTTTGTTATTTACAAAACCTATTATAATCCGTTTTGGCAGCTGTCCTAATATGATATTATCCAAAGTTTCACCATGAATTCCACTGTGCATTGTTATAGCTTTAACCTCTACCCTTGTGATAGGGTATTTAGCAGTTGTTTTTGAAAGTGCTTGAGCATGTGCCAGTAATATACTAGGATTAACTTTGACGCGTCTGACTAATAAATTTGCTTCTTCTATGTGTACAGAGAAACAGCCCAGCACATCCATCAAACAAAAACTATCTCGAGATTTTACAAGTCGCACTCTTACCTCAACACCGTTTAACAACAGTTTTTCTTGATTAAATACGTCGCAATGAAGGTGGCCTTTCAAGTCAATTGTCCGTTTTGCTGATAAAAATTTTCGACGTTCCACGAGTCCGGTATTATTATCCATACTGTCCATATGACCGGCTTTATCGTCACACCACAAGACACTTGTCAAATGTGAAGTTTTAGCAGCAGGTCCATAGTTTAGTAAAGTTTCGATGTATGCTCTATAAGCGTAGGCGTTAGTGGATGGTGATACTGGTTTTTGATTAAAAAATACGTCCACTTGGTTGAACATAGAGTGCATGAAATTATTAACTGGACCAACTTTCGTTACATTAGATCTAAAAGTTGCAACTTGAGCTTCAGCTACATCATCTTCCGTCATACTGCTTTTTAATTTTACCCGAAGGCTGAGCATTGTGTGAGCGAGATCGATGTATTCCTCGCTATTCCCTGGTAGCACAAATTCTATAGGTGAATCATCGGTCAATGATGATATTGGTTTGTAGGTCATCCAGTGCGAACCTTCGATCGTCGTTTGGGTAGGTGGTATTTCAAATAAGAGCAACTCCGATTTTAAACACTCACAAGAGTGGGTGTGTAAAAACGCCATCTTTTCTTTCAGTTATCAAAAATGTCTCTTGTTGTCCTTTTCTTCTTTTTTTTTGATTGTCTTTTCTTATTCTTCTTTTTCTTCTGCTTCCTAGCGCTTTTCGATTTATCTCTTCTAGCTCTTGTACGCCTTTTAGAAACCTTCCTTTTTTTTGTAGGCTTATTACATTTCACGATGCTACCAGGTCCACCAAGCATTGGCAACTGAAACGATTGACCGTGACGCAGGCGTTTATATCCTGACCCCTCCATCAACTTATCCAATTTCTCTTCAGCCTTCCTCTTGAGAGTTTCACCGGATTCTCTAATACGTTTGCGAAACGACTCCTTGATGGGTGTATTATTCATTGTTACGTCAGACATTATGTTCATCCCAGAACGCAGTGCTTCCTTACCAACAGCTTTGGCGCCACGTGTCAAGAGCGGTAGTACACGTCGAAATATACCAGCCAAAAAAGAGCCAATACCACCATGACCTCTCTGATAAGGGGCACCAATGTATACCCGTCCGACACCGCCGTTGTAACCGTACCCAGCTTGTGTGTTGAAGTATGCTTCGTATCTATCCATTCTGCAGTTCTCAATCGCCAATTTTTTTAAAATGAAGTGTCACTGTCAGAGTTCCATTGTCAAATGGTATCGGTTGCCCACATTGATCCCTTATATCAATTTCAACGGTCTGAAATGAGCCGAATAATAGAGGTAGGTACATGGGTGGGGAGAAACTTTTAATTTTCGTACAGCCATAGGTGTAGCTATCCATATTAATCGAAACCGATCTTAAAAGCCGTGATTGGATATCCCCCGTCACGTAAGGTTCACAAATGTCGGTATAGATCATAAGCATGGATGGTAAGGCATTGGAGAGGTGGGCTGGTCTATTGGCCTCGATCGAGTCGTTCCTCTCAAAGACAAGATTTCTGGCTTCAAATCCTAAGATTTTTCGTAATTTTTCAGCTAAATATACCTCATGTTGCAAACCTGGACATGTACTCTCAGCACAGACTCTATTGATTGATACATAACCTCCATGCTCAATTTTGAATTCCAGGTGATTCTTTGTAGAAACTAAATTGTTCAATTCGCTCACCAAGGACTCTATATCTTTATAAACTCCTGGATGAATTAAAGATGCACCTCCACTTAGAGTGTCCAGTATTATTTTATTTTGATCAGTAAAATCATATTCTATATTTTCTATCAAAGCAATATTCTCCACGGGATTATACGGCATATTTTTCACCAGTACGTATCTTTCGTTTCTCTCTGATGACACGTGCTGAAACGTCAGCGGAATTTGAACCTCTGTGAGAGCAACGCACCATTGACCTTGAAGTCGTATTTGCTGAGGCAACTGCGTAATAAAATGTGTGGTAGTATTTTCAGAGAAATAACTCATGCTGCTATTGCTAGGCAGAACAACGTAGAATTGATCTTTCATTTTTATATTCTCTCAATGTCACGTGCTTTCACCCACGAGTTGAATTTATCTGGATAACCCTTCCAACTAATGTAATATTCCTTTTTACGTCCTTTACCTCTGGTTTTTAAAATTTTCTCAACCTCGAAAATTGCTGTATTCAAATTTTTTCGAACTCTGCTTAATTCTTCGGCGTAGAAAAATCCATCAATATCTTCACCCGCTAAATCTTGTAGATAGTACACCGGTGGTTGACGTGTCTCCGAAACTCGAGTAATCTTGAATATCTCTAGTGTCCAACCACTCTCGTATCCTTTCGCGAAAACGTTCTGCGCACGACTGACTCGTACCAGCTGTCCGGGTTTATATTTAACCGATCTGCTACCATGATTCTCATATCGTTGTTTTAGATTTTTACGAGCTTTGGCAGCATTGAACAGAGTCACAGATGCAGGTGTCATCTTCGTCGCTGAATGTTTGGCGTTATTATACGATTCTAATATTTTTGGCAAGATATCGATGTATCGACGTGTATTTTGGTGTGTAAAGTATCTCCAAATTCTCTCTTTTATAGTTCTTATGAATCTTTCAACAATGGCCGCCTTAATATCAGGACTTCGTGCCACTCTGTATGTTATACCATGCTCTTTTAAAATTTCTTGCATCTCACGACCGACAAATTCTTTACCCTTATCCGTTTGGAGACAAATAGGTTGACGATTTTTGCTTCTTGACAAGATACGCTGGAAAGCATGAGCAACATTTTTTGAAGTTTTATCCTTGACAAGCTCGAGCCAACTGTATTTACTAATCACATCGATGACTGCTAAAACGTAGGTATAACCATCATTATAAGTTTTTATTGATTTCATATCCATTAAATCAGCTTCCCATAAATCATCCATGTTTCGAACATTGTAATTGCGTCTAATAAAACGGTGTCTGACAGGTTTGTGTAAATTGTATGCGTCTTGACTCTCTAACCATTCAACGATACTCTGTCGCTTGTGTTTCTTGCCTGTAGCTTGTGAAAGCTTGTCAACACCAGCATACGCGGAAGGATGCGGGGGGTTATAGTACAGATTTTCAAAAGATTCATTCATTTTTATTTTTCTTTATGCACTCTCTTTTTCAACTGCTTAAGTACCTTCTTATCTTTCAATTTTTTCTTCGATTCATTTTTTGGCTTACTCTTTGTTTTTTTAAACGCTTTCTTAACGCGCGAAAAAAACTTTTCAAACGTAATTTTGCTCACCATACAACACGCCGTCATCATAGCTAAAGTTCTTTCGTCGGGTTCTGTGTCCTCCGCTAGCATACGAGAAAAGGCATACTCTGCCAAAACTCTATCAGCTTGACGTCGATTCCCTTGCTTGTCAGCGTAAGTTAAATCATGCTGTCGGCATGCCTCATCCAATGGATTTATTCCAACTTCACCTCTCTCAATGCGCTCGGCCAATTTAGTACCGGGTCCACAAAACCTGTAACCAGGTACATGCATCTCGAACGGTAGTAAATCGATCAAGGCATCTAAGGCGCTATTCTTGTCTTGGGAACTCACGACTATATCTTCTTCTTGACACTCCCGCTCAACCGTTGCCATCTTTGAATTTGATCAGGAGTTGCTAAAATTTTCCTTCTTGTTTGTCTCGGTGTTTGTGTGCTAGATTCTTCCCCGTCCGCTTCGCTGAGATCTTCGACACTGGTAGTTTCAGCGATATTTCTTCCGTTTTGTTGTGGCGATGCGTACTCCTCAGCGCCCTCTGAACTGGATGTCTCGGATGATACTCGAGCGGCATTTTTTAATACACGTCGGTTACCAATGTATTCTTGAGGAACGCATGACTCACGAATCACACGCGCAAATTGTAAATGTCCAGGCGGTGTCGTCGCAGTTTTCCTCTCACGCATTGCATCATTCACCAGGTCAATAATGTTGGCATTACGAATTCGCACACCATCAATCTTAACAGCACCATTATGATCCCACGTAATTTTATCGCTATCGTGTAATCGTCGTAAAAGTTTTGTTGCATTAGATCTATAACGAGCTGGTACAGATTCGGTGATGGCAGTATCAGATAGATGTTGCTTCTCCCTTATTTCAACAGGTGCTACCTCTCCATTCATATCATCATCAAGTTCTCTTACATTCGCACCACTCGAGTTTTTAAAATGTAAATAGCGCTGTAAGACCTGACGATACAACGACCATTTTTCTCGCTCATCTTTACACGTAGAAGAATTCAGTATTTCGTTCATCTCGGCATCGAGTCTACTCAGCGCCGAACCTGGTGTTTGCACAGTGTTTAGCATTTGGCATTGCTGTTGTTGGCCACTGGCAAGCGTACATTGAAGGCGTTCTAAATTTTCTTGAGGTAGAAGAACCATTTTTCGAGTGTGCTCCATTTTCACTTGCTAATAAGACTTGCCAAAACTGTGCCAATGATAGGTGCGAGTAGTGCAGGTAAGAAACCACCACGTTGGACGATAAGTTTTTTCTTCTTACATAAACTCACACGAGGTTCAGCCAATGTGCGTAGTATATTAGCGTGTTTGCGGAGTTTTGATTTGTGCCTCTTATCGAGAGGCACGTTCCCAACTAGTATATTTAAAGCGCACTCGCAGATATGTCTTACTAGTTTATTATCTGCTTTTTGTAAAAGAGCTTTTCTTTGTTTACTGTTGAGATGATAAAGAGCTTGAAGAACAACACCTTCTTTATGATGAAAAGGTTGTCGATGACGAGGAGCCATTACAGAGAAACTATTGGTACTACACCAGATGTGTCACTACCTTTGCATTTCTTTTTTGGTATGTAGACGTAGTGGAACTCGTCGTCCGGAAATATACAAGTGCGAAAACGACAATTGTCTGGTGTTTCTTGTTTTAAATCCAACAGCAGATATCCGTAAGGTCTCGCTGTGGCGTCCCAGTAAGCTTCTTGCAAAAATCGAGGGGTATCTGGGCACACTTGGCGAGACAGATGTAATATTTGCGATCGATCACGCAAGTTTCTAAACGTAACTATGTATTGAGCATTCAATGATATGTCACGCTGTCCTTTACCTTGATGAAATATGTTCTGACTGATGTAGAATACCGACAACGAATGATGATGGGACCCTTTTGAAAAAATATCAACGATTGTTCCACCTGACGATGACGATTCCCGCATCAAATCGTCAATGATCACTAGTTTTGGTCTTGGATCATTGGCGTAGTCTGAACTCTGTGGTAAACCCTCGCGAAATTCCACGTTTCTACCACTAAAAGTCTTGTACCCTGCTTGCCATTCAGCGTAATATACAATTATACGCTCGATTCGTGCATCGCACATACGATCAATATTTTTGATAAACTTTTTCACAAACTCGGTTTTACCACATCCTGTGGGTCCACATAGAATCGAGGTGAATGGATGCTTCCATCGTGTATCCATTTCACATACTGATGTCTTTTTTCTCTCTCGAGAGAGTTATTATTGATAGTAGTGAGCAACGGTGTGGTGGGAGAAGGGGGGACTAGACTACCTACGTACTTGTAGTTGCTGTGGTGGGGGGTCTTTCTTCACCAATAACCTCGAGGCTGATACACTGATCGGCCAATCAACGGTGTGCAAACTTTACCCTGATTTATTGTAGCGCCATATATGGGTTAATGATTAAATAAACTTTCACATATAAATTTGTTTTTTTTTTTTTTTTTATTTTTTATTTCAGTTTTTACAATATTTCTAAGCAGTATTAAACTCAATAACATTACCCCCCTTATGATTTAAGAACAGTTTTAATTTGTTGGCTTGATTACTCATGCTTTCATACAATTTCGTATCCTTCATCAGTGCGGTAGATACCCGAGTAGGGAGGAAAATTTGAAACTCGTCATCCAGGATAGCCACTATTTTTGATCCGTAACGTGTCTTCGCTTCTTTGAATGATGTTACCATGTGTTGGTGGTCGACCTTCAGTTCGGAAACCTTCTTTGTGGGTAAAAACCCCCCACTAGCAATCTTGTTAAGAGCTTCTAAATCCATCTACAAAAAACACTGTTGTTATTTAAACATAATGATAGAAAAAGTAATAATACAACATAAATTATACATACTTTTTTAATGAAATAAAAAATTTTATGAGAGTAAGTCTCGTAAGTTTTTACTCCCCCTCGTCAAGAGCTCTTTCTTATACTGCTCGTAAAATAAGGATAATTTATCAAGCTCGCCGTCACTCATTAAGTATAGATCTAGCCGCTACCACCACCACGTTATATCATGATGAAAAAACCCCCCACCAACCCCCCGTCCAATCATCTTAGTGCTGGCTCAACGATCAACCAATTAACTAGCAGGAGATCCCAGCGAGGTGTATAAGGGGAGGGTAGTCAACCAATCGGTTTGCTAGTTCTCCATTAATTCATCTTGAATTGCGTCAGCTGCTGTCACGCTTTCTTTGTAACCAGAATCGCTACCGCTCTAGTAGGCCCCCCAGCACTATGGCGATGTTTGGGTTCGTCGCTGTAGTAATGTCGATGAGGAATTTCATAGTCAGCAGCACGTGAGAAGACACGCAATAGTATCCATGTCGACGACTTCAAGCTCAAACTAAGTCCAGGTAAGATGATACTATGCAATGTCAACTGCGTATGTGACCGTCGACGTAAAAAAGAATGTCATAGGCAGCAACGCGTGAGAAGACACGCTGTGGTATCCGTTTCAACAATTCCGAGTTCTGACAAAATCAAGGTAAGAAGATACTATGCGATATGTACAGCGAACGTATCCAGCAGTAAAGGCTGTCATAGCCAAGCAGTCGATGGAGGGGTAGTCAGTCGAGAATGTTCTCTAGTCGAGTGAACATCTCCGTCGCGAATCGTCATTAGTGCGCGTGTGCTGTGCGGTTTCCGAAGTGCCTGCTTCGTCCAACTTACGTCTCGTATAAATTTTATAGAAAGAGAGAGTATGTGCGTAATTTATAATGAGTGATCTGATGAGTATACCGATGGAATCCCTATAAAAATTCCCTGGATCACGAAATTCTTTATGTAAGTACACTTAATATGCCACGGAGAGGCTATACACAAAAGTAGCAAAAAAACACTATAAAAACACCATGGACACCCTATAAAATCATACACCCATGATTCGTTTACCATAAACTACCAAAAATCGACAAAATTTAAAAAACCCCATAAAAACTCCATAAAGACCCCATAGATCTAGAAACTTTTAATGTAGGTACACTTAGTATACCGCGGTGAGGTTGTACACGAAAGTTGCAAAAACACCATAAAAACCCCATGGACACCCCTATACAATCATATAACCATGATTCGTTTACCATAAACGACCAAAAATCGACAAAAATTAAAAAACCCCATAAAAACTCCATAAAGACCCCATAGCTCTGGAACCTTTTAATGTAGGTACACTCAGTATACCGCGGTGAGGTTGTACACGAAACTTGCAAAAAACATCATAAAAACCATGGACACTCCCTATAAAATCATAAACTCATAAATCGTTCACCATGAACTATCAAAAATCAATATAATATCGAAAACTACATAAAAACTCCATAAAGACCCATATCTCTGGAAACTTCTTTATGTAGGTACACTCGATAGTCCACGGTAAGGCTATAAATAAAAAGATGCAAAAAACATCATGAGAAAACACAATTATTTCTCATAACCGACAGAGTCGATTCTCAATAACACACACACACACACACACACACACACAAACACACACACACACTCACACATGATAAGTAGCGGTACACACTCACACATGACAAGCAGCAGCATGCACACACACTCACACACGACAAGCAGCAGGAACAGCAGCACACGCACACATACACACACGACAAGCAGCCGTATACACACACACACTCACACATGACAAGCAGCAGCAGCACACGCACTCACTCACACATACTAAGCAGCGGTGCACATACACACACATTACAAGCAGCGCACACACACACACACACACACACACACATACACACACACACACGGGGTCAGTGGTGCCAGTCTAGTGAATGACTCACCTAACCCAAACAGTAATATGATATACCACCTATATCCTAGCGCTCCGACGGCCCCAGCACTATGGCGATGTTTGGGTTCGCCATAGTGCTAGGATAACTACTTACGTATTTTTAAAGGAGGCGAAATAACGGGTAAGCGATCTTCGAAAACTCGTTGATAAATCGGCGATAATAGCTGAACAGGTCCAAGGCTTGCTTAAGCTTTCTTGTGTCGGTCGGCGTCGGATATTTAGCCATTGCGTTAATTTTGGCTGGGTCCGTCTTAATGAAGCCGCCGCCGACTATGTGCCCGAGCAATTGTGCCTCTTTGTTCAAAAATTGACATTTTTTGGCTCAACGGTCATATTGGCCTCGAGCAGTCTTTGCAAGACGCGGCGCAAGCGGCCTTGATGCTCTTCTAGTGTTTCGTTGGAAACATTTCTAAGGACATTGCGCGCGTAAAAGTGATTGTTGCTCTTTGAGGCCCATCGCCATACTGTTGAACCGCAACAGCTAGTTGCCGTATTTACCGTCGGGCATATAAAACGCCGTCAGGTGAGCCTAGTCGGGGTGCATCTTGATCTGATGATAGCCCGACTTGAGGTCCATTACGGTAATGTAATTGGCGGCGGCAAGGTGCTCCAAGATATTGCTGGTGAACAGTAGAAGGTGACAGCTCTCCTCCGTTTCTTCATTCAGCGCGCGAAAATCGGTGACCAGCCGAAATTTCTTATTACCCTGGGTATCATGCTTCTTGGGCACTATACATAGAGAAGATGAATAGTTGGAGCTGGACGGAACCACGATATTTTGCTCACACAGTTTTGCCAGCTCTTTTATCATGTGTTCCTTGATGGCAGGAGGAAACCGGAACCGGTGGTTCCGAATTATTTTATTTGACTTGAGGATAATCTTGTACTGGAGCAAGTGTGTCGCAGGCAACGGTTCTCCATCGAGATCGAAAACGCCAGCGAACTTGTCCACAATTTCTCGGGTATGTACTTTTTCCTCCTCGTTGCAGCCATTAAGGTCGGCCAATTCCATTATCCTTTCCACTCTCGCTCGCCTGCGGGCTATGTCAGCTCGTAGTTCGTAATTTAGGGTGGCGACTTCTTTGTAATTCGATCGGTGTTTATCCGAATCAAACATTCTGCGTGAATTCGCGGAAAACTCTGCAATTTTCTCGGTTGAGCCGTCCTCATCGGCCCGGAGTAGCGGGCTGTCTCCAGCGCTCGCGCACCCGAGGAGCTCGACCGTAGGAGTGTCAATTGATACTTCCGATTCACTCGTGTTAATGCATTCTGCATATACACGTCCACCCTGATTTTCGGCTATGAAGTTTTCGAATAACAATTCGGAGTGTAGGTTCACTAGAGGAATCCATCCGACGCTGACGTCGTCGTTGCTGACCCTAGCGCTAATAATCATCTTGACCCGCGGAGGGATCGAGATTTGCTCATCAGAATCAAAAGGCAAGGATACTTCTCCGAGCCTAAGGGTTTTGTTGGCCGCGTCGACACAGCCTTTGTGCGCGACGATAATATCCCAGCCGATGATTCCCTCATTGTCTATGGGGAAATCGTTGGGAACGACGTGCATATCGCACAGTAACCCTTGCAGCTGAACAGCTGCTTGACCGAGTGTGTAAGCGGTGCCGGAGGTTACTCCCTGCACTTTGATTATCTTTCGCATTTCGATCGAGTAGCCAGGGGCAAGAGCCCTGTGTTTGACGACAGAGATATCCGCGCTGGAGTCGATTCTAGTTTTAATCCTGATTGTTTTGGTTGGAATCGTTGCGGCAAGCGTCGCTGTCACTGTTGGAGCCCGAGCGATCGTCATTCCGATTATTTCTATTGTTGTTGTTGTTGCGGCGATTTTCATTCTTGTTGGAATTGCTGCCGTTGTTGTTCCTCTTGGCGTTATTATTGCGGTTGCCGTTTGATTGGCCGTTGGAATTTCGGCGGTTGTCATTGGATTGGCCGTTAGAATTTTGGCGGTTGCTATTGCCATTGTTCCTGCTGCTGCCGTTTATAACACGGTGGTTTATTTCGCGTTAAAACTATGGCAAATCCGTCTTATCACGATACAACCGAATTTATTACAAGGTGCCAGGTCATAACTTCTTCCGTTCCCGGCTTTTTCGACACTCTCTCTCCGAGGAGATTCGGCTGTGGAAAAATCGGGAGAAATGTTGCACATGAATTATCTCACTACCAATTACAGATATTTATTCAACAATAATATTATTAAGAATTACACGTCGGCTGATACTCGGCTGAAACTTGGTTGCAATAACGTGCACTCATACAATACACCTTTATGGTGATTATTCTCCTACGACAAACAATGATCTCGCGACCCGAACAACGGCGTGACAATCAATCCGGCTTAAATATATTACTCTTTCTATGTTAATTAGTTATCTCGACTATACTTCCTTTCTCATCTACTGGTGTTGTCTCGTGCCCTGTGAAGCGCTGCGAATTACAATCAGACTTTGTTGTCCAAGCGACTAACCGGAGGGAGTTTTTTTGAGTTGATCAGTGAATATAAACTTTCAGCAACGACAACTACTCTCTCCTCAATCTCGTACAAAAGTGAACGAGTCGTTTTGTGGACTCCCGGCACAATGTCTCGTATACATACTCGCGCATGTGCAATGCTCAGCTACATACTTTACATCATTTCTACGGGCCTCCTGACAAAGCATTTTACATTGGTGCATTACAGTTTAATCCTGGATTAGTCATTCTCACGGTTTACAAATTTCGGTCAATTATTATTACTATTTTGGCACACAATTAATGGAGCACACACTTACGCCACCTCACATGCACAAACGCGACTCGGCGGTGTGCTGCAAAAGCTGTGCAGCGTGGGGCCGCTTCCCCCTCCCGGTAGTTCGCTCTCTCCTTCTGTGTATAGCATTGGTGAGGCGGTGAGCGTGTCGTGGTGAGGCTCGTAGCCGAACCAAGCTGCGTAACCCGGTGAGGTGCGTTTTCTCCTTCTCTCTCCTTTCTCTTCTCTCTCTCTCTCTCTCTCTCTCTCTCTCTCTTCCTCCTGGGCAGTAATCCGGCTCCTATCCGGTTCTATCAGAGATTAGTAGAGATTGCCGATGAGCATAGGGCAAAGCGTGCCAGGCAACATGCAGTCGTAAACTACGCCGCCTCGCGTTCTTCGCCCGAACTATACGCATCTAGCGGTAGCGGCGAGAGGGTGAAACGGTCACGACTTTTCTTGGTCCTGGGTGCTTTATTGAAATAAAAGTTATTGATTTTTATTTATAAAAGTCGTGCACATTTACTGCTCTGCGTCGTAATTGTGACGGCAGCCAAATAAAGTGATTTTATTATGATTTAAATATCATTATAATTTAAATAAATATAATAATAAATATATTACAGGTCCGGGATACGAGGTAGTGGAGTGTATTATCACAATAATAAAACTTTAGTTCATTTTAACAAAAATAATATATTCAATAAGATATTAAATGCGAAAATATTGCGTGTAATGCTCATATATTTCTATCACACAAATTAAATCAATATCTCTGTTTTTGATTTTACAAACGTATATATATATATATATATAATATATATCGTGATCGAAGTCTTTTTTGACCATAGGAAGTTTACGCAGATACGCTTAACTTTGGTTAAGTGTTTATTTGAAGTTACAGTGTGTGGTAATAAACGAATTTTCTATTAGAGTCTAAAAAGCAGATACGCGTTAAATTGCGTTATCTTGCCTGACTAGATAATTAACAAATATAGAATATTGACGAAATATTTCTCTAAGTCTTTTGAAAGGAACTGAAATTTTCTAAGTCCAAGACTGATACGCTTAACTTGCGATATCTTTGCTTGACTAGAAACATTGTATAAGTCTTCAAAGTGAGAAAAATTCTAAGTTTATCTACCAAGGCGGTAATAGTTGGCTCTGGTAGGACTAGTCCTCGCTTAAGTTCGCGGAGCTAGGTCTTTTTACTACCAAGGCTTTATGGTTGCTCTTGGAAGGACTAGTGCGCTGATAATTGCGCTGGAGCTAGTGAATGGCTCTAGGCCGCGAGGGTCCTTATAAAGGCTGCGGAGAGAGCGGGGATCGCACCGCCCAAAAAACGCTTACATAAAAATATCACACTCACATTCACACCTATGTACAAAACCCATTCACACAAGCGTACGGAGCTGTCGTCGTAGCTCCCACTCTCACACTGTGCACGCCGCACCGCTCGCTACGCAGTATATATAGATATACGTGCTCGCTGCTGCCGCTGTGTATATCTATATCGTGTTTGCTGCTGCTGCTGCCGCGTCGTAGGTCCCGCTGCCGCCGCTACTGCCTGATGGCGCTGCTGTTGTTGTTGGCTGGCTGCTCAGCTGTGTCCCGTAGCTCTTGCAAGAGTGGGAGAGTACGCTTATTTTTGCGTGCTTTTTCTAAAAAACAAGTCGCGAGACTTTAATTTTTTGTAGTGTTTTTTTTTATTGATGACTCTGCGGAGCGGTGTGGGGTGTTACAAGGGGGTAGTACGCATGTCCCGGCGGAGCGAGCGGCGGAGCTTCCATGGTGCCGGCGGTCTTGTATGCGTTAAAGCAAACGCACAACAAGAAATTTAATAAAAACAATTATTTAATAACCCTATTATCACGAACAACCCCAAACTCTATTATAACAAACCCTAAACCCCCAAGTGGGGCCGATGATCATATGCAAGTTTTTGTTTTTCTACTAGCATGTTGACGATGGCTGTGCTGGTTAAGGCGCGCGCGCCCGAATGTGTGCGTACCATTTTGCCAGGGTTCAAATCCACTGCAAATTTTTTTTTTTAGTCTTAGTTTTGATGTAATTTTTCTTATTATTGAATAAAAATGAAAAAATTACAACAATTAAGTGCACTATAATATATCATTTTGTTCCAATTTTTATGCAAACAAAAACCCAAAGTCTAATTTATATTTGGCTAATTTTTTAATGTTTGTTTATAAATTATTAAGATTATTAAAAGTTTACGATTTATTTTTCGTTAGGCTTGAAACTTAGCTGCACGTTTGACATTATAAATTGATTTTTATTTTGTTTTGCTATAATACATATAATTGTTAAGATAATAAATAAATTTGCAGGATAAGTATCATTTATCTTTTTTATGAAATTATTACTGTTATATGCCGAGTACAATTATAGTGGGAAAACATTCTATTCTCAACAACGTTGTGCTGAACAGTTTTCAATAATTCAATAATTCGGAAATAATATTCGCCGGAAAGCGAATTCGCGGAATAGGGTCGACTGCAGCGAGTTCGCGCGCGAGATGTAGTCGAGGAAATAAAGCACAAAAAACGGCCTAACCATCGATTTTTTGAGCAGTATGACGGCTCTTAATGCGGTTTTTTGCATTGGATTCGTGAGATCGCCTAGAAATTTTGTGAACTAATGTGATCAATTACTTTTTTGAAAATGCATTATTGCATAAACAATATCCATTTGAAAAGTGCATTTCGAAGATACATTAAATAACAAATTTACAACTCGGTAAATAATGATGGAAATGACTCCAGTTTTGCTACTCGGGGGTTTTCGAGGTAGCTAACACGAATATCGTGACGGCAACGGCCTCCGAGGTACCTAGTGACCAGGGTAGACAGTACGAACGTCATCTCCTGGAATTAGAATCAGCATTACATCATTTTTACCTAAATTTAAATATATTATTCTTTATTATATATATATATATATATATATATATACATATATAATATACATACATATATATATATATATATATACATTTGAACAGCCGGGAACTTTGAGGGTCTTGATCCCTTTCACCAGAGTTGCTAAAGCAATCATCACAATCAGGGACAGACTCTGAGTAAATAGACTCTAGAATAACCCTCAAACTTCCACTCGGGTGCTGAATTTTATATTGGGAAGTTTGAGGGTCATTCTCAAAGTTCCAAAAAATCCATAAACTTCCGTTGGAGTATTGAATATAATCCTCAAAGTTCCGGCTGGGTACATATATATATATATATATATATATATATATATGGGTGGTTCTCTGTCAAATCGAAGATGAAAAAATTTTGTTTGGTTCAAACTTAATATATATGTTTTATAAGATGCCCGTGGCTCCCAAAAACATTTTCAGCGCGATCCCTTTACTTGGCTTCAAGTTATAGCTGGTCAAAGTTGATGTTTTAAGCGATTTTTGCATTTTTCGCCTATTTTCAACGATTTGTAGCTCATAATGGATGCATTTTTAACTAAAACTACCCTGATACTTTTTTTTGTTAAATTTCCTGAATTTTTCAATAAAAATACTTTTAAAGTCATATATACATGTTTAGGCTACCTTATTTGCATTTTAAACCTTAAAATGTGAAAATCTGAGGGTTCGATCCGGACTCTGACTACTTTTGTACAGTGAAAAAATACCATTTTATAGTGCAAATGTACCTGTATAAGAGCCAGAATGGCAGAAGCCTTTGTTTTTTGTTTTCCTGGTACCCCAATAAGGAAAAACACTCAGAATTGATTCAAATAACTCATAATAGCTGTGACAAAGGACGTCAGATTCCTTTTTACTAACATAAACAACCACTGTGATATTTTTATGATGGATACGTCCTTTGTCTACAGCTATTATTAGTTATTTGAATCATTTCTGAGGGTTTTTCACTACTAGTGTCCCATAAAAACAAAAAACAAAGGCCTCTGCCATTCTGGCTCTTGTACAGGTACTTTTGCACTATAAAAAGGTATCTTTTCACCGTACGAAAGTAGTCGGAGTCCGGATCAAACCCTTCGATTATCACATTTTAAGGTTTAAAATGCAAATAAGGTAGCCTAAACATGTATATATGACTTTAAAAGTAAATTCATTGAAAAATATAGAAAATTTAACAAAAAAAAGTATCAGAGTACAGGGTAGTTCAGTTAAAATGCATCCATTATGAGCTACAAATCATTGAAATAGGGCAAAAAATGCAAAAATCGCATAAAATACCACTCTTGACCAGCTATAACTTCTGAAGCCAAGTGAATGGACGCGCTGAAATTTTTTTTTGGGAGCCACGGGCATCCTTAATAGAACATATATACAAAGTTTGGATCAAAAAAATTTTCCATCTTCGATTGACAGAGAACCACCCATATATACTAGTATATATATATATATATATATATAATATATGGTGTTCTCTGTCAAATCGAAGAGGATAGAAAATTTTTTTGGAAAAATATATATATATATAAACTAGTGGGGCTTCGCCCCGCTGCGCTCCGCTCGCACGCCAACCCCCATTTCAGTTTCGTGACACTAAGACATCTGCGTTTGAATGATTTTACACTTAGATACTAAAAATCACGGTGCGAACTACCTAGACTTCGTTATCAGCCACCTTGTACACCTCTCTCATATGATTTATTTATCCAGACACAAAAAACATGTAGCGCACCACCTAGCCTTGTCACCCAGTCATCTGTACCCTAGACACCACCCTCTGAATGATTTTCACACTAGACACTAAAAACTATACAAAAATGTATTTTAGTTAATTTTGTTCTGTAAGTTGAATCTCGATAATGATTTGTTATTTAAGTAATTTGTGAATCAATAATATTATATATGAAGTCATAGAACTTTTCGTTTACCTTTAGATTAACAAATTTAAAAATTGCAATTTTGAAGTTTGAATTCTGAACAAAGAAAAACAGATGCAGGATTTGGGATGAAGCTTCTATGATTCCTAAAAAGCTCTAGAAATAGTGATTTAACTTTACGTGATCTATGTGATACCACAATTCCGTTTTGGAAATAAATTAATAGTTTTGGGAGAGACTTTTCGGCAAATTCTACCCCGTGTAAAAAATAGTAGCAGAACTATTATAAAGCAGAAACGTATAAAAGCGTCATACCTTGTGACACTTCCATATTTAAAATTAAACATAAATATGCGTTCACTTGAAGATGTTCAAAATTATTATTAGAATGAGGAGAAGGAAAGATAAAAATTAGTATTCCGAAAAAAATGGGAAAACAAATGATATATGTAGCAAAAACTTTGGTCACAGCATAAATTTTCACTTATAGCGTATACCACACTCACAATGAAAAAGCTTATTTTGAATAATAAAATCTAAATCAAATGGAAGGAGAGTAAAAAAACGTATTAAACAGTGTGATACGGCAACCTATCAAGGTGTTGATAAATCTGACGATAACATTTACATAAATTTTCCTGTCGAAAAATAATTAAATAGCATTCGCGAAGGATGCCACCCAGGACTCATGACTTCATTTAAAAAGGGGCACTTTATGGTAATAAGAAACTTAGAGTATAACAGACGGTTTGTGTAATGGCACCGCCGAATTAAATTACCAACTATTTAAGTACAAACATTTGAAGCTGAAATTAAACTGGGGAAGAAAATCGGAAAATAAAGTTTCATACCTAAATTACTTTAAATACTAGAGAATTTATCTTCATTGCCAATATTTTATACAGAAAACAATTCCTTTAGTCTTAGCGTTTGCTATGACTATAATAAATACCAAGGACAAGTTTCGATAATGGTAGGAATATACTAAACAAACCGTTATTTCTCAGGACAATGTATGTATCATTATCTAGATGCAAAGATCCTAATCGATTGTTTAATCAAAATTGAAAAACAATCGCAGAAAGTAGAAAATATAGTGTGGAATGAAATTTTCGATTAGAGCATATATAATTTTTAAATTTAATAAAAAAATATCCTTGTTCAATTATATTAAGCTATTCTACAAATATATTAAAAATGGAATGGATCACTCAAATTCTTTGTTCCAATAGAAAACGAAGCCCAATGGAAACTTTTGCAAGCATAAATAATCAAATGTAACAACATGAATAGACAAGTAAATTATGAACGTATTTAAATGATTTGTAAGAGAATATGACGAAGATCGATTAAAAAAGATTACATTTATCAATTCATTTTTGAAATATCTCGTGAGACGAAGTACAAATAACCTCAAAATTTACAAGTTTTAGACCAAATTCCAACTGAAACTACATTGACTATTCAATCGATTTTAAATGTCGTAGTAGAACACATGATTTCTCCAGATAACTTGAAAAATGATAGTGCAGCTTATGTTGAATATATTATAATATAGCTAACATTCTAAATCATATCAATCAACAGTAATCGTATGATTAAGTGAAAGTAAAAATATTATTCACAAACATTATTTATGTAAATTCACAATTATCTAAATAACAAATATTATCGAAGATTCAACTTACAGAACAAAATTATATTCGTCATTTTCTTCAAATATTATTGTCAAAAAAAAAAAATCCTAAATATCATTCGAAAACCGTTTTTTAGAAACTTTTTCATACACAAATACAACACAAAAACAGTACAGAACAGGCACACAAACAATATGAGCAAAATGTAGTTAATTTTGTATTATTACAGGCTGATAGTAATAATACGTTAGTTAATTTAAAAATAGTTAATGATTATTTGTACACTTTTACATGAAAATGTTGAATTAGATTCCTGTTAATAGAAATCATATTTTGAACAGGTGCTTAATCATATAAACATGTGTACGCTTACAAATTTTTTTTTTCATCAAAAACTTTTTCAAGTAAAAGTGATGCTGTAGGACGGAGGATGGTATGAGGTGGAGTCTTAGGGGAGGAGGATTGGTATCTAAACCCGTGGTTATAGGGCTCCAGGCGATGACCACGGTTGTTTTAGATTAGGTATAACATTTTAATTGATAAAAATGATCAGTATTAATTAATTTCCTTTTGAAATAGCATTGAAAAATATTATTTTAATATATACTTACAATTAAATATTCCTTTTTGAAGGCATTAGATATTAGAACATAATTCATTTTTAACATACGAAAATTGTATAATTTCATCATGTCATGAAATAATAAATTATCGGCAAGTTTTAACAATAAAATAAAAAAAAACAAACAAAAAAAAAAATATCAACGTGCCTGAAGTATGTTGTAATATATAACTAAAATATAATCTCGGACAGTACCCTTGGTGGTGTGAAAACTGTCTATAATAGTACATAGTAATTTTCTATTTCTCAATAATTTTGCACTTTTCCTGACCTAACGTCTGTGCGTTATTTGGTGAAGAATAGGTAGGTGGGGGTTGGTGGGGGTGGTGGGGGGCTTGGTGGGTGTGGGGGTTAGATGGGGGTTGGTGGGGGGTAGGTGAGGCTGCGTGGGGGGGTGTGTGGGTTCTTTTAAGATTTTCAAAAACACATAAAAATGAAAGAATTTTACGTTATTTGTGGGGACCAAGGTGGGGGTTGGTGGGGGTCGGTGGGGGTTAGTGGGGGGTCGGTGGGGGGGTGGTGGGGGAGTCTTGCCAAAATGACTATAAATATAGGAAGTAATATTACATATTTACAAGATTCAGATTTTGGTGACCATGACTAGAGACTTTGTCACTGAAGCCGATTTTTTTTTTTTTAATTTGGCGCCTATAATATAGTTGACAACATCGGCACGGATGCACGAATTCTAATTT
>CM053169.1:23055428-23073534 GCA_012977825.3 Pteromalus puparum | reverse complement strand
TATTTAACGAGTTTCGACTCACTATGTCAGAATTACCCGTAAAACTTGCGAAGAGGACGTTGACACTGTCTACCCTGGGCACCAGGTACCTCAAAAGCCGTTGCCGTCGCGATATTCGTGATCAGCGACTCGAAAACCCCCGGGTAGCAAAACTGGAGTCATTTCCATCATTATTTACCGAGTTGTAAATTTTTTATTTAATGTATCTTTGACATGCCCTTTTCAAATGCATATTGTTTATGCAATAATGCATTTTCAAAAAAGTAATTGATTACATTAGTTCACAAAATGTCTAGGTTTTATGTAAATATTTAAATAAATGTATTATATAGAGAAAAAACTGCATTATATAGGCAAAAACAATCATAATATAATCAGCAAGACTTGTTAATTCGTCTTATTGCATGAAATGGTGTGATAATACTTAATAGAATCAAGGCATTATTATGATTATTTAAAAATACACTCGTTGAATTAAAATTGAAGATTATATCCAAAATTTTAAATTGATTATTACGTTTTTACTCCAGTTATCGCGTCACTTATAAAAAACGATTCATAGTATACAAGGTGAGGAAAAAAAAATTTTGAAGCTCAATATCTTTTAAACTAATTGGTTTCGTAAACAACCCAAACATATAGGGATCGAAGTGCTATATAATGCTAACTGAATCTAAAATTCGAACTTGATTAATGCTTTTTTACAGTATGTGAATGCTATTTTAAATATTTCCAAGTTTAATTATTTTGCTGTAAGCGATTTTCTTATAGCAAAAGATATATAATAATCAGAAAGATTCGATCAAAATCTCTAAAATAGCGAAGTTGCAGAATCAATTAATCGTTTAATTTCGAAGATACATAGTACAACACAATATGGATAGAAACATCGTAAACGAAGGGTAGCAAGGAATAAATATAAAGCCAAAACTCTCAAACTCGCTACCCCACGCGTCATGAGTTTTAATGACATCAATATAAAAGAAATATCGACGAGTAGCGCACGAGTTGCTATGGAGAAATGTGTGGCAATGAAAATAGTAATTTTAAAAAAAAAGTGAAGTATTTCACGTCGTCTTACTCAAACTGTCGCAGCAGCAACATCGCGCAGAAATTGGATTACGATGGATTTTTATCTTATCAGCATTTTTCTGCTAGTTCTTGGAGGAGCAGATTATCCTGACTTTTGTGAAAAATCGGTTTTTATATTTCAGCTCATTACTTAAGAACTGCTGAACGAAATCGTTTAAAACTTTAACAGCAGATAGCTTTGTTAATGGTGAATCACCAAAAAAAATTTTGAAGCATTTGACTGCATTGTTTTAAAGTTATAAGGAATCAAAAAATTTTCAAAAAAAAATTTGAACCTTGATATCTTAAGAACCGGGGTGTCAAAGCTGCGAAATAAACTTAGCCAAAACACATAAAATATCTACCTTTTTCCGAAATCTCAATTGCAATAAGGCTTTATTGCGCCCGTAATCGAGGCACAAACGAAACAAACTCATTTTTTTCAGTATTTGATTTATTACTGAAAAAATAAGTAGTCAACTCACTAGAAATTTTGACGGAATATAGTTTGACGCGTGAACCATAAACATGATTATTTTCGTGAGGTTATGATGTTAACAAAGTTTCATAGATATAATTTTTTTTTAAAAAAGCACCTATTTCATGTTATCTGCCGAACGGAGCGGTCGATCCCGATGATCAAACGGGAAAAAGTAGGTAATTTTATTATCTTTCAAATGCATTTTAGCTAAATTGTTTGTTACAGTGGGATGATTGACAAAAACGCAAAATAGTGTTTTTCCAAAATAGAGTAGTTCCAGAAATGGTGGTGGGGAAAACTGTTTATATTTTTATTAAGAAAATAACAAGCAAGACATTTTTTTTTTATTGAATTTAAAATTATGAACCCTTTTTTTTAAATAAAGTAAATTAATTTGGATTTTTCTGAACATCAAAGTTATTAAAAAGTTTCGATTATTTGCATTAAATTATTAACAACAAATAATATAAAATTTTACATTTGCTATAATTATTATTTTGAACAGGTAGATGAAAAGGCAATAAGCAAAACAACCAAAAAAAACTCTTCCGTGACCGAGATTTGAACCCCAGTACTCGTCAATCTGCCGCGCGCGCTCGATTTCGCAGACGACGGGTAAACGGAGTGGGCGGGGCATGCTAGATGCGTATAGTTCGGTCAAGCGCCGCATGGTGGTGTCATCATCGAATATAGCACGCTTTTTTAACATGGCATCGGCAATCTCTCTACTAATCTCTGCTTCTATCTGGCTCTCCCTATCTAAATGCAATACCACTAATATAAGTATGGTCTCGTAGTGATGCAGTTCTGACAGAGAGTAGGAAGAGCGAGAGAGAGAGAGAGAGAGAGAGAGAGAGAGAGAGAGAGAGAGAGAGAGAGAGAAAGAGAGAGAGAGAGAGAGAGAGAGAGAAGAGAGAGAGATTCCTACCTCGACGGTCACCCCGTAGCACATTACCCCTGCCGTTGCCGTTGTTCTTGCCATTGCCGTTGTTCTTGCCGTTGCCGTTGTTGCTGCCATTGTTATTTCTATTGCCCTTGCCATTGTTATTTTTCTTATGCATAGGGTTGAAAATCAATAGTTGGGCCGCGTGGCGCACTAATTCCTTGCTCGCGTCAACGGCGCACAGAGTTTAAAATCGACCTTTTTTTTTAAAATCGTAGAACTTCCGATTGAAGCATAATCAATCAAAGTAAAATTTCTTGAGCATCAAGTTCACTAGTTCTATAACATAGGAAAACTATAGAGGAAGCATCAGATTTACATCCTAACCTCAAAATCAAGTCCAAAGGTGCTCATTTTTCGAAAAAATACGGTTTTTGATGCCGCAAAGTCGTAATCCAATTTTTTTAACTCCGCAAACACTAGATTTTGTGTATTTTTTACCGCTGAATCCGAATTCACTAGCAGAATTAACTAAAAACCTAACCTAAAAGCTCCAAAAGCCAATTAAACACTAATTATTACCATTTTTTGCACGCCAAGTGTTAGAACATGAGATAGGAAAGACTAAATCCACTATATTGTATCTTATTCAATCTTCAAATTTAGTCGTCATAGACCATAGGAAAATTATAAGGAAATCGTCAGATTGACATCCTAACCTCAAAATCAAATCCAAAGGGGCTCGTTCTTCAGAGAAATACGGTTTTTGCTGCCGCAATGACGTAATACATTTTTTCGTAATGCCTCAAACACTATATTATGTGTATTTTGCTTCCTCCTCAAGAGGAAGCTTTGTAATAGTAAAATTTTCAGTGCTAATACTTCGTGGAAACAAATTTGGAGGTGTTTGGAGTACGAATCACACGTTTTTAGAAAATGTCCGTGCGGATGGCTGTGTGTGTGTGTGTGTGAGTGTGTGTGTGTGTGTGTGTGTGTATGTACGTATACCGCCATAATGTTGGAACCATGCGACGGATCGTAATAAAATTTGACATGCATATATTTTTTCCAATTCTGAATTTAGGTCATTTTTTGTTTTATGATTCTGGCCATTTTATGGCCATATTATAGCCATTTTTCTATTTTTGAAAAAATATTTTTGCTTTTTTATAATGATATGATTTATACAATATAATTCAATAATAGTGTATCTAAAAGAAAATAAATTTGTCTACTTTTTCCCGCAAGATTTTCTAGATTGACTGATTTGTTTATTTTTTATGATATAAAAGGTAATTTTTGATAAACATATATAACTCAAAAAATAAATAGTTAAATGTTTTGAAAAAATTCATGACAATAAAAAACAACGATATCTACTAGTTGTAAAAATTTTAAGCAATTTTGGCGACTAGTTTTTGAGATAAAAATCAAAAACTAAAAAAAATGGTTTTTTTATGTCGTACGATTACGGGAGTAAAAAGGTTTAAATTGAGTTGAAATTTTAGGAAAAGATTGATCTTTTGATCACTTCGGCTAGGTTCTTTTTGTAGCTTATGAAACCTTTTAGTTTAAAAGATATTAAGATTCAAATTCTTCAACTCTCACCCTGTATCCTCTGTGTGACTGAACATTATTATTTTTGTTAAACCATATAATTTGATAATTAAAGCTTAGTATATTTTGAGAGTTTTCATGGTTTTATAAAATGTCCGTGCAGATGGTTTTGTCTGTGTGTGTGCGTGCGTGCGTGCGTGCGTGCGTGCATGCGTGCGTACGTATACTGTCATAATTCTGGAACTACGTGATCGATCGTAATAAGATTGGACGTGCATATATGTTTTCTGATTCAAAGAATGAGTTGATTGTCCCATGTAATTATCTTCCACTAGCAGAATAGGAGGAAGCTAAGTGCCAATGACTTGGCAGCAGTTTTTACCACTGAATCCGAATCGACCAGCAGAATTAACCGAAAACCTATGCTTCATGGCCCAAAACCCAATTTATATCACGATAAAACCATTTTATTCACTTAAAGTGGTAAAACGTGAGATAGAAACAACCAATCAAAGAGAAATTTCTTGAGCTTCAAGTTCAATATTTCTGAGACGTAATAAGAAAACTATATAGGAAGTGTTATATTGGCATTCTAACTTTAAATTATAGTCCGAAGCTTGCTTATTTTTTGGATTAATACAATATGAATTGACCAAAAACCTGCCTTAAATGGCAAAAGGCCGATTATACGATTATTGTATCATTCGAAGAGATAAAAGTTGAGATACATACGATTAATTAAACAATATAAGCCTTACTCTAACTGGACAAGAAATATAAAAAAATTATTGAGTGATCATAATTTTTCATCGAGCATACATCGAAAAGTATTGTAACAAATTGTGTTTGTTTAGGTGGACACTATTCGGAAAGCATTTGATAAAAAGCATGCATAAATAATTATTTAGTTAAATTATCAAATAAATTTTCATTTTTATACATACCTATCATTATTTTATATTCCTTCTAATTAACATTTTTAAAACAATTATTAAACGATTAATTAACACGAAAATATTGTTAAAAAATGAAGGGATATTGTTAATCAAAAAAGATGCACAAAACCTGCTCTGAAATCAGTTTAGTCTGTTTTGGTTTTCTATCCAATTTTAACGTATCAAGGCTTATTTTGTTTCTCAGGTGATTTCAGGGGGAGTTACCGGAACAGGATGAGTGATAGCATTTACAAATTTAGCGCAGATAACAATTTTTTAATAAAACTTTTGGAACGATTATTAAATAATCATAAATTGAGGCAGGTTTTTAATTAATTCATTCGTATTAAACCAAAAAATAAGCAAGCTTTGGACTGTAATTTAAAGTTAGCATACCCATATAACACTTTCTCTATAGTTTTCCTATGTCCCAGAAATATTAAACTTGAGGCTCAAGAAATTCAACTTTGATTGGTTGTTTCTATCTCACGTTTTACAACTTTAAGTGAAAAAATGAATTAAATTGGTTTTTGAGCCTTGTAGGTTAGGTTTTTGGTCAATTTTGCTGAAGAATTTGGATTAAGGGGTAAAAAATGCAAAATTATAGTGTTTAAGTCATTAAAAGAAAATATATTACGTCTTTGCGGCAGCAAAAACCGTATTTTTCTGAAGAACGAGCCCTTTTGGACTTGATTTTTAGGTTAGGATGTCAATCTCACGCTTTACCTATAATTTTCCTATGGTCTATGACTACTAAATTTGAAGATCGAACAAGATATAGTGGATTTAGTCTTTCCTATCTGATGTTTTAATATTTGGCATGTAAAAAATAATAATAATTAGCGTTTAATTGGCTTTTGGAGCTTTTAGATTAGGTTTTTGGTTAGTTCTGTTAGTAAATTAGGATTCAGCGGTAAAAAATACACAAAAAATAGTGTTTGCGGAATTAAAAAAAAAATTGTATTACGACTTTGCGGTATCAAAAACTGTATATTTCCGAAAAATGAGCGCCTTTGGACTTGATTTTGAGGTTAGGATGTAAATCTGATGCTTCCTCTATAGTTTTCCTATGTTATAGTACTAGTGAACTTGATGCTCAAGAAATTTTACTTTGATTGGTTGCTTCAATCGGAAGTTCTACGATTTTGAAAAAAAAAGATCGATTTTGAACAGTGTTCGGCGTGACCGTGCCTCTTACAGTAGGTGCAATAAGCGCCTGGATTGGCATCTTGCTCGTTAGATTCGGCATTTTCGGCTTTTCCTGGGCTTGCGCCACCCTGAGTGCCTCCACTAGGGGTGACTTCTTCTGCCGTGATTCTGCGCACCTGTGCGGGCGGTGCCGCTGATACCAGCGCTGAGCTGCCGATCTCGCGGCCGCTTAGCATACCCTCAAGCTCTATAGTAGCGGTGATGGCTTCGCTCAGATCTCGAAGGAAGTACGACCGTACTTGGTGTTCCAGCGGCATCTTGAGACCAAATAGGAATTGTGCCAAGACGTTGGCTTTAGCTTGCCGCCTTCTTGATTCTCTGTCGGCTTCTTGTAGACCGGGGGCGGTTTCGATGATAGTCATGAATCTGTTAAACAGTTTCTCGACGCGTAGGCCGTATTCTCCCGCCGGTTTGTTCGGGCTTTGTTCAATGGACCGCAACTGCATGTATATGGAATCGGCCAAGCCGATATTCGCGTAGTGTGGCGTCAAATCTTGCAGCAGCTTCTCGACCAACGAGTAATTAGCGATCCGCGCACGGTAATTCTCCGTGGCCCTGCCCTTGAGTTTGCTTGCTATGTGGAGGAATAGATAGCGCTCGCAAGCTGGACCGTGTGAGTCCATCACTTCGCGAACCGCGTTACTGAACAGACCCAGAGTATCTGGGTCGCCGCTGAACTCGAGAATACAGGCGGCTGTCTGATGAAACTGCATTTTCGGTATTTCGAAATCGCGGCCCGCGGCGCCCTCGCCAATTGCGGGCCTTCGACGTGGAGGCGATTGTGCCAGCCGCCATTATCCGACGGTTCGTCATCTCTGGATCATCATCTGGTGGAAATCGGTCGCCACCGCCAAATGGTTGCCACCGGGGTGGCTCCCGTCGCGGCAGCTCTCGCCACGGCGTCAGGCACACGCACATATCGCAAGCATTTGCGCGGCTGTCTTTGCGAGAGACCAACTGATTGCTTGCAAAGCCGAATTAGTTGCAGCTAGATCGGCTCAAATGGCGGGATCGTTTCCGATTGCAAAATCTTTTTAATTTCAGTTGCGCTCGCCGTGGTTACGTCCGGCGCGAAGCTTGCCGTCCAACGGCGATGTCGATATTCCATCGGCTTCCGAAGAAAGAGTTACGTGGCCGTCACCTGCCTCCTTCCTTGACGAGGAGTTCTTCGGCGAGATCCTGTTTGCACAAAATTCACTTATTGGCAAACGCGTTTGATCGCGTGCACTGATTACTATATTTTGGCGAAACTTGGTGTGAAAATTCGGTGCACTAATTTTAACAAAAAAAAACTCTGCCCTGCTGTGTCTGCGCCAAAGCCCCACTTTGGGATACCAAATGTCACAGAAAGGACGTGGGTGGTGAAGTGTCCCGGGAGCACATCAATAAACGCAAGTAATGGTTACTCAGTTTACTGGATAGACAAGAGAGGAGCTCTGCTCTCGTTCGTAATCGCCGGTGATCTACCCGCTCTGCCGTCGACGCGACTCGTCGGTGGCGAGCGGTCCTACGTGCGAAGATGCACACGCTGTAAAGATGTCAACGGATCGTCGGCCGCAGCCACCAGAGCTGCCACCGGAGAGCTTAGCGCTTGTCCGTGACATTTATTAGCGCGAATAACCGGATAGAGAGAGATAGATAGACATATAGCCTTTATTTGCTTACAGCAAACAATAATACAAATACTTTAAGTATCACAGAATGCAACTTTGTACATAAAAAATATTACATTTTTTTTTTTTTTTAATAACAGCGTTAAAATATGGCCAATTGCTCGTCGTATGCAGAGAAATTATATAAACTTAAGTATCCTTGAGTAGGTATACGGTCATACGCTTATCAGCCCACCGAGGGCAGTCAAAAAACGTGTGTCTCACGTCGTCCCGTTCGTCACCGCAGTATTTGCAACCCGGTGTCGCTACCTTGTTCATCGCGAATAAGTAACTCCTAAAGTAGCCGTGTCCAGAAAGAAATTGGGTGAGATAAAAATTGACCTCCCCCATCTTCTGCCTACCCACGGGCCTACCTCCTTAATCAATGATTTCGTCCATTTCGCATGGCGGCATTCACTCCATCGCTCCTGCCATTTCCGCATCGTCCTATCGCGTTCCTCGGTTCGGATTTCCACCCTAGCCGATTCCCGGAGACTCTCGTAGATCCACTTGCGTTCAATTGCAAGCAGATCCACGGGAATCACCCCCGCGATAACCATTTTCGCGTCCCCGGATACCGTTCGGTACGAGCATGTGATCCGAAGCGCCCCTCTACGTTGCACCACCGTTATCTGCTTACGATACTTTTTCTTCTCCATGGCATGGGCCCACACCTCCGCTCCGTATAAAAGAATAGAGTTTGTGGTTGCCATTAAGAGTCGTCTGACTGCCGGCCTAGGCCCGCGCACGTTGGCCATTAATCGACTAAGCTGCGCCACCCTAATCGCCGCCTTTTCGCATACGCTGTCTAAATGCGCCCCGTAGTTCAGCTTCGTATCTAGGGTTACCCCCAGGTACTTGGCTGTCGGCTTCATCGTTATTGTTACGTCTCCGACGCGCATCGGTATGATGGTCGAGACACGCTTCCTAGTCAAGAGAACTATCTCCGTCTTTTCGAGTGCTAGCTGTAGTCCGTGGTTGGTCATTCAGTTTAGCACCCGGGCCATTACCGCGTTCAATCTGCCCTGCGCGATCTCCACATTTCTAGCTGTTATGACCGCCGCTACGTCGTTCGCGTACCCGACGAGTTTAACATCCTCCGGTACTTCTACTCTGAGTAACCCATCGTACAGAATGCCCCAGAAGTCCGGTCCCAAGATTGAACCCTGCGCCACCCCTGCCGTTATGGGCCTGCTCTTACGTCCCTCCGCGGTTTCGTATTCGATCGTGCGCTCCCGCAGATAATCCTCTACGAGTCGCATGATGTACCAAGGCACCCCAAACGATCGCAGAGAATCCTAAATGTCGAACCATCTAGCCGAATTGAACGCGTTTTTCACGTCTAGTGTCACGAGCAAGACCAATGGCCTGGCCGCACGACACGTTTCATCCGTTTTCTTGACCGTCAGGCTGGAGAGACGGAGACAGAATAAAGCAATAGTCTAGGATAGGCAGGGTGTTCATTCCTCCCCGCGCCTCATCCCGACATTTTCGACATCGGATTCGAGTTCAGCGTCGAAAAATACATGGAAACGCCATATCTTTACTCGCCTATGGAAAATAAGTTAATATTACGAAAAACGGGGTGGTTTTGTTCCTATTTTAGGGGTCGATTTTGGATCATCCACTGTATTTTCGAGATCGGATTCGAGTTCAGCGTCGAAAAATACATGGAAAAGCCATATCTTTACTCGCCTATCGAAAATAAGTTGATATTACGAAAAACGGGGTGGTTTTGTCCCTATTTTAGGGGTCGATTTTGGATCCACTGTATTTTCGAGATCGGATTCGAGTTCAGCGTCGAAAAATACATGGAAAAGCCATATCTTTACTCGCCTATCGAAAATAAGTTGATATTACGAAAAACGGGGTGGTTTTGTCCCTATTTTAGGGGTCGATTTTGGATCCACTGTATTTTCGAGATCGGATTCGAGTTCAGCGTCGAAAAATACATGGAAAAGCCATATCTTTACTCGCCTATCGAAAATAAGTTGATATTACGAAAAACGGGGTGGTTTTGTCCCTATTTTAGGGGTCGATTTTGGATCCACTGTATTTTCGAGATCGGATTCGAGTTCAGCGTCGAAAAATACATGGAAAAGCCATATCTTTACTCGCCTATCGAAAATAAGTTGATATTACGAAAAACGGGGTGGTTTTGTCCCTATTTTAGGGGTCGATTTTGGATCCACTGTATTTTCGAGATCGGATTCGAGTTCAGCGTCGAAAAATACATGGAAAAGCCATATCTTTACTCGCCTATCGAAAATAAGTTGATATTACGAAAAACGGGGTGGTTTTGTCCCTATTTTAGGGGTCGATTTTGGATCCACTGTATTTTCGAGATCGGATTCGAGTTCAGCGTCGAAAAATACATGGAAAAGCCATATCTTTACTCGCCTATCGAAAATAAGTTGATATTACGAAAAACGGGGTGGTTTTGTCCCTATTTTAGGGGTCGATTTTGGATCCACTGTATTTTCGAGATCGGATTCGAGTTCAGCGTCGAAAAATACATGGAAAAGCTATATCTTTACTCGCCTATCGAAAATAAGTTGATATTACGAAAAACGGGGTGGTTTTGTCCCTATTTTAGACTTGTCTGGAGGTAACGCTCGAGTTCTTCTTGCTTCATTTGGTATCGCGAACAGTCACAAAAGACATGCTCTGCATTCTCGTTAGCGTCTAAACAAACTGGGCAGTTTGGACGGTCCTCTATTTTAAATCTGTGTAGGTACGCCCGAAAGCATCCGTACCCCGTCAGAAACTGTGTGAGGTAGTAGTTAACTTCCCTATGACCTCTTTGCGTCCAGTCCTCTATTCTTGGTATGAGGCGATGTGTCCATCGGCCCTTATCGACGGAGTCCCATCTTTTTTGCCACTCAGTCATTGTCTGCTTCCTTGCGGAATCCCAGATTTCGTTATGGGTGTTGTCGTTAATTAATCCGTCTCTTTGCCTCGTATACGTCCTTCCTCTCTATTACCAAAAGGTCGATAGGCGGCATGCTTGCTATGATGCAGGCCGCTTCGTCCGATACCGTTCGGTAAGCTGATGCGACCCTAAGTACACTTCTCCTGTACACTGTCGATATCTTTCGTGCATAACTTTTCACCAACATGGCATCTGCCCATATTGGGGCGCCAGACACAGAATAATCGATGTGATTACACTGGCTAAGATCAACCTACGTTTCTGTGAAGGCCCTCCTGTGTTTGGCATCAATCGTGACAGAGCAGCGCCAGCTCTTGCTGCTTTATCGCTTACTACTTCTAGATGTTGTTTAAAATTAAGTCGTGCATCGATGGTGAGACCCAGGTACTTGATGGTCGGTTGAGAAACGATCTCATGTCCATCTACTATCAGTGTAATTTCTTCTATTTTCTTCCTACAGGTAATCAGAATAGTTTCCGTTTTGTGGCTGGCTAATTCTAGGCCCGCCTCCGTGAGCCATTCGTGAATCATATGAACAGCCTCGTTAGCAGTTTCTGCCACCTCGTCTGTGTCCTTCGCCACTACTACGATTGCGATGTCATCCGCAAATCCTATGACAATTGCCCCTTGGGGTAGTTCTAGTCTTAGAACTCCATCGTACATGATATTCCACAATGGTGGGCCCAGCACGGACCCCTGGGGAACGCCTCCTGTGACCTTATAGATTTCTGTGCCGTTCTCCGTATCGTATAGTAGGATTCTGTCCTTAAGGTAGTCAGCCATAATCCTTCTTACATACCCAGGTACCTCCTGGTTTCGCAATGCCTCGTGTATCTTACTCCAGTTAGCCGAGTTAAACGCATCTTTTACGTCCAGTGTGACGATAGCACAGTACTTCTTGGATCCTCCTTTCCATCTTTTCCATTTTATTGCTGATCGAGCAGTGTCGATCGCCAAGCCGGCGGGGTCCAGGGTAGAGCGCTTCTTCCGAAGCCATATTGGTGCTCTGCAAGTTCACTGGATCCTTCTATGGCCTGGTCCATCCTTACGCAGATTATGCGTTCTAGAATCTTGCCCGGGGTATCCAGCATGCATAGCGGTCTGTACGATGTGGCTTCTCCAGGTGGCTTATCTCCTTTGGGTAGCAACACAAGACGCTGTTTTTTCCAGTCTGTAGGAAACGTCCCTTCTTCGAGACATGTGTTGTACAAATCTACAAAGACTTCGGGGCGGGCTTTGATAGCATGTTTCAATGCAATATTGGGTATGCCATCCGGGCCTGGAGCCTTGTTGTTCCCCACTTTCTTGCATGCAGCCAGCAGCTCTTCCGTGGTGATTGGGGGAATAGCTTCGTCGTCTGTCCTTGCCTCGATTCCGTATGCTTCATTTAGCTGGAGAGGGAACAGTTGCTGCAGGAACAACACTGTTGCAGGTCCTTTTTCACGCACTTGTGAAAATTGTGTGCGGTGTACGCAACTTCATAGGCGCTTTCCAAATACCCTTCGATCGTCTCCAGCAGCTTTTGCTCGGTATCTGCTGCTGCCCGAGTTCTATTCCAGGCCTCGAGCATCCTCTTTTCCTCATCCACATCACCTGGCATATTGCTCTTTCCTGCGACCTGCTGCTTGCCTTCCAATGTATTGCTCTTATCCTGAGCAAGTCCACCATCTTGCGGTTTTGTCACCGTTAGTGTGTACACTTCCAAGTCCTCCCTTGTCTCTTGCAGCTTTTGAAGCCCTATGGTTCTTAAGATATCAAGGTTTAAATTTTTTTTGATAATTTTCTGATTCCTTATTTCTCTAAAACAATGCAGTCAAATGTTTGAAAATTTTCTTTGGTGATTCACCATTTACAAAGCTATCTGCTGTTAAAATTTTAAACGATTTCGTTAAGCAGTTTTCAAGTAAAGATCTGAAATGTAACTACGGCGCCACGCGCGGCCTTACGGCCGCGGTGGTTTGCCGCCTTGCAAGGCTTCGCGATGCAAGGCACGCCAAACGCACGACCGCTGACGATCGCACTTCGCGCTCGCCATGCACCCCGACGCTCGCGCGGCGCGCTCGCTTTCTGACCTTACTACTTAATCTAATTATTAGAAAAAAAATCAATGAAAAAACATTGATTTTTCATTTTTTTTTTTTCGTATACAATTAAAAAAACCGCTGCCAAGTCATTGGCACTTAGCTTCCTCCTATTCTGCTATAGTGGAAGATAATTACATGGGACAATCACCTCATTCTTTGATTTAAATATTCGCATTCTTCTTTTTAGAAAAATGTTCAATTACATAATAGTATATTACTTATTGCTTTGCTCGAGCGGGAGCGACCTATACTTTGTGCACTCGTATCTTACACTTTACCAAAAAAGTTTTGCAAAGTTCGTGCACACGAATTTTTGCGCAATGTGCTTTTTTCCCGCAAGCTATTAATTGAGCATGGGGTAATGCGAATTCTTTTAGCGCGCGGCACAATGAATTGTTTACGTTTTGGTGTCAGTCAAAGAATAAATCGTCGTCTCGTGTAACGTTTTCCTATTACAAAATCTCATGTGTAATTTCGAATGTTTCAAAACTTGATTTTTTGAACTTATTTGGAGGGGGGGGGGGTCTGCTTTTTATAGGCGACCTTGAATATTAAGAAACTCATTATTCATTAAATAAGAGGATCCAGCAATTTCCGGACCAAAATTAAAGATGAGAATTTGCAATAGGTTTAATATTACACGAGACGAGGAATTCTTTAAAAACGTCAACAAACCATTCCCGCACGCTATTTACTAATATTTAAAAAGGCATTAATCAAGTTTGTTACGTGAAAAACCTGAGGGGTTTTTCCGTTGACTAAAATATTAATATTTGCGAGAGAGTTTGCGCATCAATTCCCCTCTACAGGGAAATGCATTTCAAAGTTGGTCTAACCTTTGAATTTCAGCAGACTAAACTCGAATTTTCTCTTTTCCTTTCTGCCATGTATTATTAATAGTCAAAATTCTTACCTCGATTTTATCCTGTTCAGCAATCAGTAAATCTCCCTCAATGAAAATGAAAAAGTCTTGCTTCGGGCTAATTCTCTTATTGAACAACGACAACTGAATATACTCTTGTATTTATCTGGTCCAAATCTTTATTTAAATGAAATTAATAGCTTCCAGACAAGAAAGAATTGAATACTCGTATTTATTCGAACAATGGATTTACAATTTGAATCTGAATTTAAAATCTGAACTGAAATCTGTTGTAAAAATCTATGGGTCCGTCGGCTTCAATGCCCGATCACGGAGTGGCAGAGTAGCTTGGCTTGGGGACGCTCGGAAGTCTTCCGGACCTCCCACGCTGTCCCAAGCTTTACTTCCCCGCGCTTGTTGCACTCATTAGGCCTTACGGGGCCTGGCAACGGTCAAGTGCCGAAACTGCAAGCGCAGCATCGCACGCGCGCAGGCAGCCGTCGGCGGGGAAGGTGTTTAGCTTAGCGAGATTCTTGGTCACTTGATATTTTAGTGGCCTTGAATACTCGCTATGCTTTTTGTATGTGGAACTTTCTCGAAGCTATATTCGAAATAAAATCTCGAAATAAAATCTTCGAAATTAAATCAATTTAAAGCTAATTAAATACAATGAATAAATAAGACATTTAATAATAAATAAAAATTTACAAATTTTCTTTTCATCCCGATGACATATGCCATCCCTGGCGCAAAAAATCATTGGATTAATCATTTGATTAATCGAGTGATTAAACAACTGATTTGTCAAGTGATTTATCAAATGATTTATTAAGTGACGATTTGGCGCGATTTATCAATTGATGAATCACTTGATAAATCACTTGTAGAATTTTTGTATATAATTAAATTGCCAGAGATTAGTATTTTACTACAAAAAGAATTATAAAAGAGTATATTTAATGAAAATCTAAAAACAATTAAACACTAAAAAAAATATAAAAAAATTTGTCATGACCGAGATTAGAACCCGGTTTCTTGGCATAGAAATCCGTTATCTTACTATCTGAGCTATTTTGTCTTATGAGTATACTTGAGTTTTTAGTTCATTTTATCTTGAATATATGGGATAACTTTTATTTCGTTTTTCGAAGTCATTCTGATTTATCTTTTATAAAAAGCGTAGAGATATAAATAATGAATTACTGATATTACTGATATGATCACATGTTAAATAATATTATTTACTTTAAAAAATAATTGTGTTTACAATTATGTTACCTTCCTGCTATTCTTATAGGGGAGGGGTGTCTCGATGGGGGTTGAACAATAATCTAAAATTAAGGAGAAAACTCAGAGTGAGTTCCGACAAGGAAAGGGTTGAGTGAGTGAAGGGTTTTTTAATAAAACACACAATTTCGCGGGAAAACAAAAACGCACTTGCTATGGCGTAAAAACCCTCACGGAACAGAGGGAAAAGCCGTAGCAAGCGTATACTTTATTCCAATAAGGAAAGGAAATTATACACTGTAAAGAAAGAGAAAGAGAAAGAGAGTCTAGAAGAGAATAAACTGAACAAAGAAAGCGCACGCAAACGCGAGGTACCTTTATCGCACGCAGAGAGATCTCTCTTACCTAAAGGGCTGTCGTAGCCCGCGCAATCGCCGCAACCTCGAACGTCGTCGCCAGGAAGACGCTGAGTCGCACGCTCGTCGTACGCTGCCGCAGCTTCTCGCCAAGTCCTGGGAGGATGGCAAGCCGGCCTGGGGAGAAAGACTTGGTCTGCAACCTGCACCAAGCGCGTCTCGACGTCTCGAGAAACCAGACGCTTGGCACTCGGGCAACAAGAGGTGTTGCCGCTGCTCCCTTGCCCCGAAGATGTCACGTTCAACACGTGGACACCTTCGCCAACAGTCCTAAATACTAAGGCCTCGAGGCACGCACTCTATCACACACACGCACAACTTGACGCATGCGGTCGCGAAAATTTCCGGTAAAACTACACTAACTCACACGAACACGAGGTGAACAGTACTCGCTCTGAAAAGAACGAAAGTACAATTCAACCTGTACAAATGCGCAAGAGAGATTACAATAATGAAGCTGAAGAAACTTGATGATAATGCTGCACGAGCTAGTCGCTCAGCGGTTCTGTCAAGACTTAACACGTGTAGAAAAAAGCGCGCGGGCCCGCCGCCGGCCCGCGCCCCGAGCCGGCGGCCGACGTACCGCGCAACGTCGCAAGGGAGAGCGCGTAGCGGCGCGAAATTCAAATCTTACAATATACGGCTAATTCAAATGACCCCTAAATAACGGCGTGAACAGGGGTGGATTATGGGTAGTTCCACGAAAGTTAGGGTATAAAAGTGGTGTATCAAGCATGGGTGGCGCTAGGACCTTCGATACCGAACCGTGCGGTCGATCTGGAGGACCAAACGAGACAAGAAAGGTGATTCAATTCTCTTTCGAATGCGTTAAGGCTGTATAAAAGATGACTATTTTGTGTAAATAGCCAAAAAAATTTATGAAGCAGTCGACTATATTGTTTTGAAGATATAAGGAATCAAAAATTTTCAAAAAAAAATTCAAACCTTGATATCTCAAGAATCATAGGGTTTTGAAAGCTGCGCAAAGAACTTAGTCGAGTGACATAAAAAATCTACCTTTTCCCAAAATTTCAAATGTATTAAAGTCTTTTTACTCTCGTAAATTTTATTATCTTTCAAATGCGTAGTAGCTGAATTGTTTGTAGCAATGGAAAGATAAAAAAAACGCAAAATATAGTTTTGCAAAATTAAAAAAATTGCCATAAAACGAAAACTAGTTGGCAAACTCAAAAAATACTTATTTTCCCGAATTCAGAAATGCAAAATAAATATACATATCAAATTTTATTGACATTTACGGACACTAGATTCAGAAACATTACGGTATACATACGCTCACACACACATCCACACACACACACACACACATACAGACATTTTCTAAAAACACGTGGTTCGAACTCCAAACACCTCAGAATGGATTTNCACACACACACATCCATACGGACATTTTCTAAAAACACGTGATTCGAACTCCAAACACCTCAGAATGGATTTCTAACCTATTATTGACAAAGTCGAAAATTTTACTATTACAAAGCTTCCTCTAGGAGGAAGCAAAATGTTTTGGCCATATATAGCTTGAAAGTTTTTTAAATTATTTTAGTTTTTGACTTATGATTTTCAATATTGTTGATTTTCGAATAGACATTCATATAAATTTTAACATGTATTCTCTTATTGCAATGAAATAATTAAAAACCCTTTTTTATTCCGTAAGATTAAAAAAAATTATCTTTTTATAGTACTAGAATTCAAATTATACACGCGACATTTCATAAGGTGGCCAAATTCGGAACTATCCTATTAGTGGAAAATACATTGATTTATATGTAAGCTTTGACGTCACGCTTAACTAACCGAATTCCATCCCGTTCCTAAAGTCGTGAATTGTGTGCAAAGATAGTTTATTACATAATTTGAACAGAAAAAGTATTAGTTTTATTATCAGTTAAGCAAAGCTGGACAGCTGTTCGTTGGCTCTGTCGAAGCGAGGCAGCGAGCTCGACCACTGCGCATACATTGTGTTTTGAAGCTGCCTCCCGGCCTCGGCTAACCGCAATGTTTTGCTCTGTTTAACTTTTCGGCGATATAAGTGAGTACGGAGCGTTTTTTGTTATTGTTTTAAATGTAATAGTAGATTGTGCTAACACCACACGAGTTGCATTTACTACTTTTCCATGAGTGGGAGGTATAATGCATTTTGGTATGCATTTTTGTGCATCAACTAGCCGTGGATTATTCGTTATTTGACGCACGTCAATGACAATGTATAGTCATTGTTAATTCTATTAGCATCACAAATGTACTAAAGAACTAGCGCGCCACAACGCGGCCTTCGGCCGCTATGTGGGGCCTTGCATCGCTTCGCGATGCAAGGCACGCAAAACGCTCGCGCTTCGCGTTTTGCACATAAGGCACGACCGCTGACGCTCGCGCTTCGCGCTCGCCAGGCCCCCCGACGCTCGCGCTACGCGCTCGTCAAGCGCCCAAGCCCCATCGCTCGCGCTTCGCGCTCGCCATAAGTACCTGCCGGTGTCGGCGCTGCACTCTCGCTGTCTGACGTTTGTTATCTAATATATATATATATAAAAAAAAAAAAAAAAAAAAAAGAAACGATGAAAAAAATTAATTTTGTATCTATTTTGTATACAATTAAAAATTGTGTTGGCCATGCGTAACTCAAAGGTTTTTTATTTATTTTAGTTTTTAACTCATAATTTTCAATATTGTTGATTTTGGAATATACATTCATAATTTTGATATGTATTCTTTTATCGCGATTAAATTTACTTTAAATATGATTAAAAAAAACAATTATTATTCCGTAAGATTA
>CM053169.1:22992999-23046434 GCA_012977825.3 Pteromalus puparum | reverse complement strand
TTTTTTCACTCAACTCTCGACCATATTTCGCTGAAAAAGCTGTTCATATTGTTGGCTATTTCTGTTTTATCAGTTACTTTCCTGTCATTAATTTTTATATGATTTATGGCTTCCTTGGATTTTTTATTGCCTATTTTTACAATTATAATAATTCCCACAGCTTTTTTGGATTGTTCGTATTGCTTTGGACTAGGTTTTTATCATATTGACTTTAGCATCTTTAATAACTTTATCTAAAATTTTAGAATATTTTTATACTGAGATTTGAGTGGTGATTCTCTATATCAAGTTGCCATAAATTATACATAAATTCTTTAGTTTCACATGTTTTATGATTGCACTTGTGATCCAGCTTTCTCTTCGCCTTGTTTACTCTTTCTTTTTCTGGTGAAAGCTATATTTTATACAATTTTTATATCTCGTTTCAGCAGACAACAATAGATGGTTTTATAGCTAAACTTTCAATTAGTATTTTTACTTTATCAAAATTAGCATTCATGCTTCTGACATTTATATGCATGATCGCATCATTTTTACTACTACTGATTTTATTAAAAATATCTACACTACTACATGTTTTTTTCCTTTTGAAAAGAATCATTTGGATCACATGATTATATCTAATTAATCACATGGATTATATCTAAGTAATCAAAAGTGGCCATTATAACCTATTTATTGTTATCTTTGACTTTCTTATCTTTGCGAGCCGCCGGTGGAGTAGTGTACTGGTCCAGTTGTTGCTTCTGTTTTTGGAGTGCTTGTTGGTTTCTTGTGACAACCCTCACAATCTGAGGTTTGTCTAGTTTCAGTTGCCGTGGAGTATTTTGTTTTTCATTCGGATTAATCTTGCTTGGTTCTTTTAGTTCCTTGTTACCCTTGTTATAACCNCCCATGTTATCATCCGCCGGTACCTGCTGTTTTGTAGATTTCCTCCTATTGTACATGTCTAATGATGGTAATGAAGGGCTCATCGGATAGTCCGTTGAGTCAATGAACTTTCCAATTTTCTTTTTCAGAATAGTGCAAAGGTTAGTGTCATATGCAGTATGTTTTGTTTCAAGTTTTGTGGAATACTTATCATTACTAAATGCACAGTTTATACACTTAACGGTTTCACTTGTACACTCACTTGTATTATGACTTTCAGCACATTTCAAGCATACGGTTTCATTGTGGCACTTCTTTTCACTGTGTTCAAACCTGCCACACTTATTGCACGGTCCAATGTTTATCAAATCGTAGACTTTACAATTTTGATAGCCTACATACACTCTATTTCTATTGTCTCTTACATATTTATATACTTCAGCAGGCACTTCCATCAACACAGTGCACTGTTTACTGAATTTGCTGGTGTACATGTGCAGCACTATACCTTTCTTTGTGAAGTGATTGAAATTTCTGGTGTTGATATCTTCTTCTATTTCTTCCAAATCCATATTAGTGTGGTTGTCTATACCTATAATTTTTATCTTCGGATTATGAAGTTCATGCTTTTTTACATTGCACAGACCTTTCAATTTTTCTTTAAGTACACTTTCAGTTAGTGCGACACTATCTTCACTCGTACAACTAATAATAACTTCATCTTTCTTATTTATAAATATGTTCTTTGTTTGTATACACTTTTGTGCTGTTAAACAATCTATTACCGATTTACCTATTTCTTTAATATCAACTTCACTATTTTCACTTTTCTGGACTGTGATTTTCGGTACTTTTTTATTCAGCGGTTTTTGTTGTTGTTGTCTTACTGCATCTCTGTACGTGAATGTCTTGTGAGTAGCCTGATTTGAGTTTCTTTGTAGTTTTTCTTTTAGTAGATCATTTTTCTCCGTAAGTTCAGCAACCAGAGTTCTTAGTAGTTTAACCTCTGTTTTTACAAACTCCATCTCAGTGTCACTTATACTTGATTCTAAACTGTATAGATCGGTAGTCTTAGATTCAATCTCAGCCAGTATTTCTCTTCTTATTTCTTCAGTGGTCTTAGATTTTATCTGTGAAATTAGTACTCTTTCTGTTTCAGTCAGGCTTTTCTCCTCGATTTTAGAGGTTATGTTCTTCTCTGTGTGCTCGGGGCAGATTATAAGGTGTTTCCCCAGGTGTTTATAATTGTCCGATATCTCATTGAGACAGTTGACGTGGAAAACCTTATCACAGATGATGCACACCACTGTTTCCACTTTTTGTTCCGTATGACAAGCAAAAAATGCGGGACGCTTATCAGGAGGCTTGCGTCCTGGCGCCATGTTGGATCTACATTATTTTAAACAACTTATAATAAATATAATAAAGGTTACAAATTTTGGATGATTATCAGCTGATTATCATTAACATTGTATCTCTTATAAGCGCATATTTATAACTATCAGCTTTAATAAAAATATTAAGCTGATAATCAGCTGACGTTTTGAAGCTCATTTCAGTATTCCCACAGTTACCTTTTTGACCCTCGTAATCATTCTGTACATACTCACAGCTGCCTTTAATCGCACAGTCGCCTTTGGGGCTCTATAGTTGTTTTTTTATACGCCTTTAATAGCCTTACTGACATTTGTGAATGTTTTGGCGGCTGTGGGTATGTAGAAAACGATTGCAAATGGTCATAAAATAGTCCAAATCTTAAAAGAAAATTTACTCAAATTCAGAATCAGAAAATATATATGCATGTCCAATCTTATAACGATGGATCACGTGGTTCCAGAATTATAACGGTGTACGTACGCACGCACACACACACACACACACACACACACACACTCAATCATCTGCACGGACATTTTATAACACCATGAAAGCTCTCAAAATATACAATACTAAGCTTTAATTATCAAATTATATGTACCATGATATCCACCAGGGGGACGCTGCTCGTGTGTATCTGGGAGGAGAGGGGGGAGAAATATCCCTCTTACACCACACACTTAGGTAAACCACGCAGCGTCAGACTGGTATGTGAGGTACTACCATCTCACTACGAGTCTGTGATCAGGTGAGAGCCCGGGGTACAGGGTACTACCACCCTGAACCGAAGGATCAACTGTGAGGAGGGGAGCGGATATTAACTAGGTGTGAAAATCAAAATATCTATACTTAATCACCTGTATTTGAATCAATAGAAATTACATGATCTGACTCTTAAGAACTAAGGGGAGAGGGATGGCCGGCAGATGCACTGTTCAAGAGCGCTATGCTCGTAGACTACTAAGTACACTGGAAGCCGAAGCAATAGACGAGCACTACCATTCGTTCTATAGCTCCATATGAGAGAGTCAGATCACAAGTGACCCGCTGCTTAGCTCGAGCTCCTTATATACCCGTAGCCTTCCCTCTCCCTAATGTTATATGCTCGCACGCCCTCTACCCACGCTTGGGTAGATTAATACATGGTGACTGCTAGCGCCGCTTAGTCGGTAACTTATTGGTGTCGTTATGTTATCCGTTGTTGCTCTCTTACCGACCTTGCGGTGTTGCCGTCTCAACCTAAACGGTTTCATAAGCTACAAAAAGAACCTAGCCGAAGTGATCAAAAGATCAATATTTTCCGTAAATTTCAACTGAATTTAAAACTTTTTACTACCGCATCGTAGGACATAAAAAACCCATTTTTTTAGTTTTTGATTTTTATCTCAAAAACTAGTCGCCAAAATGGCTTAAAATTTTTACAACTAGTAGATATCGTTGTTTTTTATTGTCATTAATTTTTTTCAAAACATTTAACTATTTATTTTTTGAGTTATATATGTTTTTTGAAAAATTACCTTCTATATCATAAAAAATGAACAGATCAGTCAATCTAGAAAATCTTGCGGGAAAAAGTAGACCAATTTATGTTCTTTTAGATACACTATTGTTGAATATATAGTATAATTCATATCATTAAAAAAAGAAGCAAAAATATTTTTTCAAAAATAGAACAATGGCTATAATATGGCCATAAAATGGTCAGAATCATAAAAAAATGACCGAAATTCAGAATTACAAAAAAAACCTGAATATGGTGACTGGAATGAATAATAGAATCCATGATGTTTTTACTCCGTTATAGATGCAGAAGAATATGTTTTCATTTAAACAACTATTCAACCACTTGATCCATCGATTCAAGCTGTATTTATTGACTGGATTTTGAACTGAAATAAAGGCAACTGCTCTATTCACAATTATTTTGAATATGATTTTTACCGTGGGTGTAAAGTAAATACTAGAGTTATCAAAGCTGAAACCTAATAATAGATTCCATGGCATACACCCCTCTTATTCCAAAATCTAATTAAAACTATTGATAATTAAATTCAACCTCAAGCCTGACCTTAAAAATTGATACTGGCTTAATAAAGTGTGATTACAAATAAAATGTCATTTACTTACATACTGTATTTACATATCATTAGATAGTAATGTAAAAGGTAAGTGTTAACTAAAAAAGACGGATTTTTAGGAATTGATATGTCCCTCACCCTTCTAAACCTCTCACTTTGCCTATTTAAAGCATTAGTAAACTTTCCACCACTTACTTTGACACCCCACCCATATTTTATCTTATATACCTCCCTACTGCAAAATCTCACATGAGAGCACCGGAGGTGAAGCCCGGGAGTGGCTCGACCAAGCGGGTAGAGATTCTCCTGCATGATTTCCCTCGACTGGAGGGTCAGCCCGGGGAGAGATCCACCAGACGTTGGAATAGCTCCTGGGAGAGAGGTCTCACCGGAGATCCGCTCGGGACTGAAGCCCCGAGCTCTCTTAAGACGAGAGAGCGCGGGCGTCGGAGAAAGGGGAAAATATTCCAACCTTGTGGGTAACAGTCTTTTAGTTACACTATTGTTGAATATATTGTATAAATCATATCATAATAAAAAGCAAAAATATTTTTTCAAAAATCGAAAAATGGCCATGAAATGGTCATAAAATAGTCTAAATCTTAAAAGAAAATTTACTCGAATTCAAAATCAGAAAACATATATGCACTTCCAATCTTATTGCGATCGATCACGTAGTTCCAGAATTATAACAGTATACGTACGCATGCATGCACGAACGCACGCACGCACGCACGCACACAGACAAAACCATCTGCACGAACATTTTATAAAACCATGAAAACTCTCAAAATATACTAAGCTTTAATTATCAAATTGTATGGTTTAACAAAAATAATAATGTTCAGTCACACAGAGTATACAGGGTGAGAGTTGAAGAATTTGAATCTTAATATCTTTTAAACTAAAAGGTTTCATAAGCTACAAAAAGAACCTAGCCGAAGTGATCAAAAGATCAATCTTTTCCTAAAATTTCAACTCAATTTAAACCTTTTTACTCCCGTAATCGTACGACATAAAAAAAAAACATTTTTTTTAGTTTTTGATTTTTATCTCAAAAACTAGTCGCCAAAATTACTTAAAATTTTTACAACTAGTAGATATCGTTGTTTTTTATTGTCATGAATTTTTTCAAAACATTTAACCATTTATTTTTTAAGTTATATATGTTTATCGAAAACAACATATATACAATTTCAAATCAAAAGTGGGAGGACAACCCAGGAAACATTAACAACAACTCATATTTTCCATATGTAAACGGCGACGTTTCGCCCTTGGTGGGGACCTTCTCAAACCTTTATTGAAAAAATATACAATAAAATATATAAATCATTTTTTATAGAGATCAACAGTTGTTACAAAAATAGTCATATACATATATATACAGATATTCATACCATAGTAATAAATTAACCTTAAAATTAAAATGTCAATACACAGTGTATTTTTTCAAAAATATATATATTTTTTCAAAAATAGAAAAATGGCTATAATATGGCCATAAAATGGTCAGAATCATAAAACAAAAAATGACCTGAATTCAGAGTTAGAAAAAATATATGCATGTCAAATTTTATTACGATCCGTCGCATGGTTCCAAAATTATGGCGGTATACGTACATACACACACAGCCATCCGCACGGACATTTTCCAAAAACGTATGATTCGTACTCCAAACACCTCCAAATGCGTTTCCACGAAGTATTAGCAAAACTGAAAATTTTACTATTACAAAGCTTCCGCTTGAGGAGGAAGCAAAAACGGAAGCAACGACGCGATGCAGCAGTGTTATATTGTTATGTATGTGGGATTCGAACATGGGAATTGCACATAGCAACGCCCTTGACAACGAGATCAGCGATGTTCGAAATGTTATTGTTTTGAACAGTCTGGTTATGACAGCCTGTGAGAGCTGATGTGTATCAATAAAGAGTCTCAGTTTGTCTTCTTTTTCTAATACGTGTGTTCTTATTAAGTATACTCGAACCCGAGTATAACAATATGTAGTTTTAAAATCAGAACAGAAGCACTGCTATGGTGCCTATATGTGTTTACAAGCAACATCTGCTCACCGCGATCCCGCTCGCGGATCAGCTGCTCGCGGTTGTTGCTTTGTAAGACAGTGCAAAAGGTATTCAAAAGTGATGCCAGATGCACCCGGAACGGCACTGACGATGCGATGTGTGAGCAGTGTGAGTGTCAGTTCATGAAGGAGTGCTGCAGTATAGGAAGGCATGTAGCTCTTACAAGAAACTTAAGTTATTGCTTGGAGGTTATGCTTTGTTTTTTGGATTGGAGTACTCCTGCGGCTGCTGTTCCTGCTCATTCTATTGATGTGCTGATACATTCTTCTTGCAAGATGCTGCCTGGATGAAGATTCACTATCGCATAAGATCTACGACTGGTTTTCCTTTGTTCTTGTGTTCATTATGTTTATAAAAGATATCTATTGTGTTATGTGCAGTATAATCAGTGTAATTTTGTGATCTGTTTTTTAGAGTTAAATCGATGAATTGCTTATAGCTTTATCAATTATTGGCAATTGAAGACTCTTATGTCTAGTATTGCTTTGATAAGATATAATGATAAGATATAGCTTCTAAAAGAAATAATTGCTTTACTTTAAGTGGAGGGTCTTGATACTGAAAATTATTTTTGTTTATAATTTTCAATATTTTCCTCTGAATACCCTGTATTAGATAAACAGAATTATTGTACGCTCCACCCCAAGCAATTATGCCATAATTTACTAAACTTTGGTAAAAAGCATAGTATATCATAGTTAAAGTTTTATTGTCCATTCTATTCCTAACTTTTAAAATTAAATTCTAAATACTTCTTACTACTTGTTTTTAGATTCTGATTAAATTCTATGCAACTCAGCCCGTGTTATCTATATAACGATGAAATCTCAAGTTGTTTATTATTATTTAGTGAGATAGTAGTGTTTAATATTTTAAGCTTACCTTAAACTTACTTACTTTTTATAGCTATCGTTTCGTTAGTATGTTTAACATTTTTATTTACATAGACCACAACACCATCATTTTTGTTGATGTCTCCATGATTATAATAAAGTTCGTAGTCTTTTATTCTATAATACTGATAGTGTGTTAGTTTCCATACCTCTGTACATACAATAACGTAAGGTTTAATTTTTAGACTTTTAAGAAGGATTTGTAACTTATCGAAGTTGGCATTTAGGCTTCTAATATTTAAGTACAAAATTAGATCATTACTACTATTTCTTTCCTTATTGAAAGGCTCAATATCCATATATGTTTGCTCTTGTTCATTTATACTATTTTGTATTTCGTCGATTAAATTTATTTGTGCTTCCATTATTCAACTTATGCATTTGCTGTGTACTTTGGAATAATACGCTGACTGCTGTTTTCTTGTTGCGTATCAAAATGTAGATTTCCCTCGTTTTTTCCTGCCGTTATCGATCTATGGTATAGTAGTTTATTTGTTTGTAGATTGTGTATTTGTTTACGTGCATTTGTTTCGTCCCACGTCGGTAATACAGGTGCGATCGGGTAATCAATAGTTGATGTATTTTTTTATCTTCTTTTTAAGAATTGTACACTTCATTCTATCTGTTGGCAAATGATCCGTTGGTAGACATTATACTTGCTGATTTGTTCCGACACTTTGATACGCTATGTCCGTATCTTCCACAGTTGTAGCAAGGGATAATCTTTATCAGATCATAGGCTTTGCAGTACTGATGACCTATAAAAACTTTGTTATTGTTTTTACGTATGTGCTTGTAGATTTCTGGTGGGACTTCCATTAGCACTGTGCAGGTTTTGGTCCTTTTATTGGTGTACATGTGCAGTACCTTACGTTTGTTGTTATAATTTTTGAAATTACGAGTGTTAATGTCATTTTCCATATCCAGTTCATCCATGTTTGTAGTATTGTCTATTCCAGTAATTTTCATTTTTGGATTACTGTTGAGACTTTAACGTGCTGGGACCATGCATGCTTGGGGAAAAATAATGTGTACACAGGATTTCACAATAAATCACTATTTATTGATAACACCTCAAGCTAATCATCTATTGATGATATAACGTAGTCAGGTTATTATATGAGAATATAATTAGTATAACAAAAGTAATCGAACAGACAAGCTAAAACGCGTGTTGACCGCTCGAGTGCACAAGGCGAAGTAAGCGACGTCGGCGGTGGCCGTCTCGCGGCATAGAGACGGGAGAGTTGAGTCGCGTAGCTCTGCTTTGGGCCTGCCGTCTCTAGCAAACAGACATCTGCGCGCTCATATCCAATAATTACCTTGTTGTTCTACTTTAATTTTACAATTTTTTAATTTACTTGATAACACGTTCTCGAGTGTTTCCAGGCTTTTAGTATTCATACAGCTGATTTCTATTTCACTTTGGTTCTTCTTGCGTATGAACTTAGTTTGCACATTTTTTTCTGTAACCAGATACTTTGTGAGTAGCTCCATTGTGTTCGTCTGTTCCGGGTCATTGGCCTTAACCATTATATTTGGGACTCGTTTCGGTTTTGGCTTTATCTCTCTCATAGCATCAGCAAATGATTTTAAATTTGTCTGCGGCTCTGTATTTTTCTGTTTTAGTAACTCAATCATTTCTTTCTGAAGCTGATTTTTATCTTGAAGTTCGGCAACTAGTTGATTTAATAAAGTATTTTCAGCCACAAGATTTTCCATTTCATTCTCCTCGTCTAGAATTGTTGCATTATGTTTTTCAACTGTTTTGTTATAAATCTCTTGTAGCAGTTGCTCTCTGATTTCTTGGGATTTCTTCATTTTAATGAGTGCAATGGTTTTTCTTGCCACGTCACTTAGCATATGCTCTTCAGAGTTGGATGTTATGTCTCCCAGGACATGCTCTGGGCAGATAATCAGGTGTTCACCAACAAAAGCAGGATTTTTTATCTTTTTATAGTCACTTTTATGATAAAGGTTTTCACATATTATGCAAATCACTGTTTTCACTTGCTTTTTTGGATGGCACTTGTAAAAGCTGTGGACCGGCTTATCCGAAGGTGCTTTTACTGCTCCGAGTGATATTCTAATCATATTTATGTATCAAATATATATGCACTTATAAATACATTGTCTTTCCAACAGCAAAATAAGTAAGAGGGCAGACAGCCCTTCGTGTATGTATGTCTGTGTGTCGTCAAGAGTAGGAGTAAGAGAGAGAGAGAGAGAGAGAGAGAGAGAGAGAGAGAGAGAGAGAGGGAGAGTGTCTGCAATGCCTATGTTGCCGCGTTCGCGAGCCACTTAGCAGTCTACCGCCGGGCCGAACGGTCGCGCTTCTTAGTCCGCTATACATTGTTACGGCTTTTCTCCGCGAATTCTAGCTTTAGTGTGCGTGCGTATCCTGGAAGATTGTTGCTGCATCCGTGACGTGTTCCAGGTGTGTCGCCGGGTGAAATCATTCCAAATACTACTCAGCCTAGCGTACCGGTTACGAGCAGTGCAGTCGATTCCCACTTGACTTCCCGCTGCACCCACCCACACACAAGGCCACGAGGCGTCCTTCCTGCTGCCCAGCGAGGGCCCCCGTCACCCGCTGAAGGCCACGGGGCATCCTTGCGAGTCTGCATGAGTTGCGAATGTCAGTACCGGCTTCATCATTACACTCTCTCTCTCTGCATTATTGGCCCTGCTTCGTCTCTCTCTTACTTAGCGCTATTCATGTAATAGAATTTGAAGTTATATTAACTAAACCGTTGACATTACGCCGCCTGTGTGATTTCGCTTCTGACTCTACCTCTTCCCGCGTGTTCCTCTTAGAAGTAACTAGCGACTAAGCTACGTAGCATAAAAACTTACGACGCCTCCGCAGGCTCATGTGCACGATGACGAGCACGTTCAGCATACTGCGCTACGGACCAGGCTTCGTACAGCCTGCAAGAAGCCTGCAACGAGCTGCTGCATTTTCTCCTCTCGCTATTTGACAGATTAGTGGATACGCCACTGTTCTCTTATACACGGGTACAGAACCCCGTTATAATAGATATAGAAAAGATCTTAGTTGTGCTAGTCTTTGTACGGACTAGCTACATCGAAATAAACTTTTAAAAATTAGAAGCTTAAAGTTAATTTATTGAATTATGCCCTCAACTGATACTTACGTAACATTGTTATGAATTAAGAAAATTATTTAATTTTAACTTTTTCAGAATACGATCATGGAAGCTAAAAGAAAAGGTGGTGTTATTGAGTTTGGAGGAAACCGCATTAACAGGCAAGGATTTTACGTGGAACCAACAATTATTTCAAATTTAAATCCCGAAGATGCAGTGGTACAGAATGAAACATTCGCACCTATAGTTTATTTATTTGAATACGATACTTTGGAAGAAGCAATTCATTTGAATAATACCGTTGATCAAGGTTTAAGTAGTGCCCTTTTTACAGAAAACATTGGACAGCTTTTCAAGGTAAATCTGATTAAAAACCCTTATAATATATAAAATGATTCTTCAATTTTCTAATAAAAAGTTGATCTTTAAAATTTAGAATTAGCAATCCTATTAATATATGCAGTCAACTATACATCTCAGCTCGATAATTTTTTACGGAATTTTTTACGGCACACTGTAGTTACCATCGTATGCGTGCGATTACTAGAAAATTTGAAAATTTGTATTATTTAAGGTTTATACAGTAGGTATTGCTATATTCTTAAATCAGGTGCAAAGCTGCTTCCAAAGCTTGGGGGTATTTTTTAATTACATAGGAGGGATTTTGCCGTATCTTGCACAAAATAGGCTTTAAAATGTTATGTAGTAAAATAGACTTTTTTAATCTAGGACTACTATTTTTGCTGTAATAATTTACGAAACAAGTACTTAAAGTTAAATAACAATAAAATAAGTATTTAAAGTTTCCGAATGAAATTAAAAAGCATTGATTATTTGATATTGCTTTTTAGCACCACAGATGTAGCTCACACGTGAGTTCTGCAATCTTTGAAGTCGGGTGTTGAGTTCACCTGATACATCAAGGTATACAAGATAACAGTAATCTAAGTGCAAGATAATAAGAGCGCTAGCCAGCTGCTTACGCAGTGTCTCGGTAGTACAGAATCTGATAGATCTGAGCCCACAAAGAGCTCTATTAACCTTTTGGCTAATCGCATCCACTTGCTGTTTCCACGTCAATTTTAAATCCATTACAACTCCGAGATTAGTTACAGTGTCAACAAAGGGAGCGAAAACGCCATCCGCGACCTCAATGCCAGGCAGCTGTAGACTTTGCACCTTGTGAATGTTATAATCTGAACCAAAAATCATAGCTTTAGTTTTCCCATTGAGGCGGAGCGCATTCTCAGATGCCCATGCCGAAACCGCACGCGCGAGAGCCGACATACGATCCACATCCTCACTCAGATCGTCCCTGGTTACTTAAGTATAGGTTTGCAGGTCATCAGCATACAGCAAATATTCGACACCGTCCGATAATTTTCCTTCAGAGAAGTATGAATGCGAATTTTGATAAACTTGAAATCTTAATAGAAAGTTTAGCTATTAAACCAGCGATTTTGATTTATTCAGAAGAATTCGAGCAAGTTAATTACAATTTGTATCAACTAAATGGTTTAGATTATGGATATAAAATGTATTATAACGAGAGTAGGATAAACAGAAATGATGAAGTCATCGTTTTTATTTATAACAATCTAGTCCAAACTACTGGAGTTGTCGATGCAGGGAGAATTAAAATCATAAACACAAGGATAACATTAAACAATTAAAGCGGTCTTGAAATATCAGCCTTGCATAGATCACACGGGATACCGAAAACGGAGCTTATACTAGATCTTAATAAGTACTTAATTAATAAGAAAAATGTAAAGAATCACCTAGTTATAGGTGATTTTAATATTGACCTGCCAGACTGTGATCACGGTTGTCAAGATTTTCTTTGTAATTTTCTCGATAAGGGATATATCCCAGGTTTTGTTGGTATTAAAAAGCCTGCTATCGGTAGAGCTAAAGGATCATGTATCGACAACATTTTCATTAAATCTCACAACATTAACACAGCCACATACAAGCTTAAGGGGACTGATACACCTTAAAATGTCAAAAAATTAAAAAATTGAATTTTTTTTTTATAATTATGTTAAATTGTTTTAAAAAAGTATTTGAACAATGCTATAAACACAGAAACATTGAAAAAACTAAAAACAATGTCTGTATATGTCGTATCGACGTACATGAACTCTTCGAGTCACCTGGTCGCTGCTGTACCGGTACAGCCGCTGAGAAGACGGAGGTGATCATCAGGAGTCGCGCCGAAATCCACGAGGTACGTACGTAGTACGCGACGCGGAACACGAATGGCGAATGACGCGCGCGCACACTCGCCGCGCATCAACCGCCGCGCTGAAACACCGCGGTACGTGTGTAAGAGAGGGATGCCCGAAGCGCGGAGAGAGGGACGCGCGAACGAGAGAGAGAGAGAGAGAGAGAGAGAGAGAGAGAGACCACGCGGAGAGTGAGAGAGAACGCCGCGAGAGCCGAGACGCGTAGTGGGGGCTCGCGCGTACACCACTAGCCGCACCATTATAGCGACATACTACCGCGCGCGCGAGAGCCCAGTTAACCGCGACGAGTCCAGTGCACCCCGGCGGTGCACTGACCTCAACCTAACATCACCGCTCTCCCCCCCCCCTCTCTCTCTCTCTCTCTGAAACTTCGAAGATGTAAAAACGTCGCGCTTCGCTTTGTCAGCTGCACGAACATCTACGATCATATTTCTCCTGTTTACAAGGAATATGAAATTCTTGAGTACGTGAATAGGCGTAGCTTTATGGTTATAAACCTATTAGCATCAATTTTGCGCGAAGGAATAACGCAATACCTCGCTAAAAACATATCCTTCGTATCGCAGGAGAGGTATGGCAGTAGAAGGCGCTCAAACTTGGGTCTGTGCATAGCTGACTTCGGAACGGAGTCCTTGCGGCATTCATTCTTGGTAGGCACTGCTTACCTGTGGAATGAGTTGCCGCACGAGATCCATGCGTTTTATAAGCGTCCTTGTTTTAAGAGGCTTCTGTACACATACTTTCTTAAAAAACAGGGATAAGCCGACATGACGGACCGTTGTTTATCGAATAATGTAAGCGTTTGAGATGGTACAGTGGCCTAAGGCCGGTGATTTGTGTATATCACCCTGTAAATATTTGTTTTTATTGTTCTTAACTACCTGTTTACTTATTTAAATATTTATTTTGTTTTCGTTTAGCTGTAAATTTTTTTTTTATTGTACAGGGCCTGCGAGCCCTATGAACCAGCGAAAACTATATTTCTCTCTTTAATGTAATTTGGATTTAGCTACATAGGACCTCTGAGTCCTTAGTCATCAATAAAGAATCTACTCTACTCTACNTACTCTTCTCTCTCTCTCTCTCTCTCTCTCTCTCTCTCTCTCTCTCTCTCTCTCTCTCTCTCTCTCTCTCTCGCGGAGAGTGGCTTAAGGGCAGGCTTTGTGAATATTAACTCGCTCAGAGCTCGCATCGGATCGTCCGCGAATATCTGTCGGAGCGCCCTTCCTTGGACTTCGGCATCGCTGAGACATGGCTGGGTCCGATTGTAGATGACAGCCTACTTAACATCAGGGGATACTCCATCATTCGGCAGGACCGCAATGTAAACGGAGGTGGTGTCGCCTTAATTGTACGCAACGGTCTTAAAATTAAAAAATTGGCTTGATGCGCGGGGCCATGATTGACTCAGACCTGTTCGACGTGTTACGGGACATTTGTAGCGAGTATATTCACAAAATTATAATGGGCGATCTGAACTCGGACTTATTGTCCAATTCAGACGACGCTGTTATGATCAAGCGTCTGACCGAGGAGTTATCTCTTAAAATAATCAATCATGGCCCCGCGCATCATACCCCATCGTCTCACACATGGATTGACCTGATAATGACTGACGAAAATGACGAGATCCTGGACTCTAAGAACCAGTGGCTGCCCGGCTTCGGCAAGCATTGCGTCATAGATGTCTCGATAAACATCTTCTCTCCCACTCCTGGGAGAGACTCTTTTTCTTACCGCGATTACAAGAGCATTAACACATCTTCTCTTGTCGACCTTCTGTTCGTGCGCAATCTTCCATCGCTTGCATCATTTAAAAGAGCGCTGCGACTGCATCTGCTTGCCCTNCTCTCCTCTCTCTCTCTCTCTCTCTCTCTCTCTCTCTCTCTCTCTCTCTCTCTCTCTCTCTCTCTCTCTCTCTCTCTCTCTCTCTCTCTGATTCGTTTATTCGTACTCGGCGCGCTTATCGCGAGGCTGATGCCGGGAGTGTCGGCGTTGCGGAAACGGGTATAGGGGGACCGACCCACCGTCCTTCTTGGACGCGCACAAGATCGCGCCGCGAGGAGACTTCCTCCTTGTTCACTCTGCATGCAGACCGCTCCCGCGTCGGACTTCCTCGTTATTTTCGCTAGTCGAGTCAGTGCCGTAGCTGTTACACCCGTGCTCTCACCAAGTAACTTCTAGTCATTTGAAGGAGATTGCAGCCGCGATCAACTTGAACGGGTCACTTCCTTGTCGGTTTGAGTCGTAGAGTTGAGCCAGCGTTTTTCTTCGTACAAGAGGTCGAGACTGTAAGTTGTTGCGCTGACAGGCCATTCACGATTCCTGAGTGTTTCTAACACATTATTGGCGACGCCGTCGAGAGCTATTTGACTCCGGCCTGAATATACTAATATAGAAAATCGCGAATGTTTTGCATGCAGTAGCGTCACCCTTGATACCAAGTCTCGGGACCCAATAAGCAGAAAGAAGCTGAGTAGCTGTTGCGATACGATAGATAAATTCGCGTTTTCAGCATCGTTCAACCCCCGAGCAGGCCCGACAAGCAGAGCAGTGGCCCAGAGTGGACCCAGGCACTAACCAAGGGACCGCCATTTTGGCGACACCGCGTCTCTCCGAGCGTTGCCGCCGCCATTGCGAGGAGTTGGCGATTCGCGGTTAGAATTGCGGCTTCTACTAACAACCGCGAGTAACTGAATATATTAATTGCTGGACGGCCCAGCAGATAGTGTTGCAAGTGTAGAGAGTCGCTATAGATAAGTAAAGCAGCAACTTTACGTTTCACCTGAGACAGGTCTCAAGATCTCATTGCCAGTAGTAGCGCGATTTTATGAATTAAATCGAACCGGATAATCAGTCGTTACGTTGCAACGATTTGAGTCGAATATAATAGTAAGTAAGCGGTCAAATCACCTTGTGCTTTCTATGAAGCGAGAACTCTGTAGTCGGATTAACACTCTGGCAACAAGGGGGTTGAAGAATATAATAATTTGATTATACAGCATAAACTATAATTGTGTTATCTCTGACTTTACCATCTGCCACGCCAGGCTAATTCCTGTCCTTTTTTCTAACGTGTGTCCCCCTTTAGAGATATAAGTTTCCGAGTTAGTCGAGTAGAGTCAAGTAACAAGAATAATTGATTGTTTGTGCGGCATTAGGAGTCCATTAAAAACGCAACATCCCACAATGTAGTCAAATGCTTCAGAATTTTATTTGGTGATTCACTATAAACAAAGCTATCTGCTGTTAAAATGTTAAACGATTTTGTTTCATATTCATTCCTCGCTTATGCTTACCTCCTTACGATTTCTACATACATATATCTTAAAAATTAAACGATCGATTCTGCAACTTTGCTGTTTTAGAGATTTTGATCGGATTTTTCTGATTATTGTAATATCTTTTGCTATGAGAAAATTGCTTCTACAGCAAAATAATAAAACTTGACAATATTTAAAATATAATGGTATATAATGGTTGACGTGTCGGTGAAGTCGAAAGTTGTACGCTTAATAAATCCCACAATCCCATGGCACTTTGAGACGAGACTATCCAAATGAGGACGAAAGGTCATACGAGAATCAAACAACACCCCCAAATCCCTTATCACATCCACGCGATGGATGGCTGAGCCACCGAATGAGTAGTTAAAAGGGCGAAAAAATCTACCTTTGTTGAAGGAGATGACATGACATTTACCAGGATTGACGCTAAGCCCATTCTCGAACGCTCAGTCGCTCAGAGCCGCCGCATCGGCCTCCAACCTCGACGCATCCCCAGCAGAGTAAACAAGAGATTCGCAAAAAGCCATATGAGGAACTAAGTCGTTAATATAAATTAGGAACATAAACGGACCGAGGTGAGAGCCCTGAGGGACACCGGACGTCACCAAAACCAAAGGCGAAACGCATCTATTGATCCTGACAGCCTGATAGCGATCAGACAGATAAGAGGATAACAGTTCGAAAGACTGTACCTCTGATATCACATTTCCACAGCTTAGAAAGTAACCTGCCATGGTCAACTCTGTCAAAAGCTTTGGAAAAGTCTACATAAATTGCGTCGACTTGGTGAGATGATTGAGTGAGAAAAATCTTAGGGATATAGCTTATGAGGGAAATTGGACGATAGTTACTAATGTCATGCCTTTTTATCTTAAAGATAGGGTGAATGTACGAAAATTTTCCACTCCCTTGGAAAGTAGCCAGAGGACAGCATCCTATTGAAAATAATGAGAATTGGCTTCTCAAGTGCGGACCAACAGTTTTTAACAAAAAAGTTCGGTAGACCATCAGGTCCTGGGTTTACAGAGTTCTCTAGTTCGGAGACAGTAGGACATAAGTCACTCGCAGACACGCATAAGTCAGATATCAGGCTGTCAGGATCGAGAAGCCGAGTAAGTGTGTCAGCCACCCGATTAGCATAAACTGAGCCAGAATAAGTAGAGAAGAGACTGGACGTTTCGCTCTCGGAAGCGGCCTTGACGTCACCAAGAAAAGTAGAAGAGGAGTTCTCGAGTCACGATCGAGCCTCTTAACATAGGCCCAGAAGGAGCCCATGTTACTTCTCAGACTTGCCTCAACGGAAGCGATTTACGCCTTATATTTTACGCGAGACAACCGAATACACTTGGCCCTCAACCGCTTAAATGCGACACCGTCATCGTAGTCACCCGAAGTAGTAGGGGCACGTTATCGCCAGACGCCGGGGGAGGGGCGTCTGGCGCCAGACGTCTGGTGGCGAGGATTTCCGGCTGCGGCAAGGTATCGCCAGAAAGGGGGAGGGTGAGCTCGGGGTCTGATGGAGGGGATTTTCGGCTGCGGCAAGGTATCGCCAGATGGGGGAGGTTGAGCTCGGGGTCTGGTGGCGGGGATTTTCGGTGGAGGCCCGGTATCGCCCGATGGGTGAGGTGGTGGAGGTGGGTCGGGGCATGGTATCGCCCCGGATCTTTGTGCAATTTGTTGAACAATTTATTGTAAATAATTTTAAGTGTGAAATATAGTAAGTGAAAGAGATTGTGATTTTCCTAACGAAGACGTTATGAACAATTGAATGTTTGTTTATAATAATTTATAATAATTTATTTGTCGAAAGTTGTAAATTTTTGGAGCGGATTTCCGGAGTTGTGTATTGGGAGAGCCTTTGGGCTGTGTTGGTGTCCCGCTGTGAAGATTTTAGATTTAGATTTTATGTGTTTATTGCTGTACATTATGTTGTACAAATAATATTATAGAAAATATTTACAGATTAATTATAGGTTTGAGCGATAGATGATATGAAGTATGTTAAATAATGGTGGTGAGATGAGATAGCGAAAAGTTATGCATGAGGTGTTTGTGTGATAGTTACTATTGTTTGTGAAAGTGTGTGAGAGAATGTTGCGAGCTCAGTTGTTTCCATTCGGTTCTTCTTGAGCGAAAAAGTATTGTCTAGCCTGCGCCTTGAAACAAGAAATTGAGCTATTGTTACGTAAGTGAGATGGTAGGGAATTCCAGAGATATGAGGCGCTGATGTGGAATGATTTCCTCAGCGTCTCTGTGGCGAAGGGGGGGATGTCTAGAGGACTCACTTCACCCCTCACTGGGCGGAGGGCGACGTGGAAGTTAAAATAGGCTAAGATGTAGGATGGTACAGCAGTATTAAATAGTTTTCTTAGAAAACAAGCCATGAAGTACTTCCTACGTCCGGCGGTGGTGAGCCAGCCGAGCTCACGCCTGTAAGGAGTGATGTGCTCATCCCTTCTTACACCATAGATGTAACGAATTCCTGTATTTACCAGTCTCTGTAGTTTGAGGTCTAGTTCTTTAGTCAAGTCGCAGTATACCAGTGAGCAATAGTCAATGATGGGAAACAGGAGAGCCTGCACAAGATGTTTGCGCAGTCTAAGGTTAGTGCTTTTTCGAAAGAAGTTTAGACGATACATTAAAGAGTGAGCACGTTTACATATTTGCTTGACATGCTCTTTCCAGGTTAGCTTCGAATCTAGCAATAACCCGAGACTGCGCACGGATGATTGATACTCGACCCGGACTCCTCCTATGTTTATGTAGGTGTTAGCTACAGTTGGTAAAGCGTTTATGTAGTATGGGGAGCCCAGGACGATCGCCTGAGTTTTGCTGGCGTTTAACTTCAGGAAATTTTGTGCTGCCCAGCCTGAAATCCTCTCGGCATTAGCTGTCATCCTAACGGAACAGGAGTCCAGCTCCTCGAGGGGGCATTGACAGTAGATCTGGAGGTCATCCGCATAAATGAGGTGATAGGTGTCTGAGTCAAGGCAGAAGCCGACGTCATTGATGTATAACGAGAATAGCAGGGGGCCCAGGACGGACCCCTGTGGGACTCCCGTGTTGAGAGGGCGAAAGGTGGAGAGCTCGCCCTTATCACCGAGAGAGAGGTTGACGCAAGTTTGGAGGAGACGGAAGGAGATAATGGATTTTTTAAGTGCATAAGGATGTTTTTTTTTTAATAGTGAAGGACAGGAAACAGGGTGTCTGTTGTAAATAAGGAAACACGTGTTTCGATAAGTGTTTTTTTTATTTTGAGACAGATATATAGGATTACATGAATATAGTATAAGAAAAGTGTACACATGATTTTATATATATATATATATATATATATATATATATATATAAGTAAAAAAAAGTTATAAGTCGCACACACACACACTTGATATTTTATTTACAATGTCAGTTTTTCGGTTTACAGGTTTGTTCGCAGTTGGTACAGATAATTTGATAATTTTTTTATTTACATGTTTGTTATTATGTTTGCGTTTTTTGAATTCGTTGGTAATATTTACAATTAGAATGTCATTGAAGCGGGTATCTGTTGAAAATATTGTAAGAAAATTAGAAAGAGAACTACCACGAGAAAGATGAAACAAAAAACTAATACAATAATGAGCGCAGACGTCAGAATCGATGCTCTGCAGCTGTTGGATGTTCCAATCGTAGAGACTGCAATTTCGTCTAAGTCGATCGATGTGATCCGGGTGTGAGGGGCGTAGTCCATAGCTGTCAAAGCAAACTCCTTGTCCTGTGGTGTCGATGAAAATCGCAACCCAATGCGAGTCAGGCTTTGTGCTGGCATCTGTGTTAACCACAATTGCACACGGCTTCTCCAGGACGAATGGAATTTGGTCTGCTGGGAAAACACCCACTGTCGTCGCTGTTAGGTTTTTGAGTGTGCGTAGAATCTGCAGAGAATTCATCGTCGACGTTGTCATAGTGATGCTCCTCAGCTGGTCTGTACTCCCCACTATTAGCGCAGCTGACAGTCGTGGTGGCGGGGGACACTGCTGACGTGGATTCACTGGATATGTTTAGAGTTTTTAATTTTTCACAAGCTTCGTCTACTTCATCTAGGCCTGTGTATTTCTTTTTACTATCTGGAATGTCTTTTGAGTATTGATGGGTACTGGTATGAACTTCGACGGGGACATGCAGAATCTTCATGATCCACAGCCGTATTTTATATACGTAGCCGAGAGCACAAGTAAAATATTCACGTTTTTTTCCGTGAAAGAAGCAGTAGTGTTCGTTTACGCGTGGTAGATTTTTGAAAGATGGGCAGCTGAAATCTTCCAAGTTGATTATGTGTCGGCCGAGAACGTTTTCTAGTAGCTTTTGTTTTTGAGCACCGCGCACATATATTCGTAGCGCATTACTAGCCACTTCACGAAGCACTTTGTAGACACGATCCATGTCCACCTCACCGTCGAACCATTCGATACCATGGTAGTAGCACGATGGATATGTGTTTGTGGCGATTATGCCTTTTCGTATAATGTCACAATCGTATGACGGTGGTTTTATGATCCAGTATGCGATGAAATTGCAGTCAATTCCCAATACGGCAACCTCCTTGGGTAGAAAGCTTTTGGGTAGAACCCGTTTTTGTCGTGAAATACTTGTATATCTATTACATAGTCTGTTTTCTCCATGATGACTAGAGTGCGAGTGCGCTGGGGTGAGAGTTGCGAGCGGACTGTCGTATGGTGTTGCGGAGGCTGCAGCCCTTTCCGCTTTTTCCACTTCTCTCTCTCTTTCGAGGGCTATCTCCCTCTCCCTCTTTCTAGGGTGCCGCTGTGTGTGTATGTGTGTGTGAGTGAGTTTACGAGTTATAGTCTATGACGACTTGCTTTGCTGCATCTATTTCTAAAACGTTGTCAAATTCTGAATATAGTATGCAGTTTATAGTTTTAGTTAATGCTTTTTCGAAGCGAACTTCGATTCTGATGGATCCATTTTTCACGAGATTCCAGTGTTCGGCGTAATGAGCTGATAGATCAGGAGTGAGATCGAATGCAAAAAGACAATAGCCGTCGGCATATTCTTTGCGGCCGATATCATTGCCTTCGTTCATGTAATGTATGCCAGTGCCTGAGAATAACGTGTGATAGGATTCAACGTACATGGGTGCGGTCTCGTCAAATGTTGGCTGCAGTGGCTTGCTCGGTATTTTAGTGCCGTTGACATAGAGGGATAGAAAATTGATGGAAAAGTTTTGAAAATTGAATGGGTTTTTTGTCTTGTCTCCGTTGAAAGCTTTGTTGTCGACAAAGCCATGACTGATTCTCTTGGGTAATTGGCCGAGTATGACATTTTCTAAAGAATCTCCGATTATGCCGCTGTGCATGGTGAAGGTTTTTACTTCTACATCTACATATCTTGGCGTGTGCTATGAGAACGGCTGGTGAAATTTTTACACGGCGTACAAGGAGTGTGGCTTCGGCTATATGCACAGAATAGTCTGTGGTTGATGCGTGTATGAGACAGAATGTGTCTTTCGACCGTACGAGTCTTAGACGAACTTCGACACCGTTTATAAGAAATCTATCTTGATTCATTATATCGCAGTGAAGATGCCCGAGAAAATCATATTGTTTACCGCCTGCTAGACATGCTTGTCTTTCCACAAGGCCTGTATTTTTCTTATTATTACCGCCAGGCTGTTCGTCCATAGAGCTCACCACATCGGCTGCCCATAACACGGTGGTAAGATGAGAATTTTTGGCAGCGGGGCCGTAATTAAGAAAAGTTTCTAAGTATGCTCTATAGGGATATGCGTTATTTGGCGGTGAGACAAGTTTTTGATTTAAATAAACATCAACCTGGTTGAATATCGAGAGCAAAAAGTTGTTTACTGGAGCCACAAATTTGTCGGTCGCCTCTGTCAGCAGTGTTATTTGCACATTGACTTTTATCATAGTATGTGCGAGATCTAAATAATCCTCGTTTTGAGAATTTATGCAAAATTCTATGTGACTCTCGTCGCTCAACGACGACACGGGTTTGTAAGATACCCATCTGCTTGATTCTATGGCCGTTTGTGTAGGAGGTAGGGAAAACAAGTCGAGCTCTATTTTGAGACACGCTTCCGAGTGGCTGTGCAAAAACGACATTTTAATGTTAGAATGTTAGCCGAAAATATCTCGTGTTTTCTTACTATTTCTTGCCTCCTTAGACTTTCTTTTCTTTGACAGTTTTTTCTTCAAGCGTTTAAATGGCTTTGCACGACGTCTACGTAGGCTCTTCTTCTTTGTCTTGCGTTTCTTGGATTTTGTACCGCCAGTAGATGAACGGCATTTTTTTCTCCGTGACACGGTGCGTCGAGGCCCAAGCGCGAGACGAGACTGAGCAGGTCGCTTGGCGTGCAGATGATTATAGCCAGAGCCTCCCATGATTTTCGACAGCTTCTCTGTTGCTTTTCTCTTGAGGTTATGTCCTGATTCGCTGGGACGTGTTTTGAGTGAGTCCTTAAATGTCATGTTGTTTTCCCCGACGTCTTCGAGTATATTAATACCAGCCCGTAAAGCTTCCTTACCAACGACTCGAGCGCCTTTTGCAAGAAACGGTAAAGCACTGCGGAATATTCCAGAAAACCATGAGCCCAAACCATGACCACGCATCCGAGGCGAGCCGACGTAGACGTGATTTACACCACGACCCCCACGGCCCGTTTGATAATGGTAAACGGTGTAAAAACTCAGTTTGTAGAAAAATCACTTAGTCTGCTCTCTTAAAATGCAGTGCTATGGTCAGCGTTCCAAACTCGAATGGTAAGGGTTTGCCGAGTTGATCTCTTATATCTATCTCGATTGTTTGAAATCTATTTACGAGCATAGGCACATAGTGAACTGGCGCGAAATTTTTCACGACATTGGTTCCAAAATCGAATTTTCGGGCCTCTATATTGACTATTCGCAAAAGTGGTGCGTGTGTGTCACCGACGATACTGGGCTCGCAGAGATTAGAGTAGACAAATAGTTGATCTGGCACGGCTCTTGCAAAACTTGCAGGCTGTGTGCCTACGAGGCGTAGTTTATAATTATCTATTTGCTCGCGCGTCTCTGTGGGATTTACACCAAACTCAAAACCGAGTATGCGCTGGACAGCAGGCAACAAATCGGGTGATCTGCACGGCTTTACAACATTATTTTACGCGAGAAAGCCTATAGATACAAAGCCGCCTCTTTCGTTGTAGAACAATTTCATGCATAGTTCCTTTCTACCGGGTAGTGTCAATGCGTCGTTTATTGTGTCAATGAGACATTGCATAGTAGTGTATGTACCATGTTAAAAGTATCGAGGTGTTTCATCATCATTGTTATGCTTGAGAATGCAGTTCTCGTGTCGTAGATAAAATGTCATGCAGGGAATGTGTATTTCTGAAATACCAACTAACCATCGCCCGTAAAGTTCAATTTCTTTGGGCAGTCGTGTCGAAAAACTTGTAGTTGTGTTATTAGGGTAGTACTTTGCACTGCTGTTGCTCGGGAGAAAGATGGTAAATTCCGTTTGATTCATTGTTTTTAAAGATTCTTCAAATCTGCAGCTGGTATCCAAGAGTTGAATTTTTCGAGATAACCGACCCAGCTGACGAGATACTGATTTTTCTTGCCTTTGCCTTTGGTGCGTAAAATGTTATTAATTTTAAATTCTTGCTCTTTGACTCGTTTCTTATGCACAGCAGACAGTTCTTCGGGACAGAAAAACCCCTCAATTTCTTCACCTTGTATAAGTCGCGCAGTTTGTAGATAAACAGAGCTTGTCTTTTTAAAACATTTGTAATTTTAAACACTTACTCCATGATTTTTCAGCACCTTTTTCAAAAATATTCTTTTCTCGACTAATGCGCACATACATGCCAGTCTTGTATTTCGGTCTTTTACGAAGAGGCTGTCTCCGCATAGCGCGTTTAACTAAATTTTTTCGCGCTTTCTGCGCGTTATATATGGTCACACTTGCTGGCTCCATGTTAATCGTAGAGTGCGGTGTTTTATTGTAAGCATCAACCAATAACTGTAAATCGTCAATGTATCGTTTTGTATTTTTATGTGTAAAATATTTATACATGCGTTCTTTGAGCGTTCTGTTAAATCGTTCAACAATAGCGGCTTTCACATCAGGGTTGCTTACAGCACGAAAACAAATATCGTTATCTTTGAGTAACTTCTGAAAAGTGCTACCGACAAATTCCTTTCCACAGTCTGTCTGTAGTGTGTGTGGTTTCCGGAGACTGGTGTCGAGACTTTTTTTAAACGCCGTTGAAACTGCGAGTGTTGTTTTATCGCGTAGGGGCTGAACCCAGACAAACTTTTATGGCTTTCGGGCGATCACGCCCTCTACAAACTCTATAGTAGAGTGTTGTAAAGTCAAAGGCATATCATTAAATTTTATGAATTCATTAAAAATAAATTTTGATAGCATAAAAAATCTTCTCGATGCAATTCTCCAAATTATGTATCTCCTCATTTCCTTTATAACGTTATCAAGCTGTAGAAAATAATATATTCTAAACTCTATTCATACGTGATGTGTGTGTGTGTGCGTGTGTGTGCGCGCGCGCGTGTGTGTGTGTGTGTGTGCATGCGTGACTGTGCTTTTTCGACTCTACTTCTCACTTTTTATTACCGCAGTTACTGCATTCATATCCCGGTCTCCCCTCTGTCTCTTCTCACCCACATGAATGAAATGTGTAATATTCACTTTGATCGCATACTATTTTATTACACCGAATGGCAAGAAGCCTACCGTACACAACTCAAACCAGGTGGTACCGCAGCTAACGTACAAGTAGAATTTTTAGAAGGGATGCCACAGCCAAAAGACTACTCGAATGATAATCATAAGAAGAAACTTATCATACTTGACGATTTAATGCGAGAATCATCTTCGAGCGATGTAATTTTAGATCTTTTCACACGTGACAGTCATCATCGGAATACATCTGTTTGTCTCATAACACAAAATATGTTTCATCAAGGAAAAGTCCAACGCGATATAAGTTTAAATCCTAAATATATGGTTCTTTTTAAAAATCCACGCGACCGCGCCCAAATACAACATTTGGCTAGGCAAGTTTACCCCGAAGATCCTAAATTTTTGCAGGAGGCTGACATTGATGCCACTAAAAATCCACACTCCTATCTTTTCCTTGATCTTTCGCAAAACGCTTTAGATGAATACGGCGTACGCAGTTGTATATTTCCCGACGATAAATTACATTACGTTTATATCCCGAAATATCTCAAAATTCGTTAAACATTAAAGTAAGGTAAAGCATTAAAGTAGTTATAAAATTAGTTTCACGGCTATATATATCATAGTCTTACATTAACAATGGTTGCGACAACATCAAGGCCTTGTAGTAGGTCCTTTTCACCAGTTGGCCGACACTTCACAAAAAAAAGAACGCATTACTCCTCTATGCTCTTAAACACTGTAGCGATTGCAAATCACGTAAAGCGTTGCTTCAGTCGTTCGATAAAACTACTATAAAGTGTATTTGCGAGTGTATTCTAAACGTTTTGCACGGTGTTGTTGAACTCAAAAAGAGTGGAAAAAATAAATTAAAGAAGCATAAGCACATACTACGAAAATTAATTTGCTCAAAACCATCAAGGAGAGCATCTAGCAGTGTAGGTTGGCAGAAAAGAAAGCAAATATTATTACAAAGCGGTAGTGGTTTTTTACCTTCATTGCTAGCACCTATAATTAGTACACTGATCTCAAAATTATTCAGAAGTGAATAATGGAACGAGCGCGGAAAATGATTCTTGTACCAGAAGAGCGGTTTGAGCAACAATATCGTCTACCCACGAACGAATCTTTAACAGTACAGCAACCTGCGTCTTCACGGATAGGCTCATCAGAAATGATTGCTGATAATAATAATAATTGTGCTAACGAAAACTCAGTGCAAACTTGCGGTGATAATTTATCTAGATTAGATGCAGAAATGCACAAAATATTACACTCCAAAAACAATATTAATGAGCGTGAAAAATGTCTAAATTATTTACAAACTTTACGACGATATTTGTTTTTCAAAGATCATAAACGTATTATTGAACGAGGCGCCGAACACGAGCTCGATGAAATTGATACATCACTAACACCACTCACTGATGACGATATAGTAGAGAGCTTACCCAAACTCTACGAAAAAAAAGCAAGACTTCTGTTACGGCACTAGGAAATGGTTGCACCACAACGGCTTAAATGGGATAATGTAGGTACGATCACGTTAGATGGACGAAACATTGATCGAGCAAATATTATAGAACTTCTAAATTATATTGTTAAAAATAAAAGTAAAAAGAACGACTAGGAGGACGAGCTCCCTGCTGGACGTCTGGAGTTTGCAAAATTTATTAAAACCTCAGATACACCGAGCAGTTTGATTGGTAACACTGACATTCTAAAAATCTATCTGCACCTTTAAAAACTGCTAAGCGTCGATTAAACAAGGCAGACTATAATCAATAGTCATCAGCATCACCCGCGCTTACAAGAAGCGCTGCTTTAAGAAAAAAGCGAGATCAAGTTGAAAAAACGAACGAGACATCATTGAAAGAATTCGAATATCCCCCACTACCACCATCACCAACGCCTGTATTGACGAGGGCACGAGCTATGAATAAGTGGCTAAGCATGGGTGTACTAAAATGAAATATGAGAAGCAATTTTACGATCCCTCGCACGAGGCGGGGTATGCTGGTGCACGAAATCTGATACGTGTCAACAAGAGAGGAAAAACCTTAGATAATAAAAAAGAGAAAGAAAAAATGTATGAATGGCTTAGCAATCAAGACGCATTTGGGTGATTCTGCCGTAACTGGCTCATTCTGCGCGCCTGCTTCCCAGGCGTTTACACATTTGAAAAAAAATCACACGAGCGGTTTTATGTATGTCTCGCATAACTAACTCTATTTACCAATAGTTAAAACCAAGTATGCAAGCTTATATTTAAAACTACGCAATATAATAGGCCTCAAATGTCAGTTCCGTAACCTATCTCCAACACGGATTTCAATCTAAAAGGTCGATGCAGCTAAAAGTACGACATGTAAAAATAGATATACATAACTTTTGAAAGAGAAAAACAGTTAACGAAGGTTAAAAAGTACATAGAACGTTTCTTGATCTCCAACTTTGATTATTAGAACCACCAAATTGTCTAAACTATCGCCAAAAGCTTTAAAAAAACGAGTTGAATCTCCATCTGATTGCATGCAAGTAACTGTATGCAACACCCTGAAACTGCAAAAAGAATCCGGTAGGCAGCGCTCGCGTTTCGCGCCAAGAGGTACTTACCTAGCGTATATAATGCTAACTAAATCCAAAATTATAAATTGATTATTGTCTTTTTACTTCAGTTATCCTGTCACGTAGAAAACAGCGTTTTAGTTCTAATAGTTGATATATATATGTGTGTGTGTGTGTGTGTGTGTGTGTGTGTGTGTGTGTGTGTGTGTGTGTGTGTGTGTGTGTGGTGTGTGTTGTGTGTGCCATTATATGTCTTATTTCTTAGAAACTTTATTGAATGTAATTTAACATAATCTTGGTATTTATTACATTTTGATGATATCGTTTCCTCACCACCTACGCGGTAGATATCTCGGCGCGTTTTTTTTTGTAAGGAAATGTAATAGTTTTCTTATCTTAACATTTTTCTATACTAAGTTGAATTAATTTTTGATTTTCTTTTACATTTCCTTAAAACAAAGTTTCATATCTCCCCATTTAATGAGATTTACATGTAGAAATGAATGATATAAAACTTTGTTTAAAGTGGTATCCCCAATCGCATAATATTTTCTAAATTGATTACGAATTGAGTGGAAAAGTTATACTTTCCACCTGATTTACATTAATTCAATAGCATATTCTCGATATAATACGACAAAAAAAATCTAAGTATAGATTAAAATCCATTAATGGAAACTGAGATCGAAGCGATACAGTTTTCAGTTATATAGAGTATACAGGGTAAGAAAACAAAATTTTGAAGCTTAATATCTTTAAAACTAACTGGTATCATAAACAACCCAAAGAAAGAGATAAAGGTGCTATATAATGCTAACTAAATCCTAAATTTTAAATTGATTATTGCCTTATTACTCCAGTTATCGCATCACGTAGAAAAAACGACTCATAGTATACAGGGTGAAAAAACAAAAGTTTGAAGCTCAATATCTTTGAAACTAACTGGTTTTATAAAAATCCCAAAGAAAGGGATCATTGTGCTATATAATGCTAACTAAATCCAAAATTTGAACTTGATTATTGCCTTTTTACTCCAGTTATCGCGTCACGTAGAAAAACGATTTTTTTCAGTTTTTGATGTTTTTCTCAGGATCTGCCCCATGAAATGACTTAAAATTTAAGTGGTATATAGTTCTAATTACCTTCAATAATCATATATTTTTTTAGAATGATTCGCTATTTAGTTTTTGAGTTATAACGATTTAAAAAAATTGCACTATATGGTGTATAATAAAAGAACGACGAACGATAATATAAATTTTTCACGGTAAAAGCATAGGCAATTTTATTCTCTTTTAGGTACATATTAAGCAATTTACTTTTATTAACTTTTCCGATAACTTTGTTGGCAAAAACTGAAATCTCAAAACTAAAAAATCACTATAAAAAAAACGCGTATATAAATTGTAAAAACGGACTTTCGCCCCACTATCTTCTAGCAAAAACAAAGAAAATGAGACTTGGTGGGTTAAAATCCACCAAGTAGAAGCTGAGAAACAGGTGTATACATACGCACACGCACACACACAGACACATACACACACACACACATACATCCGTACGGACATTTTCTAAAAACACCATTTTTCGACTAAAAATTCATCAAAACACACTTCCCACATGTTTTTACACAAACTCCAAAAATTACTATTACAAGGCTTCCTTAGGAAGGAAGCAAAAATTCTATCATATATAGTATGAACTATAGACCTATTACAATATATTTTTCTTGGTTTTGGAATTAAAATTAATTATTTAATATTAAAGCTGGGCGCTTACTCTTAGACGCCCGTTTTTGCATTAAAAAGGTACTCTCTACATTATCTTATGTTAAAAGCGTTCTAGTGTGTCATATAGCGCCGCCTATCGGTAGAATTTCAAACTATATACTACTATTTATGAAATCCAACCGTATCATGGTTCCAAAATTCAAAATTGTGGAAGTGAGAGCTGATTTTTTATCAGAAATTTCGAAAAGAAGCACAACCCGTCAGTTCCGTAACGCTAGTAAACTACTACTTAGCAACAATGTATTTAAACATATAGGGCGTTTTTCTCGAGTAAATAGTAAGTATTTTCGAATATATGTGCAAAGAATTGTTTATAATAATTACGCTAGGCTATGCGAGCTGATAAACGCCTAAATGTCAATTCCGTAACCGTCAGTTCCGTAACACATAATACAGTAAGTATCATTAATACATTAATAATGTCCTAATCATTGCTTTTTTAGTAGTTAAATGGCTCCAGTTACAAGGAAACGTCTAATAAGAGTCTAATTTTTTTTAAATAATTCGTCATTTAACGATATTGCGATCTTCGTGAATAAACGAACAGGCTGTCAAATATTGAGTGAATATACATATACATATAGATAGATAGATAGATAGATAGATAGATATATCTTAGATGATTTAATTTTTTTTTTACCAAGTTAAATTAAAATTTACTGGAGTTTTAATAGCGCGAATTACAAAAATGTCAGTTCCGTAACCTAGTCAAATATGGATTCTTCACATAACTTTTTATAAAAGTAATATGTTGTGATTTAGCTTTAGGGACTTGTTTTGTATGTAATTCCAGTTAGAATAACCGTCCGGTAAGTTAAAAATAGTCGATTTTAGTATAGAACATTCGTGTGCCCGTTTTGAGCCAGTTACGGCAGAATCACCCATATACACTACATCGACCAGTGCATCGAAAATTTCCTAGATTACAATATAACGTTTCGAATATTGATGATTTATGGGAATGTGATTTAATGCAATTGACTTCTCTGAAAGATTATAACGACGGTTACTGCTATCTGCTAGTCGTTATAGACACACTCAGTAAAAAAGCATGGGTAGAGCCACTGCGAGACAAGACGGCACAGAACGTAGCCGAAGCATTCAAAAAGATTCTTAAGCGTTCTGAAGGGCGTATACCTCTCTACTTACAATCTGACAAAGGCAAGGAATTCATCGGTTTGGCATTTCAAAATCTTTTAAAAAAATACAATATTCAATTTAGAACTGCCCGCAATCCCGATATTAAAGCAGCAATTGTGGAGAGGTTAAATAGAACAATACGAGAACGCATGTCACGCTATTTTTCGCATAAAAATACTAAACGTTATATCGATGTTATACAAAAAATGTTACATGCTTACAATCACACATTTCACAGTGGAATCAGAATGAAGCCATCGGAAGTTAATTTGTATAATGCTATTAAAGCGCGTGAAAATTTAAAAAAACGAGCATTTTTGCAAAGTGTTGGAAAAAGAAAGAGGGCGTTGAGTACGGCAGGTATAAAATACACACCCAGTTCGTATGTTCGTATCAGTCGCACGAAAAATACGTTCGAGAAGGGTTATGAAAAAAACTATAGCGAAGAAATATTTAAGATTAAACGCGTTTCAAAACGTCAAAATCTACAGACAAATATTTTGGAAGGCTTAAATGGTGAAATCATCGATGGATTTTTCTATCCACAAGAACTAGTACTTGTTGGAAAAAATCGTATAAAAAATGATGAGCAATTCAAAATTGAACGTATCATTCGTACAAAAGGATGTGGATTAAAAAAACAGGTGTTAGTAAAGTGGTTAGGATATCCGGATAAATTTAACTCTTGGATAAAAGAGTCTGAACTTAAGAAAATTTAATTATAAAAGATAAGCAATGGATATAAACAGTGAAGAGTTTTATTTAGTATTACCTAGTAATAGTAGTATGACGTACTACGGTGATAATACAACGAGTTGTTTTACGACCCAGCTCTCTCGCGAAGTAAGACTGAGTGGCGATTGGTGTGTAGGGTTAGCAGAAATTCATGTATCATGTACAGTTACACATATACAAGAATCAGAAGCATTTTATACTTTTCAATTNTACTATACCCTAATAAATAAATAATTCGTTAGGGATTCGCGACCATCTACAGATAATTCCTGCGGATTTTCAAAAAGGTTATTATCTTTTGCAACGTAAATGTAAATGTATCCAACGACACTACCTTATGTTGAACGAAAAATTACGTCGTATATTTGGTTTCGAAGATTCTGAATCAAGAGAGGATGGTATATTTGTAACTTCCCCGTTGGGAAGCGTTCTGAAGCTAGCTAATCGACCAGCTTCGCTTCCTCGTGCTATAGCTGATCAGCTATATATATATATATATATATATATATATATATATATACCGACATATGCGAGCCGTAGACAGTAGGTGATACACAAGCCGCTCTCTTGCGCATCGTATCTTTAGATAATTCTAGATATAGATTCGGTGCTAATGTTATGAGAAATTTTGCACCTATACATTACATACGTCTGCTACATCATAGTTTTCGCTCGATTAATATTGATATAAGAGACCAACATGGTAACCGAAGCGCCCGCGTCAGTCAACGAGGAAGCTCGCTTCAGATAGCACGCGTCGTAAAAAACGTACACAGACTACTACTGTTCAGCGACAACAGAAGAAGAAAAAAAAGGCGGTTCGATCGGCGGGGGGAAGAAAGAAGAAGAAAAACTTATTGACTTATAGAAATATAACCGATATATTCGGGCCACGGTAAAATAATGGCTTTTTTATCATACGTGCACGAAAAAGGCCACTTTTCATGCATGTAAAATGAATGGAAAAATTTTCTTAGCAGCGAGAAAAAATTACTCCCTTGGGAGGAAAGTCTTTTCCTCCCAAGGGAGTAGTTTTTTCCTCACTCTGCAGACTATCCGATATGTGTTTTTAAAAGTTACAAAATTTTCAAAATTTTCAAAATTTTCAAAATTTTCAAAATTTTCAAATCTCAAAATTTTCAAAAGTTTCAAATCTCAAAATTTTCAAAATTTTCAAAATTTTCAAAATGTTCAAAATTGTTTAAAATTTTCAAAATTTTTACAATTTTAATACAAATTTGTTTTACTTTGAAAAGTCCTAGAATTTCCCATTCCTTCCATATGCATGATAAGTGGCCTATTCGCACACTTATCATAAAAAGTACGGTGTGCAATAAGGGGGGAGTGGCTTTTTCAGACTCGGGTGATGTTTTGAGCACGAGTGGGAGTCGAGGGCGCCGTAGAAAAATCCAATTTTCTCCTCTAGTTGCACAATATACTATTTTACACTCGCACTCGTCGGAATGTATGTCGAGCGAATTGGATATTTTTTCTCTCCCGGCTACACAAACATCGATAGAGATAAGTACATATCTGCATTATAAACCTGTTTCATCGCTGAATGATGAGAGTTATGCCCCCTTGGAGTTTGTAGTACCCAGTGCAAGCGAGCATTACATAGATCTCGCACATACTATGCTCTATATTCAAGCAAAAATTACACCTGTGGCTGAGACAGATATTGAAAATGCTAGAGTGGCTCCGATTAATAATTTTCTTCATTCTATGTTTAATCAAGTGGATGTTTTTTTGAATCAAAAACTTGTGTCATCGCCGAATAATGCGTATCCATATATAGAGCCTATATAGAAACATTGCTGAAATACTCTCCTGCAGCTAAACTCTCCTTTTCAAACATTTTCGATTAATTATCTCTCACTTTATGTCGACGGAGTGCAAATCCCAAGCAGACCATTACAACCGCGCTTTTCAGGAAGTACAGGCAGGCTAAATATTGAAGCATTTCATACACTTTTCTCTGGAACAGGTGTGCATTTTCTCAACGAAGGTTTTGGAATAGATCGCTACAATTATTCAAAAGGCTATTTTCTCACTGCTTTTGATCTTACACCAGATCTGTCAGCGCATTGTGCAACACACTGGAATCTTGTACGTTCCGGTAGTTTACGCATAGAAGTGGGTTTCGAAGAGGCCGTAGCCTCCACCATAAATTGTATTGTGTATGCCGAATACGATAACGTTTTAGAAATAGATTCCAGTAGGCAAATCATAACTGATTTTAGTGCTTGATGTGAGAAAAAAAATCTCTGTGGAGGGGATATGAGTATAATAAGGCTTGGCACATAAGTTTAAGAAAACAGTCCACCTAAAGCGTTGCTACCCGCACCATAGAACCTCCAGTCGTAGCAATAGATTATCGACGTAGTTATTTTCAACGAAAAAATATATACCGAAGAAAGTTTACGCAATAGCATTGCAAAAATACGTTATTGGACATTGGATAATACGCCCGCATTGTAAATGCAGTGATTTACCTATGGATGTGCGACAAACTAATAACTACTGCTCTATTGAAGTGCATGGATTGCAATGGTTTGATGGAGACATATCTCTACGACAGCTGCGTATGAATTTGTGGAACATGGCAAGGAATGCGCGCAGAATTTATGTACGAGGAGAAGAAAAAGCACTCTACCTAGAACAGATGATGGCACGTCGCGTAATTAATCTTGAAAATTATGCGGCTCCGGGGTTTAATAAACTCCAATCATTATGTCCTACAGCATTTACGTGTATTGCTCATGGTATAAAAAAGTACGAAGATTGAAAAGATTTTTGCGCAATGAATAGAGCTAATCAACTGCGCAAATGGTTATGGTCATTGGTTTCTAAGGAACTCCTCGCCAATCCCCACTATATACATACAGAGACATTTTACGCGGCTCTATTAGAACACAGCCGACGGCCAGCGAATGAACATCTACGTACTACAGGGAACTACGTATGCGGTTGGCGTAAAACTAATCAAGAAAAGAAGTAGGGTTCAACATCGTCGTCCGATTCTTCAGCTTCGTCCAAAAATTGCCCCGCCTCTACCTCCGCTCCGATGGCTACAGTACTAAAAAAAAAAGTCCAAATCAACGAGGGATCTGCAACTCATGCTCCTGCCAATGAGAGCAGTAGCGAGTATGACACAATAGATTTCAAATAAAAAATGAATACGCGACAGATAATGCAAGCCATAAGTGAGTAAAAAAAATTAAGCCTCCCTGCTGACATAGTATCTAACATCGACACATCGAATAAACCAGGATCGCATTGGATCGCTATTTACATCGATAAAAATGGCTATGGAAACTACTTCGACAGTTACGGCGGAGAACCAGTCTCGCGGCATCATCTCGATCGACTCAGAAATAATTGCGTCCGATATCGTTGCAATAAGAAACAATTACAGAGCATGGATTCGCAAGTGTGTGGAGAATATTGTATTATGTTTCTTTATCATTTGTCTAGCGGTTATAATTTACGTTCGTTTTGTAACATCTTTACGCGAAATACACGTAGTAACGATGTCTTAGCAGCCAAATTTTATAAATTTGTTTTGAAAAAATTACAAGATACCCGTCGACGTCGTAGTCGAGTTAATATGTATCCGAGAGATAGTTCAATCGGTGCTGGTTTTATTTGTAATCAAATATGTATACCTATTATTAAATTTGTATCCTGAATATAAGTATGTAATTAGTTTTAAGTAAAAATATGTACTCACTCTAACGTCATTTTTATAATTATTTGTAATAAACTTTTGTAATAATTTTCAATCATACATAAACGAGTCAGTTATTTCTTCGATCATTTCCCCATCTACCCTTTTTCTTATAGTTACATCAGTCCTTTTGCGTCATTTTCTCTCTACGTAAGTCACGGGTGAACGATAGCATTGATTTTTATTACTTCCGGATTATAATGTCACAGATGAGGGATAATATCGGAATTTCTGCTTCTCTTTGTTCTTCATTATTGATGTTTCGCGGCGCGTCTTTAATACGGGACATAAAAAGTGACCGCGATTTTTCGCATAATTAATAGCATTGATTTTTATTACTTTCCTAGAAAGAAATTTGAGTCTTTAGTTCGTTTGTACCCTTCGGAGACACAGCGGGTATTTGTCGGATAAAACAATGAGCATTCTTTATTTGGCGGTGTCTTTTGATCTTTTTACGTAATGCTGAAATGTGAAAAGTTACCTTGATTCTGTCACGCAATTAATAGACGAGCGATACCGGTCCTTTTTTATTACTTCTTAGAAAGAAATTGGAACCATCGGCTCACTTGTACCCTACGAATCTTTGCAGGCAGAGGGGGGCATATGTGATTGGTTATTTGCCAGTTAAAACAACGAGATAGCGTATAAATCACAGTGGAAGATGGTGGGAAGAAAGGTTTATAAGGCATTCTGTAGTCCTATAGCAATATAGTTGCCAGTCAGTCACCGCACTATTCGTATCTACGATTTTTAAAACCGCTAAAATGGAGAGCCAAGCAAGCTCATCACGCGTTACAAAGGGAGTATCAAAGTTTCTTCCAAATCTATTGCTACCAACTACATACGCGCTTAATAAATCAAGCTCAAAAAGATTAGTCATTGGCTTAGAAAACAGTGGTAGCAATAGTGTTGAATACAAACCCGTAGTAAAACTTTGTGGATCGGGGTTAAGATGTCTAACATTCGATATAAATAGCTGGCAGCTTTTTGACGACCAGTCGGCGACAATAAACGCGTACTTGAAAAACTCATATACGTTTTGCCAGTTCTACGGGAAAACGACAAAAATACTACTACCTAATCACGACATAATTTTCTCTGTGTCCTACGGGACGAGGGCGATATCCATTGAGGAGAGACCAGCTGTGCAACTTAATAACATCGGATTACCGCACGACTCGCAATCTATGGATGCGGTGGAGGTCACCAGTACTTCTGAGGTAGGAGAAGTATCATCATCTACATCAGCTACTAAAAAAAAGAAAATGGAACTGAACTCAACTATCGTTATGCAGTCATCGACATTCGAGGGATTGTTACAAGTGCGTGAGTGTATCAATGAAAGAATTAAAATGATACAAGAATGAGCGCCTATGGTTAACAAAGTAGTCGAATTGCTTTTGGGTTATTTAAAAGACGAACTCGATAAAGAAGAAAATAAAGCTGAAATTAAAAATATGCTTAAAGATATTACAACGTTTGTATATTATTGTGCTCCACGAAAAGCAGAAATTGAAAATAAAATTAAAACCGACATGGAATCAACAACTTTTAATTTTTATTCATTAGATATTGTATTAATGGAATTATTTGCTTATTGTTTGCCTCAAATGTCACTACATTTATTACCTATAATGGAATTAGCTTGAAATTTTTTATAATTTTTTACTCCGTTTAATCATTATCATTATTTCTATTAATTTGCTTACATGTATTTTTTTCTAGTTAAGTTAATAAGTGACAAGTATGGTGTCCGTACAATTATGCTATTAGTTATTTAAGAATTTTTTTAAAATGTACTTTGCTTAATGTTTTTATAAATAAATGTTATAAAATTGATATACTGAACTCTTGTATGTTTTTTATGTACCCCCTCCACCAATCTTTTTACCTTTGGCGTTACTTCTGATTTTCCCTATATAAAAAAGTCATGACCGGATGAAGTGAAGCCAAGAATGCGTCAATATGATTGGCTCATGTAGTGCGCATGCGTCAAAAGTATCGTTAGAATTTTTTGATTTGTTTTTGATTTCTAAAATTGATCCTAATACAAAGAATGTAATATATTACTATAATACATATCAATAATTATTAGTTGTGTATTTATAATATTCTATTGTAAATATTATCATTGTTACAAAAAGTGACATGATGTGAACGTTGACACGAACTGAGTTGAGACATAACCTTAAAATTTTAAAAGGTAGTTGGTGACGAAACCGCGGCAATTTTGAAATTTACATGAGCGCGAAATGAATCAATCATATATTGTAAAGTTTGATATATTTCCGTAATAGAAAATAAATATTAAAAATAAAAATATCAATCAAGCATTTATATTTCATTTAATAAGTTAATGAATTAATATTCTACTACAGTGCGCGCAGCGCACTGCGCCAAAAGTCTAGTATTATATATTTGTAAAGCACTATGATTCGAATCATTTCTCTACGTGACGTCAATGTAGACGGATCGGAGCTCAAGATGGGTCCGCCATTCAGCAAACCAAAAATGGGTACGACAGTAGTCGTGACAAATTGTTAGATTCGAAGCAATCATCAAAATATTCGGATAAAAAGAGTAGCTCTCACAGCTTCTCTACAAATAGTTTTTCTTTCCCAACAAAGGATGGCTATAAACAATTAAAAAATTAACATTGCGATAATTAAAAATAATATTATCTTCATATATCCAATTGGTCCTTTTCAGGACCACAAGATATTTCATAACGTGGACGAACTATTATAAAATAAAACAGTAAAATATATTTTTTTATATATAAATATTGCATATGCTCCCTCTTTCGTAATATCCCCGGAGCCAAAATTTAGGGTAGGCTCCGCAGCACCGTATAGTATTTTTAATATACTGAGGCGCAGAACATCAGAAAGGTCAGTCTGCTACGGGACGTAGGCGTGTGTAGATCGCCGGTAAGTATCTCTCTCTCTCTCTCGTCTCTCTCTCTCTCTCTCTCTCTCTCTCTCTCTCTCTCCCTCTCTCTCTTTCTCTCCCTCTCTCGCTCTCTTCTTCTCTCTCTCACCCTGTTTTTACACACACACACACACACACACACACACACACACACACACACACACACACACACACACGCACACACACACCCACACACACGCATCTACACATACACACACGCATGCACACACACACCACATACACACACACACGCATGCGCACACACACACACACACAATTTTATTACCATGTCCCCTATTTAATTACCTATCCCTCTCCCTCCCTACATATACTGGTATGGCAAGACGTCACGGACGTCTCGCCATACCAGTATTTATACTACGTATGTAGAAAAAATTATTTTTTTTTAAATTTATATCAATTAACTTTTGCAAACTCAAAAACTCTTAATAACTATACAAATATAATATATGCACAAAGTTAAAATAGTTATCAATTGCATATCACGTTGTAACTTATAAAAAAAAATGTTAGTTGTTCACCAATAAACAAAATGAAACGGGCATGGCAACTTACGTAGTAAGTATCTTGAGAGTTGTTCCTAATTGATCATTATATAAGTTAACTTTAAGTCAAGTAAGCCCTTGATTGAACAAAACAATTTTTTTTGCTTCATTATGATTAAATATAATGAACTTGACTTTGTTTGATTGATTTCAGTTCTATTTTATCTGTAATTTTATTGCTTACATTTAGTATATAAATTGTAGTTTCCGTTACTGAATTATTAATATTATTGATGAATTTAAAACTTGACTATTTTCCATCGATCTCATTACTTTTGTAATCCATATGATTTACATTTATTACATAATTTCTACAGCATTTTTGTTAGTCACAATTATTTTGACAAATAAAAAAATTGTTGTAATATCTGAAATGCTACGTGATTAACATCCATGATAATTTTGCGAAATACATCAAACTTGCCTAACCTTTTACTTTTTTAAAAGTTAATTTTTTTTAGAGTAATTATTTACCAACAACTAGAGATGTTTTAAGCATTTTTTATATTATCATTTATCAAAAAAAAAAAACCGCTGCCAAGTCTTTGCGACTTAGCTTCCTCCTTTTCCGATTTTGATATTGTTTTAAATGTAATATTACGCACGCACGCGCGCACACACACACAACACACACACACACACACACACAGACAAACCATCTGCACGGACATTTTATAAACCATGAAAGCTCTCTAAATATGCTAAGCTTTAATTATTCAATATATGGTTTAACAAAATAATAATGTTCAGTTATACAGAGTATACAGGGTGAGAGTTGAAGAATTTGAATCTTAATATCTTTTAAACTAAAGGTTTCATAAGCTACAAAAAGAACCTAGCCGAATATCAAAAGATCAATCTTTTCCTAAAATTCAACTCAATCAAACCTTTTTACTCCCGTAATCGTACGACATAAAAAAACCATTTTTTTTAGTTTTTGATTTTTATCTCAAAAACTAGTTCGCCAAAATCTTTAAATTTTACAACTAGTAGATATCGTTGTTTTTATTGTCATGAATTTTTTCAAAACTTTAACTATTTATTTTTTTGAGTTATATATGTTTATTGAAAAATTACCTTTTATCATAAAAAATGAACAGATCAGTCAATCTAGAAAATCTTGCGGGGAAAAGTAGACAATTTTATGTTCTTTTAGATACACTATTGTTGAATATATTGTATAAATCATAGCATTATAAAAAAGCAAAATATTTTTCAAAATAGAAAAATGGCTATAATATGGCCATAAAATGGTCAGAATCTTAAAACAAAAATGACCTAAATTCAGAATTAGAAAAAATATATGCCATGTCAAATTTTATTACGATCCATCGCATGGTTCCAAAATTATGCGGTATACGTACATACACACACACACACACACACACACACCACACACACACACACACACACACACACACACACACACAGCCATCCCGCACGGACATTTTCTAAAAACGTGTGATTCGTACTCCAAACACTCCAAATGCGTTTCCACGAAGTATTAGGCAAAACTGAAAATTTTACTATTACAAAGCTTCCTCTTGAGGAGGAAGCAAAAAAAAATATGTATATACGCAATGATCAGTTTAATATAAACTTCACTTCACTCAATTATTCATTAACAATATGACTTAGAATTTCAATCACTCCTAGTTTATTATGGCTGCCTCACAACCTCCATTAAAAGTAAATAATACTATACAGTATATTTTTTAATTTATTAGAAACAAGCTGCGATGAATGTTTTTCACTAGCTTGTCTTCATTCGGCTTTTCATTTTCAAAATCAAAACTATAATTTCTAAGATAAAAACAATTTAATATTCTCTTTAAACATGTTGAAACAAATCAATCTAAGCCCCATTGGAAATAAAAATCGCATGTTTTAGTTACAATTCAGTATGGTTCCGTACGATTATGTATATTCACGTACGTTCGCGTACGTTCGCGTGCGTTTTCATTACGATTCGAACATTTTGTACAGCATTATACCAAAACGTACGTGAACGTAAGCGAACGTACGTAGATGTATGCAAACTTACAAAAATTTAGTATACTAAAGAAAAAAATGATAGTATCAGACCCACTCCCAGGTGGCGTCCGGTTTATTCTTCACGCAAGCGATAAGTTCTCAGGCTGGTTGGTATATAAGGCCGATCACGTTACTACAAACTAAGATAATTATATCAGTAAGAAATGAAGGATATCGTACGTGTTTCAACTGAGGTTTTCTGTAAAAAATTCATAAAAATTTAGGTTTAAAATATTTGTTCATTCAAACAACATTCAACAACGTACGCGAATGTACGTTTCCGTACATTCGCGTACGTTCACGTACGTTTACGTACCTTTCTGTACAATGCTGTACAAAATGTTCGAATCGTAACCAAAACGTACGCAAACGTACGTGAGTGTACGTCAGCGTACACAAGTATACAGTAACGTACTGAATTGTATCAAAATTGTACGCTGATTTACTTTATAGTACCATTTAATTTTTCCAATGGGGAGATAAAAACAAATTAATATTCTCTTTAAACATGTTGAAACCAATCAATCTAAGATAAAAACAATTTAATATTCTCTTTAAACATGTTCAAACAAATCAATATGCAAAATGTCAGATCTCTAAGTATAATAGTTTTCAAATGAAAGAGAAAAACATTTTAAAAATATGTAATTGTAAAATCATTCAGAATTTTGTTTGACTATTATACTAACAGGGCTGAAATTTTGCATAGTGATTTGTTTTAACATTCTTAAACAGCATATTAAGTTATTTTCATCTAAAAGATTATAGTTTTGATTTTGATATTTACACTTCTGTTGATATTTTAGCGCTGAAGGCATAGAATACAAAATGAAAAGCCAAATAAAGAGAAGCTAACGTAAAACTATCACTATATACAATTTCTGATTAGTATAAACAAAAAAATTATATATTTTACATCAGTACATTGTATATAGTGCCATAATGATTGAAACATTGACTGTAAGTAACTATATCATGTACTGAGTTGAAGGAGTAACAACCTAACCTTACGTGTCCAATCATTTTATGACCATGCTCAACATTTACTGACAAACTATTCTGACATGTGTGTAATTATTTATGTAGGTGTTGATATTAGAATTATTAGGTCGTATCTTTGTGTTAAAGATCACCAGTGATAAGGTCTAGATGCGATAATCTCCACAGATATTCTTGACTCAGTATATATGAGCCAGTCGCAGTCAATGTTTAAAACATTATATACAGTCTATAAAGTGCGTTGATGTATGATATATAATTCTGTGTATTGATACTTGTTTAATTAATTAGAAACAGGCTACAGTGACTTATCTTGTCTTTATTCGGCTTTTCATCTTCAATCCTACGCCTTCAGCACTGAAATATCAATAGAAGTATAAATGTCAAAATAAAAACTATAATCCTAAAGATAAAAACAATTTAATATTCTCTTTAAACATGTTCAAACAAATCAATATGCAAAATTTCTCATCTCTAAGTATAATAGTTTTTAAATGAAAGAGAAAAACAATTTAAAAAAAAAAGGAATCGGAATCATTTAGAATTTTGCTTTTGCTCTCATTTATAATTCCAATTCTTATACTTACAGGATTAAAATTTTGCATGATGATTTGTTTTAAAATGTTTAAACAACATATTAAGTTGTTTTTATCTTAAGGATTATATATACTGCGCCTGGTTCCCATTTACTAAGTTAAAAATATGTATGGAGATCTTTGCATCTAGACCTCATTACTGCCTCAGAATAATTTATTTGTTATATTTATTTTATAACGAGTTGCCTTGTGTGCACTCGTTACGTCCCTCTCTCCCCTATATTATATGATCATACTATAATAAACATTATATCTGTAAATATTCTTGTGTATAACATTCCTTTCAGCAGCAGGTAAGTGAGAGGAGCAGACAGCCATAACACACACAGAGAGAGAGCCGCGCGTTGTGTGTATGTGCGTGTGGCGCCGTCTGTGAGAGCGAAAGAGAGAGGGAGAGAGATTGCACTGTTCACGCGATCGCGTCTCGCGCCGCGATACTTAGGAGTTTACCGCCGTACATTACAGTCGTGCCGATACTGTCTCTTCGTCTCCGCGGCTACGCTTACTTTATGCAAGATAGATCCGTGCGTGCGTGCGTTCGACTTCGAGAGGACTGCTACAGCGTCCTTGACCAGGAACTTGTGTCGCTGGAATCAACCTGCTGCTATTCAGCACCGCGTGTCCATTGGTTTGCCGCTCGACTTCTAGCTGCACCCCGGCCACACACGAGGCTTTGAGGCGTCCGTCCTGCTGTCCAGCGTCGGGCCCTGGTCATCCGTCCTGCGCCGCCCCGGTCCAAGCCACGAGGCATTTGCCGAGCTCCACGAAGCACATCCGTAAGTACCTGCCCGATCGCAATACTCTCTCTCTCGGCATTATTTGCTCTGCTCCGTCTCCCTTACTCCGCGCAGCATTTGAACTGATTTTTAAGTCTTTACATAAAGAGAAACTTTGCTATTACTCGGCTTGTGTCACTTTGTTCCTGACTCTGTCCATTCCCATGCTATTCACTCTTAATTTATCTCGCGAACTAGCTACGTAGCCAAATCACTGATCGTTTATATACGGATGCGGACCCCGTCATTCTTTAGTATCCCGGTCTAAAACACCGTTATATATGGCGCCCTAACGTTACGGGTTAATTATTAAACTGTAAAACATCGTGATATTGGACACTGCGCGCTACTCGATACAGCGTGCCGGACACGAGCTGAGCAGTCACTTTGCCGCTCGACTTCCCGCTGTGCCCAGCCACACACGAGGCCATGAGGCATTCTTCATGCTGTCCAGCGAGGGGCCCCCGTCACCCGTTCTGCGCCACTCCGGTCGAGCCACGAGGCATCTGCGAGACTACACGAGCCGCATCTGTAAGTACCGGCTAGATCGTAACTCTCTCTCTCTCTCTCTCTCTCTCTCTCTCTCTCTCGAGAGAGAGAGAGAGAGAGAGAGAGAGAGAGAGAGAGAGAGAGAGAGAGAGAGAGAGAGATATCTGACGTGCTCTCAGCCGCTGCCACTTTAAGCCTCGTATTCTCGCATTCCGTGCCCTCGGGCGCTTTTTGCTTCCAGATATTTGCACGCTACCTTTTGCAAGACACCACTCCTGCTAATATTCATTGGCCGGCGTCTGGTGCTTGGTACGCAATCCGGATCAAAAGGTCGATCCTCTGAGTCGACCCTCTGAGGAACACAAGTCCGAGACGATTGGCAGCCAGCCGATCCACAGCCGCCATCGCCGAGACTCAAATCGTGCCGACTTACGGCAAGCGCTACCGTGCCAATTTCATCTCTGACGTACGTGAGTGGACAAAGAGGGCCGCTGGGCCAGCCGGTGATGATGCCGCTGAGCGCACTGAGTCCGCCACTGCTGCCATACTTGTGAGACTTTGCTCTACCTCGGTCAGAAGCACCATCCTCTCCAAGGCTCATCAACTCGACAAACTCAGCCTGAAGGACATATTTGGCTGCCCTGGCGATGGAAAGATCTTCATGAGCCTGATCTATCCAAAGCCAGTCTACCTCTTGAACAAGAAGGCCCGAAAAGTGTCGAAACAGTTGGGCTTCGCACCGCCCATCGTCAAGAATCTCGTGGTTTTCATGCGTCAGACTCGAGTTTCCCCGCTGATCCCTATGCACTCTAAAGCTGATCTCGCGGCACTCACCTCGCATGTAAATAGTGCATGACGTCCAGCGCGTCGGCCGACTCACCCCAGTGCAGAGGGCAACACAGTGTTTGGGCACATCAACGTGAACAGGCTCGCGACCCATTTCTTTCTACCGGAAGAACTTTGTGAGAGCATGCGATACGATATCCTTGCGGTAACCGAAAAATTTCTGACCGTCAACGAACCGGATGATCACCTGTCGCTCGATGGGTACAACTTTTTCAGGGTTGATCGAGAAGGACAGGGAGGTGGCGGGGTAGGCATATACGCCCGCGATTTTTATAAAGTTAAAATTCTGTGTCATTCCGAGGGAGAAATCCCCGAATTTCTCATTCCCGAATTAATAAACGCAAATTCAAAATTTCTTTTCGCAGTTGTATATCGTAGACCAGGAGCTGCCTATCCATTTCACTTTTTCCGCTGTCTCTCTCCTCTCTTGCCCCAGTTCTCGAATATTATTATTACAGGCGACTTCAATATAAACATGTGTTTCCAGAACTCTGCCTCCGACTATCAAACCTCATTGAAGCGCACTCGCTGCACCTAGTACCGTCGGACCCGACGCACCACGTCTTTCACGTAGATCGCGAGCCCACACACACACACTTCTTGATCTCTTCATCACAAGCAATCTAGACGCCGTTACCGCCCTAAAGAAGTCCAATGCGCCATTCATTGCGGGCCACATTGTCGTCGGAAACATCCCCTATCGAGCGCATGTAACCCCCCATCGGCTCGCTCTGGGATGGCTGTCGGTAGCACGCAGACGCGAGTACCTACTAGGGTCCCTTGCCTACTCGGTCATAGCCCTAGAAAACCCGCAGTATCTCGCCAACAAATTCTCGCGCCTAAATATAGACGTATTAGCAAGACGATCGGAAAGAAACCCCCCGCGGGCGTTGGTCTACGCGGCGCCGAGGACTGAAACGCTAAACCAATCCTTCCGGATTCAGGCAGCCATTCTATTGAACTCGCTAAGTGTGGTCACCTTCACGCCGAAGGGCATCCATAATTTTAAGCAATTCTTGCGGAGGTCACTATTTGACCGCGATAAAAGCGACTGGGCGACCAGAGTGACAAACGAGGGGCTAATCGTGTAGTCATATTACTCTACGTTCTAACTACGTTATCTTACCTACCTATTTAACTACACTTATATCACTCTGTGTACATCCTACGTCAACGACATTAAAATTTACCTCGAGCGTCCAAACAAAGCATGTCGTACACTTAAGAGAGACCGATTTTCCAGCGCATTGTCAACATGTCAGAAGGGCTCTATTGCCCTTCGGCATGCATCGAAAATTTGTATTGCGAATCTACTGTACATTCTTATTACTTTGTATTTCCATAATTCTGCAAACGCACCAGATGGGGTTCTACCCCAAGGTGNTCTCTCTCTCTCTCTCTCTCTCTCTCTCTCTCTCTCTCTCTCTCTCTCTCTCTCTCTCTCTCTGCGTTATTCGCTCTGCTTCGTCTCTCGCTTATCCCGCGCTGCATCTGTATTATAATCGGAATGGTTACATAAACGAAACAGTTATCTTTACTCGGCTTGTGTGATTTTGCTCCTGACTCTATCCTTTCCCGTGCGTTTCCCTTAGATTTAACTCGTGAATACGCTACATAGCATCAACACTCACGACGCCTCCGCGGGCTCACGTGCACGAGGACGTGCACGTTCAGTATATACTGCGCTACGGGCCAGGCTTCGCATAGCCTTCAAGAAGCCTGCAACGAACGGCTGCATTTATTCCTCTCGCATTTCGAAGGATCAGTGGATGCGTCACTGATCGTTTATATCGGAAAAAGAACCCCGTTATAAACTTAACCGGTTAATCGAGGATAACCTAACAGAGAACTAATTAAATTTTCAGGCCGTTTCATTAAAGTAAAGTGTTTATTTTTTAATTTCTTTGTGAACATAAAAATTTAATATTTTGCGAAAATGGCTTACCACGATAACGTATTTGTATTTTTTTCACGCATGCTCGGAAAGTGTCAAATAGCGAAGTATCCCACGCTGTGAAATTACTTCGATTCCGCACGCTTCTCGTGTGGCAGAATGTTCTACTGCCATGCGAGAGACGTACACATTTGAAGTGATTTCACTGCGAGGGTTATTCGCTCGTTGACCCACGAAAATTCGTACGCCCAATAGCATATACCTCGCATTTGTGATAAAAATAGTATGTGTAACTCGTGCCTTATTGCTCATAACACACGCAGCCGGCTGTTCGCACTCGCTTCGCTCGTGCGCCCAACGCTGCTTGCATGCGCTATTAGCAACTTTCCGCACTCGTTGCACAATGTACTATTTTGCTGAAACTTTACAAGTTCGTCGAGTATATCCATACAAAGAACTGATCAGATTTTCGAGCTGATTGACAAGAATAGCGTGTTTTTTTTCAATTTAAAATATTGAAAGACAATTGTTTTTGTTAATTATTGTTAGTTATGTAGAAACTGTAAAGTAGTTCGTAGTTTTTTATTTGCTCCAATCAGGGCTCTTGATTTACAAAAACTAATCCATTAAGTTGCGTCATTTTAAAAATGTTTCTCAAAAATACCTTACCGCCAAGTGTACATGAGTGCGTCGTTGGCTTAGTGGTAGAGCACGCGTCTTGAGATCTTAAGGATGTTGGGTCAAATCACCCTTGTCGCTTTATGTATATGTTAAGAAGGGGATGTCGTCGCCGAAGCTTCGCAAATCCGCTACGGGGTATTTTGTTTTTCTAAACTTTTAGAAAAACAAAAAGTCCGATTAAAATTTCCTTTAGTAGAACGATTTATTGAACTTAACACTGCAGCGCTACAGACTCGGTTTTTCATTGTAAGTTTTATTTATAAAGTTTCATGTAATAGAAAAACACTGCTTTTAGCGACAACATCCCCTTAAGCCTTTAATATCTTTATTAAGAAGCTTTGAATCATTTTTGTACAGAAAAACAATTCTTTTAATCATCACATCCCTTGGAGAAAGCATACTGTTAATGAAGTTGGCAGCAGTTTTTTTTGTAATTTAGTTAGCTACAACTCTTCGATTGGCGCCATTAAGATTTCTTCAGTACTTTCCGTTTTATAAGCAAAAAACGAAAAAAGTGTACTATTTGGCACAAAATTATTAATAACAAATCTAAAATTATCATTCGATAGTTATCAAGTGTGCAGAATTCATCTACTCACTTCCTTCGTATTATCGCTTCCTACGATGACTAGCATCACCGTTCAAATGTTCTACTTCTAGTAGCTTAACTCAGTTGACAACTGAAATTTTTTCGAAAAAATAGTACTGATCGCGCATTTGCCGCGAGAGGTAGGATAACTCATTATCTACTGCGAAGACAACTAAAATACTAGCCGCAATACTAGCCGCAAAAACTAGCGCTATTAGTATATTTATGCTAGTATTCGCTGAAAGGAGGAGCTTGTTCCCGCGGCAAAGCTGAGGTGTGGTACTTTTTACGAGAACATTTTGAACCGGACCTTTCTTTGTTGGAAAATCTTGAATGTGCTAGTCTTCGTACAGAGTGGTAATAAAATCTCACAGTTGGTTTTTAGGTACTCGTAATTTCAAACAATGGGTATTATTTTACTTTATTGTTTGGCCTCACATATTAATCGTCCCACGAAGGCTATGTTGATTAAACGATTGGCATATTTTTTTTTTCTTTACTTCTTCTTTCTTTTGCTCCATTACTGTTCCAGATCCAGTATGTATTTCCTAGTAAGATGTTACAGTAAATCAATGTACAGTGGCCAGAACAAATAACTTTGATTTGCATAAATGTATTTCGTATTTTTTGTCGTGTAAATTGGTACATTTAAGTTGAAATCACAATCAATAGAAAAAAAGTAGTTTGCTTCATTTTTCTCCAGTCATATTTTACCTGACATACGTTTAACACGATCAAAAAACTTAAAGGGCTTTCAGAAAATTCAAAGTTATTTGTTCCGGACACTGTAAGTTCGTTCGTTATTTATTGTTACACTATACAATTATAAATTGATTGAAAACAAGTAAAAATATATGTTTATTCAACTGACAGACAATCTTTTTAAAACTTGATCAATTATGTACAAAAATTTTAAATTCACATAATAATTTTTTCATTTGGTATATTTCTATTTGCAGTGGATTGGTGCTCAAGGTTCTGATTGCGGTATTGTCAATGTAAATATTGGCACAAGTGGAGCTGAAATTGGTGGGGCATTTGGAGGAGAGAAAGCGACTGGAGGTGGTCGAGAAAGTGGAAGTGATGCATGGAAATTTTATATGAGAAGATCAACAATTACTATCAATTATGGAAAAAATATGCCACTTGCTCAGGGAATTAAGTTTGATTAAAAATAATATAAGATAAATATTTTATAATCATCAACAAAATTAAAACCAATCCAATTAATAAGCAACATAATGCAAAAAGTTGAGTATTATAATTTAACTGTAATTATTAATGCAAACTATTTTTTTTTTAATAAAGATAACAGAGATTGATTTTATAGTATGTGTATTATTATTCGCATAATCCTTTTTAATGAAGAGTAAAACAGATACCAACATAAGTATGTAATTTTTTTTCAATGGTCTCGATTAAATACATGCATAGCTAGAACAACCTCTAATATGACACGTGGCAGGACTAGGTAATCAGAGGTAAAAAGTAGTAAGAGTAATAAGACAAAAGATAGCATTAGTACAACCCCTGCTAAAAATACTCGATAGAGATCGATTAAATTCTGAATTGATTTTGAAGCTATATCTTAATCCCACTTTATGTATTAGAACTCGATTGAAACCGATAGAATCGATAGGAGTCGATAAATTTCAATACGGAAAACAACAATTGAAATCGATGTTTCATACCAATGATTGACCTTTATTCACTTTAATAGTCATTTTTCGTATATAATTCTATTGACTTTTATCGATTCTATCGATTTTAATCGAGCTCTAATGCAAAAAGTGGGATTAAGAAATAGCTTCAAATTCGATTAAAAATTCAATCGATTTCTATGAACTATTTCTAACAGGGACGAGCAACACATCTAACGTGCCAGAATTGTTTAGGCTTAGGCAGAGAGCGTACACGCAAAATCGCGCGTGAAACACCAAATGTATACCAAGGTCATCCGACTTCTTACTTATGTATTTCACGTATTCAATAAACGTGAATTATAATTTTTGTCTGCTAAGTGAGGTTGTAACTATCGATAGAAAAATCGAAGTATACATTTTGTGTTATTTTTGTTGGAATCCGTGGTAAGTATTGTAAGTAAGACACTTGGTTTAATATTAATAATAAACAAGGTTGGTTGTTTAAGGATATTCGTAGGTAGTAGTCAATAATAGCCTAATCGGCAACATCTCCGCTCACATCAGAGTCTGAAAGACAAGAAAGAGTGAAGAGTAGAGTATACTTCTACTCTACAGAGGATGAGTGTACAATAGTAGGTGTACTAGGCCGGTTCTGGCGCAGTTGGCGCTACGCCGTCCTCCAACTGCGCTACGCCGTCCTCCAACGGCGCTACGCCATCCTCCAACTGCGCTACGCCAGATCCTAACTGCGCTACGCCAGATCCCAACTGCGCTACGCCAGATCCCAACCACGCTACCCCGATTTCATCAATTTCCTTTTACCCCGATTTCCGTCTATCCCCGATTTTCTTTTACCCCTATTTCCTTCTACCCCCGATTCCCTTCTACCCCCGAATTCCTTCTACCCCGATTTCCTGATACCTCGATTTCCTACACTACCCGATTTCCAACTGCGCTACCCCCCTATTTTCTACTGCGTTACCTTGATTTTCTGCTACCCCTATTTCCGGCTGCGCTACCTTGATTTCGCACTACCCCTATTTCCTGCTACCCATGCCACCTCCCATGCTACCCAGTTAAAAGCTGCGGTCTCCAGGCCCCCTGCCAGCTGCCTCAGCCAACCGTCCCGCATCAATCTTCTCTGCTTTATGCAGATCTGTTTTATCAATAATAAGGTATATATATAATATTTGTTGCTGAATCTGTTAATTGCGGGATCTGACACGATCTCTGCCGACGTAAGCAGTACAAAATTCTTGCACGCGATTGGCTTAAAATTCAATATGGCTGATCGATTTGTATTATTGATTGCGTCTCGAGCGAGATTCCAATTTCAACTATATGAAGATAAATTGGAAACGGGTAGGAATGTAAATAATAAGTCAGATATTGTTCATTTCAATTCTTTATATGAAAAAATCCTTATTATACGATTATACAGATATATTGGATTATTTATATCAAAACACATAAATTTCTTGCATATACATACAACTCTAACCTGTCTGAAGAAATATAGAATACCATGAATATATTTATACTAAAACTAATCATAATCATCTATACAATAAGAATTTACATATTTACTTAGCCTATACAGCGACTTTCTGTGCGTCCAGAGCGGACGGGTGGGTGCCTATCACCACTACACAGCGCGTCCTCAGGTTGCGGATAGAGGAACGGCCCCTGAGAAAGAGGTTAGCTGCGAATAAATCGAATAAGCAGCCGCGGACAGCCGATAGGCCCGGGCGTGGGTGTGATGAGCCCACACTGGCGATCGAACGCATTCATCTAGAAACACTACGCAAGCACCACAACAACGAACACTCAACAATATTTCTTATTTCACTTTCTCTTCCTACCTAACTATGTCTATAATCTATATCTCTTAGCACACATTACAAAAATCCTGCTGTCGTGGAGAATGCGGGATCGATGACAACTGCCCCGAAAGGGGATGTGTAGAATGATTCGACACCTGGTCTTACATGGCAACGAAGCCAGCGTAGGCGATCTGCCTTGCAGGGGGGCGTTAGGATACGAGCGTGATTCCGTAGTGTGTCCGACGATGAGCTGACTCCGTCCTTATCAAAGTCGGAAAGCTCTCATACTTAGTTCTAGAGAGGTATGGGAGTTATCACCTCTAGAACGGATGATTCACCTGCGATCGGAAACAGGATCCAAAACGCGTGGGTTTCACTTACTATCATGGCTCAAAAAAACCAAAACCAAACCAAAATCAATAGGGACCTAAAGGTAGGAACGTGGAATGTGCGCAGTTTATACAGAGCTGGCGCGTACCGGGAAATCTTAAAAGAAGCTGACGGGTACAATCTAGAATTAGTAGCTATACAAGAAACTCGGTAGCAAGATAGCGGTATGTTAGGAAACGAAAACTTCACCTTTGTGTACGGGGGCGCGAGCGGACATTCCCTAGATTCACGGTGATTCCTGATTAACAAAAAAATCTATTACATGGCGGTTCCAAAGGTCTTCTTTTCAAACATCTCGAAAACGACAGGACTCTGTATATGACGTCATTGAAGGGGGCGGCGGCGGGGGCAGTGCGTACAATTACGTGGTCTGATTAAGGTGCTTGTCCTACCGGAGAGGACAACACGAGGGAAGAGGTGAAGGATTTTCTATTAAAAGTTGGAGCAATTAATCGGACCAATTTCGCGTCTTACGACACCCAAAATGTAGTGGGGATTCAACCTTAAAATAGGGGAAAAAAGGAAATTGGTTTAGGCAACCATATTAGGCAAGAAAAGTCTGCACGAAACCAGCAACGATTCACGGTGATTTTAGAGTCATAAATTCGCGCGTGCAAAAGATTCTTATAGAAGTAAAGGAGTACGTGCTTTAAGACAAGGGATATACACAAAAGTAACGTGGACATCGCCGGACGAACCACGGAAAAATTCAAATCGTATCAACTTTCTTATTTCGATAAGAGGCGCAACGATGCGGTGCTTAACGTAAGAACCTATAGGGGGGCGGATTGCGACTCGGATCATTTTCTAGTAGTGGCCAAATTAAGAGCCAAATTATTAGCTGGGCAAAATAGTAAACGGGTGAACAAAGTAGAAACGTTCGATATTGAAAAGCTACGGAACGGGATAGAACGAATTAAGTATCAAGTAGAAATAAGAAATCGGTTTCAGGTACTCGAAGAAACGGATGCACCGACGGAGGTAGATGACGACCCGAACAGTCTTTGGGGGGATATCGAAAAAACGATAAAAGAGGCCGCGAATAAAGTGCTAGGTAGAAAGAAAAAGCCAAAGAGCAAACCATGGTTTGACGAAGAGTGCGAACTCTGGTATGAAAGGCGCAAAAAGGCCAAATTAGACAGCGTACACAATGGAGGCGATAGGGCCGTAGAAGAGTACCACGAAATAAGAAGGCAAGTGGGGGCGATTTACAGGAACAAAAAACGCGAGTATCAAAAGAATCAGATTAGAAAAATAGAAACTAATAGTAAGGAAAATAACCCGCGCGAGATGTACAAAGGAATTAACGCTATTAGGAAGGGTTTCCAGAGTAGATCACAATTAATGAAAGACGAGGGCGGGAATCTCGTCACAAGCGAAGGTGAACTGTTAAAGCTGTGGAAGGGGTATTTTGATAAGCTGCCAAACGTACATGAGAACTGCGAGGAAACGGGAGACGAAATCCACACTGCTGAACTCCATTTGGAAGAACCGACCTACAAAGAAGTAGAAGCCGCGATCAAAAAACTAAAAAACAATAAGGCCGCGGGAAACGATTCTATACCAGCGGAACTACTTAAATATGGGGGCACTGCGCTGACATCGAAAATTTTTGAACTAGTACGCTCTATTTGGAAAAATGAAACAATGCCGGAAAACTGGAAAGAATCCATCATCATACCGATTTTTAAAAAGGGAGATAAGACAGACTGCAATAACTATCGGGGAATCTCACTTTTAGCTACCTGCTACAAAGTTCTGTCAAACGTAATACAGGCCAGACTCACACCCTTCGCGGAAGATATAATAGGAGATTATCAGTGTGGATTCCGGCGTAACAGGTCGACGAGCGATCAAATGTTTACTATAAGACAGCTGTTAGAGAAAAAATGGGAATATTGCGAAACAATACACCAGTTATTCATAGATTTTAAAAAAGCGTATGATTCTATCAAGCGAAGCAAAATGTATCAAATCCTTGTGCTCCTCGGCGTGCCGAAAAAACTTGTGAAATTAATACAAATATGTCTGAACGGAAGAACGGGAAAAGTACGAGTAGGCGGTAATGATGCGGTCATGGCATCTGAATCGTTCATTGATACCACGACGGTTTTGAAACTTGAAACAAGGGACCGGGCTCTCCACGGTCTTCTTTAATGTTAACGCTAGAGTATGTTGTTAGACAAATGCAGACTAGCGGGCTCGGCGCAACACTCAACGGAAAAAAACGCAGATTCATTTGGATTATGCAGATTTATTTGGACATAGTGGGGGATTAATTGGCGAAAACGGTAGCGAGAAACGCGGAAAACTCATAAAATTGCGGCCGGAAACGGGGTAAGTTTAGAGCGTGTTGATGCGAAGAATTCCGAAAACGAATATATTTGATTATGGATAAATGGGCATTGGCGAAGGGAGAGGGGGATCAAAGAGCAGGAAATTTTACATTTCGAAAAGGTAGCGGAATTCAGATATTTATTGCACAACTATAAATTGATCGAAACGAAATCAAAGCCTGAGATTTAATAAGAGACTACATTCGGTAATGCCGCTTCTAGCG
>CM053169.1:22948042-22992974 GCA_012977825.3 Pteromalus puparum | reverse complement strand
ATGCATACAAATATGTCGAACGGCAAGAACTGGGACACATACGAGTAGGCGTGTAATGCTTCTCTGAATTCGTTCTATCGAATACACGACCGTTATGAAACAAGGCGACGGCTCTCCACTACTCTTTAAGGTTAACGCTAAGTATGCTGTTAGACAAATGCAGACTAGCGCTGCCGGCGAACACTCAACGGAAAAACGCAGATTCTAGGATATGCAGATGAGTTGACAAGTGGGGATAATGGCGAAACGGTATGCGAGAAACGCGGAAATATTCATAAATCGTGGCGGTCGAGGAAACGGCTGTTAGAGTGACGAACGAAAACGAAATCATATGATTATGGGATAAACTGGGCATTTTCCGAAGGAGGGCCGGATGCTTAGAGTCCGAAATTTTTACTTTCGAAAATAACGAATTCAGAATATTTAGGCACAATCTATAAATGACGAACGAAAAATCAAAGCCGAGATTAATAAGGAGACTACATCGGGTAATGCCTGGTTCTACGCGTGAGCAACCAAACTACTAAAATCAAAACTGCTGTCTAAAAATGTAAAAATTAGGATATATAAGACTATAATAATGCCGGTAATCTTGTACGGATGCGAAACTTGGGCGCTCACTAAAGCAGAGGAAAACCGTTTTAGGGTGTTCGAAAATAAAGTTCTGCGAAAAATATACGGGCCAAAGAAAGATGAGGAAACCGGGGAGTGGAGGAAACTGCACAACGACGAGCTACATAACTTATACGCGTCACCGAATATAAACAGAATAATTAAATCGCGAAGACTAAGATGGGCAGGGCACGTTGCAAGAATGGGAAATGATCGCACGGCAGCGCGTATAATGAAAGGAAAGCCAAATACGTCGCGACCTCTAGGTAGACCTAGACGCAGGTGGGAGGACAATGTAAAAGCGGACTTAACTGAAATCGGGCAGGACGGCGCGAAATGGATAGGGTTAGCACAAAATAGGGATACGTGGGAGGCTTGCGTAGATGAGGCGATGAACTTTCGAGTTCGAAATGCCACTTAAAAAAAAACCGCTGCCAAGTCATTGGCACTTAGCTTCCTCCTATTCTGGTAATGGATGATAATTACATGGGACAAACACTTCGTCTTTACTTTAAAATATATTTGTGTTTACATTTCTTAATTCTTGTTACCTTCCTGCCATTCGTACGGTGTAGAGGTGTCAGGATGTGGGGTGGGGTGTCCAGATACTTGTAGGGGAGGGATGTCAGGATGCGGGGCGGGTTGACAAGATACTTGTAGGGGTGTCTCACAAAATTTTGGGTATAAAACTGGTCTATCAAGCATATCATCTTTCGAAGTACGTACTCAAATGAACTTTACGTAGTCAAATGAATTGAAATTTTTATGGTATATAGTCTGACTTAGAACCTATCATTATATTTTTTTTTGCGAGGTTCTGATATTTCATTTCGGAGATATGCCTTATTTCGCAAAAATCACCTTTTTCACTGCTGCTGCCGAACGGTGCGGTCGATCTAGAGGACCAAACGAGACAAGAAAGGTAATTCAATTATCTTTCGAATGCTCTAATATTTTTACCGTTTGTAACGATCAAATGTTACAAAAAACGCCTAAAATAATTTTTAAAAATTGAGAAAACGAACATACAACAAAAACTGTCTGGCAAAATTAAAAATAACTTCTTTTCCCGAATTCAGAATTCGAAAATGGATATACATGCCAAATTTTGTAGACATTCGTAGCCTGGATTCGAAAGATATTGCGGTATACATTGACACACACACACACACACACACACACACACACACACACACACACACACACACACACACACACACACACACACACACACACATCCATACGGACATTTTGTAAAAACTCGTGATTCGAAGTGTACAAACCTAAAAATGGATTTTTAACCTATTTTTGAGAGAGTCAAAAATTTCACTATTACAAAGCTTCCTCTAGGAGGAAGCAAAAAAAAAAATATACAGTGACGTGACTACTACTTATACAATGCGATCATCTGAATGGAGTATATAAATAGGTACTTCAAGCAGGGAAATGCACTCATCCATGAAAAACATTATTCGAATTCAATAATATTATTGCCTCAATATTTAAGCTAGACATAACTAATTTATCTTCCTGCTTCAACTTCGTAGACACACACAAAAACTCTTAGTTATAATAACTAAACAATACAAACTGTTTTTAAGTGGTTATCTTTCATAAATGAATAATTATTATTAGAATAAATTTGACGTTAACATATTACCATACTCATATAAGATGTATGTATCTTACAAACTAATGCATTCAAAACTTCTTATAAACTAATACATTATATAAATAATCTATTTAGGAAAACAAATATTCGCAACTTTAACATTCTTATTTTGTGATAATAGCGATATAATCAGCGCATAATAAATATTTTAATAAAATCTTTATTATTATATGATAAGATGTAAAAAATCCTTAATTTCTGCGTATAAATTCATTCCTCATCGTCCCCATTCTACGTAAAAATGTAGCTAGACACAGATCCTCTGCAGGGCTAAAACGCTGCGGTCCGCATACATTTCTTCGAGCGTCAAAACGGACACTCTCGGCAATGATGCAGTGAAAAATGAGCCTCACTCTCAGTCTTTTCCATATGTTTCTTATAGTCTCCAGTTTACACACTAATGCACTGATCTTTTGCATGCACACTAGACACAGCGTGCGGTTCAGCAAAGGTTGCCACTCGCAAGCTAAGAGCAGCACGCATCCCCTACCCTCACAATTTTCAATATATTTCAGTTGTCCCTACTCCATAGACATTCAGTCCACGAAAATGATAAAGCTAGTTTATTGCATCCACATGTGCAGAGGGAAGCTCTTCGAACACACTTGCTAACCTGCGGAGACCATTCAAACCGTGACTCTCACTAAAGTAACATCACAAACGTGAGTAGTGAAAAGTATCAAAAGTTTGAAAAAAAAAAGCCGCTGCCGAAGTCTATTTGGCACTAGCTTTCCTCCGATTCTGGCTAGTGGAAGATAATTACATGGGCAGCAATCCAACTCGATACGTTATGATTTAAATATTGGCTACTATTCGATACTAAAAGGAAGGTTCAGCCAGGAGGAGAGATCACACCAGGACGTTAGGAATAAGCTCCTGCGGGAGAGGTCTGCGACCGGAGATCCGCTCGGACTGAAGCCCCGACGCCTCTCTTAAGACGAGATGCAGCGGGGCGTCGGAGAGAGTCGGAAAAATTTTCCTGAACCTTCGTGGGTAGCAGTCTTTAAGGTACACTGAATTGTTGAATATATTGCTAATAATCATATCATAATAAAAAGAAAAATACTTTTTCAAAAAATCGAAAAATGGCCATGAAATGGTCATAAAAATAGTCTAAATCTTAAAAGAATTTAGCTTGAATTCAGAATCAGAAAAAACATATATGCACCAGCGTCCAATCTTATTACGATCTGCGATCAGCGGTAGTTCCAGAATTATAAGCAGTATACGTACAGCACGCTCGCACGCACGGCCAGACGCGGCAGTCTTAGCACTCACGCACGCACGCAACACACCACACACACACACACCCAGACAAAACAATTGCACAAACAAGCCGGTCCGGACATTTTATAAAACCATGAAACTCTCAAAATATACTAAGGCTTTAATTATCAAAATTACATGGTTGCAAGCAAAAATAATAATGTTCAGTCACACAGATCTATACAGGGTGATGAGTTGAAGAATTTGAATCTTAATATCTTTTAAAGCTAAAAGGTTTCATAAGCTAAAAAAGGAACCTAGCGCGAAGTGATGCAAAAGATCAATCTTTTCCTAAAATTTTCAACTCAAATTTAAACACTTTTTCCCCTAAACGTACGACATAAAAAAAGCCATCTTTTTCTATTTTTTGTTTATCTCAAAAACTAAGTCGCCAAAATTGCTCTAAAATTTTACAACTAGTAGATATTGTTGGTGTTTTATTGTCAATGAATTTTTCTCAAAAATTTAACTATTTATTTTTTTAGTTATATATGTTTTATCGAAAAATTAACGCTTTTATATCATAAAATAAACAAATCAGTCAATCTAGAAAATCTTGCGGGAAAAGTAGACAAATTTATTTTCTTATTAGATACATATTGTGGATATATTGTATAAATCATATCATTATAAAAGCAAAAATTTTATTTCAAAAATAGTAAAATGGCTCATCATATGACCATAAAATGGTCAGAATCATAAACCAAAAATTCCCTACAATTCAGAATTAGACACAATATATGCTATGTCAAATTTTTATTACTGATCCGTTCGCATGGTTCCAAAATTATGGCTGTATACGACATACACACACACAGCACACACACACACACACACACGCACACACACACCTCCACACGCCCACACCTCTCGGGGCCATCCGCACGGACATTTTCTAAAAACGTATGATTCGTACTCCAAACACCTCCAAATGCGTTTCCACGAAGTATTAGCAAAACTGAAAATTTTACTATTACAAAGCTTCCTCTAGAGGAGGAAGCAAAATTTAAATAACTAAATATAGTGTAAATTAAATGCTTAGTAAATTACAGCTTTCCTTCACCTACAAATTTTGTTATTTATATAACAAAATTTGTTATATAAATAACAAAATTTGTAGGTGAAGGAAAGCTGTAATTTACTAAGCATTATAATCGGATAATCATTTAAAAAAAAAATAAGGTAAGTTTAATTATTTTTCTCATTAATAAACAGTAATCTGTTCTCTTGTATATAGTTTCAAATAAATTCATATACAAAATATATAGAATATTACAAAAAATATTAGAAAAAATTAAAGAAACGCTCTGTTAATAAATATACATAATTCCACAAAATGTATAATTTTCTGACATAACGTTTTGCTAGAGTTTAATGGTTTGCTAGTATTTAATTGATGTTTAGCGTACAACTTACCAGTGTTGATATATTATGATAATTACTATATAAGAGAATTTACCATCATTAAACAGAACTCGACACTTTTATTGTTTATTCAAATATTTCTCAAAACAATAACTTTAGAATGAGAAAAACTATGAATAATATTTTGGATAACGGATATATGTATAATACATTGTTATACTTTTCACTTTATTTGTCTCACTGTTAACCCTCATTCAGATATGACATCGTTCTCTCTCTCTCTCTCTCTCTCTCTCTCTCTCTCTCTCTCTCTCGTCATGTGCGACGTCGTCCTCGCCATCTCACACTTTTCCTCGCAAGCGAGGGGTGTTGATGGTGTTCCAAGCGGGGTGGTCGTCAAGGCCCTCCCAATCATTGGCGAATTCATTCTCAATTTATTTAACTGCTCCTTCGCTCAAGGAATCTTCCCGAGTGCCTGGAAGCAAGCGCAATTATTGGCTTTAAGAAAAAACAGCGCACCTTCCAACGTCACGGACTTTCGTCCGATAGCTTTACTCTGCTTCCTCTCAAAGGTACTCGAGAAGATTGCACACACCCAGATCACGGAGTATCTTAACAAAAATAGCATTTTGGACCCCCTCCAGGCCGGGTTCAGAAAACATCATAGTACACAGACAGCCCTACTAAAACTGACCGACGACATACGCATGGCGGTTGACAAAAAGAAGGTGACTCTGCTGTTATTGTTTGATTTCAGCAAAGCCTTCGACACCATCTCACCTTCTAAATTACTCTCTAAGCTGAGGGGACTGGGTTTCTCACGGGCGGCTCTCCTGTGGATCAAATCTTACTTACAGGGTCGATCCCAGATTGTGATATCCAATAAAAATGGAACTTCTGAATGGCTTGAAACCAATCTGGGAGTCCCACAGGGTTCCGTCCTGGGACCCCTGCTCTTCAGTCTTTATGTCAATGACCTGCAACACATACTCGACGGTACCAACGTTAAACACCTTTTCTATGCGGACGACCTTCAAATATATTTACATACCAACAAAAATAACTTACTTGAGGGCGTGGCTCGGCTGGCAGAAGCGGCACGACTGGTCGCTGGCTGGGCCGAGGACTCCGGTCTGCGGCTGAACTCCGGCAAAACTAAGTCAATATTCTTTGGTTCCACAAGAAACGTTAATGATATCAAGTCGTGGAACTTACCTGGGGTTCCGCTGCCGGGCGGGGTGGTCGTCCCTTTCAGCGAGGCGGTAGTCAGTCTCGGTGTTGTATTGGACAGTACACTTACCTGGAGACCGCAGGTGGACGCCATCACGAAAAAAGTTAACAAAGCCCTATATAGCCTGCGGTTCATTAGGGGCTGCACCACCGAGACTCTCCGCAGAAGGCTAGTCGAGACACTGATACAACCGCACATCGACTATTGTACTGTGACCATCTTGGACGCGTCAAATGAACAACGGATACGTGTACAAAGACTGAGCAATTCATGTGTGAGGTTCATCTTCGGGGTCAGAAGGGATGAACACATTACTCCCTACCGTAGGCAACTCGAGTGGCTTCGCACTGACTCCAGAAGAAGCTATTTTGAGGCCATTCTTATGTATAAGGCAATACGGATCGGTGAGCCTTCGTACCTGGCCTCTGCTTTCAACAAATTCAAGCCCAGGCCCTCCGGTAGGGGAGTTCCTCCTGAGCTGAGTCTACCGACCGTGAGCACCGAAACCGGAGCTAGGGCCTTCCAGGTCCATGGTGCTCGGCTCTGGAACTCTCTCCCTTCTACCCTGCGAAACCTACCGTCACTCGCGTCTTTTAAGAGGGCGCTACGTCTACATCTGCTGGCCATCGACTAGCGGCGACCCTGAACCCTTTAGCGCTACATTAATATAAAATTGTACATAATCTACGCTTTTAACTAGTCTGACCCGGCCCTATTGCCGTAAAAGAGTATTTGTAAAAGTGCAATCTTAGATAAGTCTATGACCAACCCCCACCAAAGATGGTATTGTGATCTTCTGTGATATTATGTGATATTAGGACGTATTAAGTTTAACTCGCTGACAAGCAATACTCATCTACATCATCTACATTTAATGCACTTGTGAAGTATTGATCAATACAACATATGTATATCTATTTAATTTTTATCTAATATGTATCTATTGTACAGTGTAATTTTTATTACTAGTGCTTTTTTTATGTATTTTGCTTTTTTGCAAATAAAGACTTATCTTATCTCTCTTCTCTCTCTCTCTCTCTCTCTCTCTCTCTCTCTAGCGCTGGTGACACTACAGCCACCTCTCTCTCTCACACACACACATACACACACACACACACACCGCTTTCACGACGCTGCAGCCATCTCTCACACAAACATCTCTTTCTCGTTCTCTCTCTCTCTCTCTCTCTCTTATATGTTGCAGACTCTTGTATGACATCTCGCTCACTCTGATAGACATATTTCCCTCTTACCTCTAGTAGATATCTCTCTTTTTACATCTCATAAATATCTATTTTACAGGACAAGTAAACTAAATCTATGCAAAAAAGTACACGGTAGTCACTCTTTCATTGAAGAGGTAAATATTTAAATAGTAATAATGATAATAATAATAATAACAATGATAATAATAATAATAACAATGATAATAATAATAATAACAATGATAATAATAATAATAACAATGATGATAATAATAATAACAATGATAATAATAATAATAACAATGATAATAATTTAAATATGTTATAACATAATTTTTCAGATAAATGCTCACGACTGAGCTTTATAGTATGCTGCTTAACAGAGAGGGGACCATAGCCGGAACGAAATACAGCACCCCGGACGTACCAATGGATTGGGTTTTAGAGGAGCAGCCTGCATCGCTGCAAGAAAGATCATCTTCGCTGCCACAATATTGTGACGAGACGCAAGTCTCGCACAGAAAGCAAGCAGACGCGGCCCCGAGTCAATCAGCTGACGCCAGCAAGCGCGCGCGCAGCGAACAAAGGCGAGTCCGCACGAAGCGAAGTGAGCGCGCGCGCGCACCAACCGAAAGGCCAATCCGCACGACCGCGGAGCGCGCAACTTAGCGGCAACGCGCCAGGCGGCGCGAGCAGCGCACCGCGGGCACACCTATATAAAGTGGGCCGCGGAGCGCAGCGGGCAGTTCTACTCGAGCTGAACTCCTGGCGGCATCGTGCGCACACGTTACCAAGAGGAACAGCTAGAGATAGACCGACGCCAACGACGTCGTCTCGTGAGCACACGTGACGACACTGTTAGCGAACCCGAAACTCCGAGTTGCCGTCGTGCGCACACGAGACAACCAGGAGTAGCCGAACAGCTCCGAGTCTCGTCTACGTGAGCACACGTAGCCGATACTCGACGTTGCCACCTGCTCCTAAACACCCGTCCCGAGGGACTGGTTGTTTTCCCGGCCACCGTGAGCACACGGGGCTGAGAAAATAACTAAAGCCCCGCCGACGATTCCCCACGTCGTGCGCACACGTCCTGGTGAAGCACCGATCAACTCCTACCCGTGCGAAACCGACCACCCGCCGACCTCTCGAGATTCGCCTAGTCACTGTGAGCACACAGGACTAGAAGAACGAGACGAGCGACCTCGATCCCTAGAGCCGTGCGCTCACGACTTCATGGACTCGAGGGAAACCTAACCTCCGAAAACTTGTCGTTAACCCGAACCCGTTTCACCATCCGAAACTCCGATACCGCGTCCGTAAAACCGATAACCGCACCGACACCACGTAACTCCGGCAACGTCGTGTTAATGTACCGTTAACCGCTATAGATTAAGCTAAACCGATTGTAAAGGCGAAATATTCTAAACAACCGCGATTACGATTTCTGTTCCAGATGGAGACTAATAATTGAATTATCAACTTGTTAACATAATTACTAGAATATATCTATTTTGTTATTAATTGCATAAACAAGTCTCTTCAATTAACCTTTCCCCTAACCAAATCCTGACGTCCGGCCGACTACTCAACACACGGGGAAAGTCGAACCGGTACAATATAATTACTGGGTAGCAATAGAAGAGGAGCCTGCATTCATTGATTTCAACGACCTCCCTCCACCATATAGACCTCCACCGCCAAAAGCTGCGACACTACCACCAGTCGTAGTTATTCGGAGACCTGCACCAGTGGAACCGACAAGCCCAGAGTCACCGCCGCCAACGTATTTGTCATCACCAGACGTAGTTATTCGAAGACTTGCTCCAGCAAAACCGTTAAGCCCTGAGTCACCGCCGCCGTCATCAGTCATCAAGAAACCTGCCCTCAGTCATCTAAAGGTCTATACTGACGAAACCCTTCAATTAACTGATTTAAAAATAATTTATGAATTTATTAATGTTAAGTAATTTACAAAAATGTATAAAATATGTACATATTAAAATAAACCTAAGTAGAAAAAATGAGATTTTTTTTATGTTAAAATTTTGTCCAAAGCAGCATTTAATCCATCTTCTAAATCCTTAATTAATTCTTTCTTCATCTTGACTTCCATATCCTACTCTAAGAAAATATCGATGTGACTCATTGCAATATTCGATGCTTCTATTGTTGGCAGCCTATCTTTTAGCATTGTCTTTATATTATTGGCGAAATTGAATTGCTCATGTTGTTTTTTCAATTCCAATAATTTGTCTCTGTTTGCATTTCCCATAGTCCCCACTCTTTTTTCTTTGAACACACGCAGCTACCCTTTCTCTAGTACTTTTAAATGCGTTTTCCATAGTCCCCACTAAGGCTCTACTTGCGACCTATCGTAGTCAAGAATGATGCAAGTAATCAGAGTTGCTAGCTGTACATTAAAAGCACAGAATTTCCCTTACTCTTCGAAAGTCGTACTACACCCTAGTAGTAAACGTATCCCCACTCTTCCAGATTTTATAATATTTAAGCCGTTTCACAGAGAGAATGCGCTTCAGTTGGTTCTTACGGATTATAACTTTAGTCAGAATATTGCAAGTTAAAAAAAAAAAATTGGAATAAGCAGAATATCAGGTAAAATATTAATTTAACTTTCATAAATTTTCAAAACTATCCTACATTTCTCATTCTTTAAACTAATTTACTTGATTACGCGTATAGAGCCAATGCAGTAACAGTGTGTGTATATATAAACAATAGAAGTTTAGATATTTAAAAAAAAATTTTAATACTTATTGTTAAATAAAGCATTAAGCACTATTGTCACGTGTGGACACACATCACGGGTGTCTAATTACTATAAGAAGACGAGTAGAAGAGTGCAATTTGGGTGGCGGCCGTGGCGCGACGACAGAGCTTCTACCTCGCGAGCCATAAGATCTCGGTTCAAGCCCGGGGTCCGTCACTTTTTCATTGCACTTTCACTCGTAACACTATCATCATTAATAATAATTTATACTCCATTTTTCTCTCCATTAGCAAAAATTGTATTCTTTTTCTGACTAGTAACACAACTCTCTTATGACATATAATTTATAGGTCCGAGTCATCTTACATTTCATTCTCTCTCAAAATTTATAAATTATTTACATATCACAACCTTAGAAATCTTAAAAAATATATATTCTATCAATACAGAATGACTGATCACGTAAACATTATATTTCATTAGACAGTTAAAACAATGCTATACTTAACCATAAACAAATTCTGCATATGTCTTTTGCTATGCAAGTAATAAGCTATTGATGTAAGAGTCAATCTTTATTAAAAACGTATTACAAAAAAGCTATCCATACATATATAAAAGACTTACATTTACTTTCTAGCCTGATTTTTACTATGAGTGCTTATATCTTCAACTAAACATTTGTGATTGTAGTGACATATAAATTATTATATGTTATTTTATATTCTTGTATAAAAAGTTTACGTTGGTGCTGTTTTTATTAAACTAGTAAATCATTTATACTCATACATGACTGATTGTTTAAAATCAAACCGATATAGAAGTCATTATTTTATATATCTTTTTTATTTAGTTAAGGCTTAAACAAATTATTATAATAGTATAATTTAACATGAACATATAGGTGATTTCGGCGTAACTTTTTCAACACTGACCTCAAAATGTTCAGATAACAAAATCAATTATTTACAACTACTGGATTGGTTTTCTTAACTAAAATAAATATATTATATAAAAATAAATATATAAAACAAGTAACTAAACCGAAAAGCTCAATTAAATAATTTTTAAAATTTGCATATCTAACCCATGTATAATTTACATGTTTGGTTGCGGAACTGGCATTTGAGTGATTATTCGCTCGTACAGCCTAATCAAATTATGTATACAATTTTTCCGTTTATAGATTTCAATGTGCTTACTATTTACTCGATAAAATCTCATTCTATCTTCATATATAGTATCTCTAAACAGTAGTTCAGTAGAGGTACGGAACTGTCTTGTTGTGCTTTTCCTTAAGCTTTGGAAAAACAGAGCAGCTCGCATTTAGAAATTTTAAAATTTCGGAAGCTCCAATCAGATGCTTTTGGTATAACATAACGTATAGTTTGAGAATCCGCCAGTAGGTGGCGCTCAATAATGAAGTAGGACGGTTTTGAGTATCAAAAGTGTAGTACTCAAAATTTTCTCACAAAGTGATAAACAAAAAGTGAGCCTCTCGTTTTAATAATATTAGACTTTGAACTGCGTGCTGAGCGTGCCCTAACCTAGTACAATTTCAGATTCGACGTTCTGAACTTAGACGCATACGCACTACATAAGCCAATCTCATAACGGCTATCTTGGCTTCACAACATCTGATCATGATTTTTTGATGTGAAACATCTAAAGCTGCGCTATGCGGGAGTAAAAAAGTCTCGATGGCATAAGGCTGGCGGTGGAACGACACTTTAGTAGCGCAGCGAGATATCCCCTCTTCTGCACTCTGCATGATAAATATAGCCTCTCCCTATAGATCCCTAAATATTCCTTCTCCCTCTCTCTACGCGCATTGGTTATATCTATATAGCTGTACTCTCTTCTGTTCTCACCACTATATACGTGAGCCGTGTCGAGCATCTATATATCGGTATTCGATATATCCAATTCGATAATCTCTTCTACAATTATTCAATTCTTTAACTCGTGTTTATCAATATTAATTTCTACTTCTTGTCTTAAGGGGAATTTATATTAAGTTCAACCCTCTAGTACACTAACACAGTCTCCCAGCCTGTATCCAACGAGCTTGATGATACTGACAACATGGGCTATAGGTAATTTAAACGGAAATCTCTAAATGATTACAACAATCAATTGCAATAAAATTATATCATAACTAACTCTATATTTTCTGTTAATCAAACAGGTTTGAAGAAGTAAGATTGCAAAGCTTTAAGGACTGGCCCTCAGAACACGTGCAACCAGCTGAATTGGCAGCTGCAGGCTTCTACTTCATCAAGCAAATAGACAGAGTGCGTTGCTTTGAATGTTCCACAGAGATCTGTCGCTGGGAGCAGGGAGATGATCCTATAGTTAAGCACCAACATTGGGGTGGTCGGTGTCGTTTCATAAGGAAATTACCCTGCGCCCATTGGCGCCGATGCAAGCATGATCCCTACACCTCGTCCACGTAGCCATGACGTTTGCGGACTATATGGGTATAGCAGACAGGCCATGGTTAATAAGCAACCCCTACCTTCGACAGACTGGCTGAGCAGTATGGGTATTGGTAAACCCAGGAGACCTGACTTCCCAGACGCTAGCTATAAAGCAAGGCTACAACGAAGCTACAACGAAGAGCTCAGGGTGGTATTTCTACCATGTGGTCATATGATTGCCTGTGTGAAGTGTGCTCCGAGTATGACAATGTGCGCTATTTGTCGTAAACCGGTTTCTATGACTGTACGCGCCTTCTTCTCCTAATGTATCAGATATTGTAAGCATATATATATATATATATATATATATCTATACGGAGCCTACCTTTTGAGGACTTTTTTCGGCATGCATACATCATTTTGAGGATTTTGTGGTCTTTTGAGGATGCATCCTCAAAAGACATCGGCACTGAACCTTCCTTTTAAGGATTAAATCCTCAAAAGACAGGTTCGTGCAAAGCATCCTTTTGAGGACTTTATAAAATCCCCAAAATATACATGCCTTTTGAGGATTAAATTTTAAATCGTTCGGTATGTTAAATATAAAAAAAATTACAGTAACATCTTTACTACATACATTATGTACATACTGTATACGAAGCGTGTACAATCGCTGTGTGGGGAAGAAGGGATAGCATAGGCAATCCCATAGTGGACAAAATCGTAACTTCTGGACACATCCTATTTGATTACATGTATTTTGCATGACGCAACTTTGGTTTGCGCAAACAGCAAATTCATTAACTTTACAATTTAAACTATAAGCATTAAAAAACGCAATAAGTTACATGGTTTAGCGGACAAGCTAATAAAATTGTAAAGTCAAGCTGACAAGCGTTGTCAATACAATATGTATAATCTCAATTAAGCAATTTTGTTATTAAATACTAATAGAAGAACTTGTTCTTCTATTAGTACGCTGCAAAAAAATTATATTTTCTTACTTAAGAATATTAGAAGACAAAACTAAAAATAGTTTATAAAATTTTATAGTAGTTATTAGATTTTTGAAACACTTTCTAAACCTTCATGAGAATTATAAATACCTATAAATCTAAATTATTGTGTGTATCTTTTAAAACTTGTTAGAAGTTATTAGCTTTTTTGATGGTCACGAATTTCTTTATTTTTGTGCCAAAATATATCGACAATTTAATAAAAGCTAAAAAAAGCTAATAAAATCTATAAAATATAACTAATCATTATTAGCGTCCAAAATCTACATATTATAAATTGATCACAAAACGTATCAGTTTTTATAAGATATTTTTTGGTAAATAAATTTCCGCCTGAAAAGCAAACAATTTAATAAACTAATCTACTGAAATCTAATTGTTATCAAGATTCTTTCAATTAATCATATCGTCCTAAGTATATCTAACACAATCGATTGTGGAAGTAACCTGTTTTCTGCGACTGTTCAGAATGGACGCGCATCAGCTGTACTCTCTCATCATACTTCCAAATATTTGAACAATTGTTATATACCACAAAAATGTTAAAATTTGCTAACAATTCATAAAAAATGAAAAGGAATCAGTAATATGTTATAAACAATAAACATGACTCCATGTATATGAACGTAAAATCTTGAAATGCATAATCATTTAAGAAATGAAATAAATTCATACACTAAAATCTGATTGTGATCGGTCTCTTTGACTACATAAGTAAATACATCGTCCTAAGAATATTCGAGACAGTCGATGTAAGCTTAACCTCTTTTTCACGACATTTGAGGATAGATGGGCATGATCTGTACTCACTGATAATTACGTCTACTAAAAAGAGGATTGACTATCTTGTCATGCTAATTTGAATTTCATGTTGAAATCGATCATCTCAATGCTAACCTAAACGAATGTAATTGTCATCAGTATTATTAATTGATTATATGGTTCTAAAAATGCAACCAGGATCGATAGTAGCCGTAACCTGATTTCCACGACCTTCGAGGATGGAGGCTCATGATCTGTACTGACTGATACTTGCGACTATTAAAATGATCATTGAATATCTTGTCATGCTAATGTATAATTAATGTTGAAATCAATAGACTAAATTCTAACCGAAGCGAATCTAATTGTCATGAGTATTAGTAATTGATTATATGGTTCTAAAAATGCAACCAGGATCGATAGATAGGCGTAACCTGATTTCCACGACCTTCGAAGATGGACGCGCATGATCTGTACTCACTGATACTTGCGACTATTAAAATGATCATTGAATATCTTGTCATGCTAATTTATAACTAATGATGAAATCAATCAACTGAATTCTAACCGAAACGAACCTAATTGTCATCAGTAATATTAATTGATTATATGGTTCTAAAAATTCAACCAGGATCGATAGTAGCCGTAACCTGATTTTCACGACCTTTAAAAACGAGACTAATTAATTGTGATTGTTAACAATTCCATGTATTTAATTGCATACTTTTGCATCTTCCTAACAAAAAAATTCTAATAACAACGGACTTAATACAGAAATAATTTTGAAACGTACTATTACTGATGCATCAGATCTTATTGTAACGACCATAAGCTGTATCGAAATTAAAATAATAATTTTTTCTCAATACATCTCTGACTAAATGATAAAACGCGTTAAAATTAATATTTATTCTAGAAATTAAATAATTTAATACACCTAAAGAGATCTAGCTGATTTTTATCAGTCGCTGTATGTGAATAGATCATCCTAAGAATATTAAACCCATTCGGAGGTAGGCGAAACATGATTTTCACGACCTTTGATGATCGACTTAAATTATCTGTACTTATACATACACCTGCATGTATTGTTGCATATCTTAAACTTGTAAATTCCAATATAACTGCACAAAACACATAAATCTGTTAAAAACGTTTGATAGTCTACCGAACATAAATTATTCTAAAGCCTACAAACTACATTGAGGAGAGGGTAATGAATTCAAGATAAATGCTTGTTTAAATGTGGAATGGACTAAAATTTATAGTTACAAGAACTATTCAATGAAATAATCCACTTGCATCTAATTGTTTTTATTCTTTTTTATCGCCAAGATTGTCTTGAGAATTTTTAATACCATCGATACAAAGTGTAACCTGATTTCCACGACTTTTGAGGATGGACGAGCATGATCTTTACTCACTGATATTTGCGACTATTTAAATAAGCAATGACTATCTTGTCATGCTAATTTATAACTAATGATGAAATTAAACGTCTGAATTCTGACCTGAACGAATCTAATTGTCATCAGTATTGTAATGGGGCGCATTTGTAGGGGAAAATCTCGATAATCTACGGTTTCCTCGATGCAGCGGAGAATACTCTCGATGCCCGCGCCGGTACTCCGCCCGCGTTATCAACGCAGCTTGACTCGAGATTTGCTTTTCGAACTTCGTGTTCGCACGTGTTCTTCTGTATCCGCACTCTCGTGTGCAGATCCGGCTACTCAGTAATGCGTTGCAACCGTTTGTTGCAACACCCGTGAAGGCGGCGTTATTCGTGACGAGGATATAGGTAACGGGAGAGAACAACTCGGCAAAATGAACACGAATCCCGATTAGAATGAAACAAAGAAACATTGTATTGTGCGTCTATTCTTGACACTACACAAGTAAGCCCCGAGTCGCGTCAAGATCGACTCGGCGTGGGAGTATCGCACGACGCTCACGCGTGCGGACGAGGAGGCCGTTACTCGGAGCCGCTGCACCCAGACGCAAAGCCGTAGCCGCTGCTACAGCTAACGCACTAAAGGGACACAGCCTTACTTACGTGTAGTCGCCGTTCTCGGTAGGCGCGCACCACACACCACTCACTCACACACTCTGTCGCCGCCGATGTTGGTGGCTCACTCGCACGAGCCGACGTGCTCTCCTTCGATCGCTGATTGACAGGTCGGTTCATCCTTCAATCTTGTTGAAGGAGTTGGTCGGACGTCTTCTTCTCGCACTCGCATACACTCTCACACTTTCGCACGCTATCGGTATAGTCGTTCACAGCAGTCAGTCTTACACACGAGAGCTGACGCGTTCGCAACTGTGGCCGGAAGCTATCTGTCCGCCTGACGGACCGTTAGTCTACTTCTTCTTCTTCTTCTTCTTCTTCTTCTTCTTCATCTTCTTCTGTGTCTAGTGGCGCATGAGGTCTGTACAGCCAACCGCTAGTCTACGCGAGGCCCCGAATCTTGACTCGCGCCTGCGCAATGTCGCGTTTATACGATGCGCGAATCTACCTATATTCGCGCCTTGTTACAGTATTATTAATTGATTATATCATTCTTAAAAGAAGAGGGTAATACATTTAAGATAAATGTTTGTTTAAATGTGAAACGAACTAAAAATTTATAGTTACAAGAACGATTTAATAAAGTAATCTACTGGCATCTAATTGTGTTCATTTTCTTTTGTCGCTAAGATTGTCTTAAGAATTTTCAATACAATCGATGGAAAGTATAACCTGATTTCCACGACTTTTAAGGATGGACAAGCATGATATTTACTCCCTGATATTTGCGACTATTTAAATAAGCAATGATTATCTTGTCATGCTTATTTATAATTAATGATGAAATCAAACGACTGAAGTCTAACCTGAACGAATCTAATTGTCATCAGTATTATTAATTGATTATATGGTTCTTGAAATGTCAACCAGGATCGATAGTAGGCGTAACCTGATTTCCACGACTTTTAAAAACGAGACGAATTATTTGTAATTATCAACCATTGCATGTATTTAATTGCATACTTTTGCATCTTTCTAACTAAATAATTCTGATAACAACGAACTTAATACAGAAATACCGTCGAAACGTACTATTAGTGATGCATAACCCTGTTAAAAGTAGTTAATAGAGATCGATTAAATTTTCAATAGAATTTAAAGCTATACCTTAATCCCATTTTTTGCATTAGAGCTTGATTAAAATCGATAAAATCGATATAAGTCGATAGAATTCTATAGGAAAGATTAGTATTAAAGTCAATAAAGGTTAATCGTTGATATTAAACATCGATTTTATTTGCGGTTTTTCGTATTGATTATTATCGCTTTCAATCGAGTTCTAATAGAAAAAGTGGGCTTAAGATATATAGCTTCAAATTTGATTTAAAATTCAATCGATCCCTATCAAGTATTTTTAGCAGGGCAGATCTTATTGTACGACCATAAGCTGTAACGAAAATTAAATAAAGTTTTTTTTGTGATACATCTCTTACTAAATGGTAAAGCATTATAATTCATATATATTTGAGAAAATAAATATTTAAATACACTTGATGCGATCTGATTGTTATCGATCGCTTTATATGAACAGGACAATCTAAGAATATTAAACTCAATCGGGGGTAGGCGTAAGCTTACTTCTACGACCTAAAATAACGTTATTTTATGACGTCATTTTCTAATTATTTTGATCTTACGAAAATCAAATAGTTGTCTAGTTTTCAAAGTCCTAAATATTTAAAAATTGATAAAAATAAGTAGCCTTATAGTTACCATATGAATGGTAGCGCGGAAATTGGGGGCTTATGCCCAATAAACTAATAATTTTTAATCATTTCATTAAACAATAAATATTTAAAAAGAAAATTTTCCATGTATTAGCCCCCATTTTCCGTGCTACCATCCGGATGGTAGCACCAGTAAGACCACTTATTTTTATCAATTTTTGAATATTTAAGACTTTTAAAGCTACACAACTATGTGATTTTCACAAGATCAAAATATTCAGAAAATGGCGTTATAAAATAACGTTATTTTTTGTTTCAATTTGTGATACGACCAATAAAGTCATTTAATGACGTCATTTAATAACGCCATTAAATCACGTCATGTTTTTAGGCACGACCGCGACACGGAAGTGCCTTATAGTTTCGTGCGCGAAAAATGTGTGAGATGCGATATCTCACGCAATTTTCGACCGATCGGGCTGAAATTTTAGGAGAAGTCTCCTTGCAAAAGCCAAAAAACTATTTTTTTTTCTCCCGATTCTCTACGTCGTTTTGAAATGAGGGTCCAATTTGTTCGATTTTTACGCGTATTTTTGAATAAAAATTTTCTACTCACTCGATTATCTCTGAGAGACTTTAATGAATCGGGCTAAAAATTTGTGTGCGAACTTATCTTACAACAATGACGTGCCAAATTCATTTTGGGCTTGATTCGGCACGTATACGCAGAATGCGGTCACATTAAAAAATGGCTAAAAACGGTTTTTTGGCTGTAACTTGAATTCTAAGCATTTTGCAAAAAAAAGTTAAATAGAAAAGTTGTAGATCTTTGAAAAATACAACTTTTTTCTATTAACATCAAATCGTGAAAATGCTTACAATTTGATTTTACAGCCCAAAATCGATTTTTTACAGCTAAAAAACCAATTATTTGCCATAAAACTTTGCGGATTTACGTTTTACATGAAAATGATAAACGTAAAAGTTGTAGACATTTTTAAAATACAACTTTTTACCGTGAAAAACATTTTTCTTCAACACTTTTTTAACATATAACAAGTCTAAAAGCGATTTTTTGATACATTAATTCAATAACTTCGGTGCAACATGCCCTATCTGACTCAAACATTTTCAGGAATTTTCCCATATTTTTAAAAGCTTAACGTTATATTTTGGTCTTTATCTCGTACATATATAACGCATGAAATTTGACAGAAAATAATATATATTTTTTAAATTGAATCAGTACAATTTACTTTCAAAACGTATGTTGTACTGAACTAGAAAACCTAAACTTAATAATAATGGAAATAACAGATTGAAGAAAGGCTCTGAGAAGCCTAACACGTCCCTCTAAACAAACGCTATACTCCAAACAATGAATTTTCTAAATTAACCCGCACTACTGATTCGAATCTTGACTGCACTAATTAATCAAAATCTTCTGTTTCATTTCGTATAATTAAATTCATAATTCAGGATCATATCTACCAAGTTCATTAGCAACATCTATATACAACTGAGCGTACCCTGGATCAAGACTAGAGGCTAAATCTTTTATTGCAGGGTTGAGTTGCTTGATCATTATAAGCATATCGCCCAAAAGCCGCAGTTCCGCTCTTATTTGTTTTCCGTGGTGCTTAAAAAGTCGATGTTTATAAGATTCATCGTTTCCGTACAATACGATTAATTCGTCATGGGTTGCTGTCAAACCCGTCTGGTCAAGGGTTAATTTTGATATCACTGGTCTTAAATATTCACTTGCAATAGGAAGAATGTTCCCCACCATAATTTTACTAATTGTTGCTGTAGGTTTTGATTTGTGTAAATTTGTTCGTATACCCGTACAAACTTTGAGATGCTTAGCGGCACTTGTTACCAGAATTTGAGTTTGACATTTACCACAAACGCGATATTGTGACAATTTTTTAGGTTGAGAATCCTTCCGAATTCTTCTAGGCAACTGAATGTCTTCTGCCTTATCAGTTTTGCAATTGTTTTTAAAACTTCCATAACTTCGAAGACTTGCAATCATTCGCTGCCTTTCAATCTGTGCGTCTGTTAGTTGTTGATTGCGGACGCGCCTTCCCGGAGGAAGTCTTATTAACTCTTGAATCTCCTTCTGATCTTTGTGTTTTCTCTTGTAGTGATCAATTATCTTATGCTTAATTTTTATTCCACAAAATTTGCATGTGTACACTTTAGCCAGACCAGTATTATTAACGTATGTTGCTTCAGGATTTTTCATGATTTTTCCAAGTGGACTTTTTTAACATCAATAAAATCTGCCATACCTGCGAAATTAAGCGTCTTACTTACGGGTTGCTTAACAGTTTGCGTGTCCCCGTTCTTGTTTGCTTCTTTTTCTACAAGACATTTCTGCACTGCTACTCTACGAGATTTCTTAATACTAGAATTACAAGACTTGGTTGTCTGTACAGATGATGGATTTACATTTTCTTTTACTGATAGGGAGTGGTTTTTTAAGGTGTGTAAATGTTCTGGAATATGAGCAATGTCTTTCTTTAACTCCTTATTTCCGAAAGTATTAGAATGGCCATCTGGAATATACTCTGGATTATCTTCATTGTCAGTTGGAATATACTCCGTATCTTTACCATCGTCATCTGGATTATAATCTGGATCATAACCATCGTCATCTGGATTATAATCTGGATCATAACCATCGTCATCTGGATTATAATCTGGATCATTTTTATCGTCGTCTGGAATATACTTTGGATTATTTCTATCTTCATCTGGAGTATACTCTTGATCATTTGTATCGTCAACAGTTGGACAATTTTGTGTGATATTGTCTGAAACTTTATTTGTGTCTGGCAAGGTACTGATTACCTTATCGTTGATGTGCTTCTCGATCTCTGATTCCTCGTTATTTAAAAAGACATTATCTGACTTATCACAATCAATATCGTCGCAACCTATAATAAAAATAAAAATATTTTTGAATATTATAAAAGAATATTTGGATATTGGGCGGATATAATGAAGTAAAGAATAGAAAGAATCTTTCGCTTAAAGTAAAGTCCACCCACTTCAAAAAATATAAATTTTAAACTCACAAAAAAACTTTATTAAAAAATGTTATACATTACTTAGTAGAAATACAAATTTATTACGCTTTTAGTTGAGAATTAATTTAGTAAAAAATCGTAAACTAGTAACAATAAAAAATGTAAAAATAGTGATAGCGAATACAATAATTTAAATAAAGGAAAACTGATAAAAACATACAAACAAGAGAGAAGTTATTTTAATAAACTGATGGAAAAATTGATTAGAGGGGAACAGTGACTGTTGTGCGAGGTGCTTCTAAAACAATTTAATTTACTTACAGTGATTACTAGATTTATTTACAACACTGAGAATCGAGATATAAATTTGTATTTTTACCTTTTCTATTAAATTAGTGTAGTACAAAAGAAGTAGATACACTTTGGCACAATATCGTATTGTTCATACAGTTTGGGAGAGCAAATCATAATAAAACAAGGTCTGATCCCACATAGCACGAAAGCTTGCCAACGAAAGTTTCAAGAAAGATTCCCACAGAAGCTTCCTGTAAGAACTTTAAAATTAAATAAAATCTTTCTGGAATCTTACTTAGAATTCTTACTTCAAAATCTTCCTGCAAGATTAACAGAAGATAACAACAATAGATTCCATTTATCATTTTTTGAAACATGACATAGAATCTTAAAAGAAGTTTCTAAAAAGCTTTCTTTGAAAGATTCCGTGCAATATTTCTTGAACCTTTCTCGAAAGATTTTCGTTAGCATTTCTAATAGCTAACCGTAATACAACATCGAAGGTTTCAGGAAGAATCACCGCAACCTCTCTGTAAGCTTCATATAAGATTAAAAAAATGTTCGACTCTGAACGTGACAGTTAATCTACCAAAAGCTTCCAGTAACCATTCAGGAAAGATTCCGTACAATATTTCTTAAACCTCTCCAGAAAGATTTCCGTTACCATTTCTAATAGCTATCCATAATATTGCAAAGAAGGTTCCAGGAAGAATCACTACAATCTTTCCGCAAGCTTCATATAAGATTAAAAAAATTTTCAACTCTGAACGTGACAGTGAATATACCAAAAGCTTCCAGTAACCATTCAGGAAAGATTCCGTACAATATTTCTTAAACCTCTCCAGAAAGATTTCTGTTAGCATTTCTAATAGCTATCCATAATATTACATGGAAGGTTCCAGGAAAAGTCACGGCAATCTTTCTGTAAGCTTCATATAAAATTAAAAAAATTTTCAACTCTGAACGTGATAGTGAATCTTTCAAAAGCTTCTAGTAACCTTTCAGGAAAGATTTCGTGCAATATTTCTTGAACCTTTTCACAAAGATTCCCGTTCGCATTTCATATGTAATTCAGATTATTTATCTTCATGAAAGTTAATTCAAGCAGTAATTAGAATTTTGGTTACTTTATATATCATCATACATTATTATTATTTTTTGATTAATGTTTATTTATTATTAGTTTTAGTTTACGCGTTGAGGTAGCTAATATATCAGATCTGAACTTTTAAACATAACAGTTCTGTTTAGGTAAACGGATAGCATGTTTGACTACCACGCTGGTGATCCAGGTTCGATTCCCACCGCCGGTGAAAAATTTAATTTCATTTCTTTGTTACAGAATAATACAATATGAATAATAAATTAATAAAACTGAATAATAATAAGTATTAATAATAAGTTTAAAATGAATTAAATAAATAGAAAAATTAATTTTGATGCATCTGATACTACAAATTTTTTCTTAAACCTTCATAGAAGGTTACCTAAATTTTTCTAACAATACTGAAAGATATTGGAAGATTATTGGAATCTTCCAAAAGATTTCATTAATATTTCTAGAACCTTTCAGAAAACCTTCCAAAAAGTTTTTGAGTAATATTACAGTAATGTTGTTAGCAACCTTCCTGACAGTGATTTGAAGCGGACATTCTCAGCATCCAGGAAGATTCCATGGAATATTCTTGTAAGGTTCCTACACTTTCAAGGAAGATTCATGAAAGCTTTCAAAAAGCTTTCATGCTATGTGGGATAATATTCAATTTTAGATGAAAAAGATTTTTAATTATTTTAGCGTAGTCTGGGTTATAATGTCATATAATTTCAAACTGTAATGTACAATCCCATATTATGCTTCGCTGTGCTTAAAATATTTTTTGTCAAAATTTGAGACTGTCTAATTAGGGTATAATCTGCAAAACTAGTTTAACATGATTCCTTAAAATTTTCCAATCTGGCACAGCAACATATTTCTACTAGGGTTACTAATATTGTACTAAAATATATAATTGAATAAAAATATGATACATACTACTTAGTAACTGGTCGACGAGAATCATGTCTTTAGTGATATAATTATCAAATTCTGTATCATATTCATGAAACTTTAATACATCTAATGGTTTACCATTCTCATCAAAAATAGGTATTGAGTCGAGATCTATATCATCCAAGTTAACACTATTTAGCAGAACATCGCTTATAATTCTTGGTTTGTTTGAAAGGTGAACAGCTCTTTTATTGGGAAGCAATTCTGAAAACATCATATAGCATAAAATAGTATTATAATTACAGCAAGTGCGCAAGCATTGTAACATTGTCAACTGTTAATGTTTTGACCTTTGACAGGTTGAAAGTATTATGACATTTAATACTAAAATTTATGTTATAAAGACATTGTAAGAAAAATTTCGAAAAAAAATTTGAATCAATATTTTTTTTTACAGTCAATAATGATTTTATTTTGAACACAAAAAAATTTAAGTTATTCACAAGATACGTTCGATGCGCTAAAGGAAAATTTTAGATTTGTTATTTTTAAAATAATTAAAAATATATATTATTTGTTCAAAAATACAGTACCCGATGGTACCGTACATAGGACGACCTATACCAATCAAAATGGACGTAACTATACTTGCACAGCTCGATTTTGAACTGTAACAGTGTTGGGACGCTTGATGAACAATTCAGTATATGCTAGGCAAAAAATTATATTCCAAAATAATCACCTGCCATAGTAGTTTCAGCATCACTTGTATAATCCATTGGAACAAGTTTCGATAAATTCATATCTGATGGAGTATTCGACAATCGTAATTTTTCCGGAGTACTTGTCAACAACGAATCTCTGAACACAATGTTATCAGAATCAGAAGTGTTAATTTTGGTAGTATCATGGTCCGACAAAGATTCCAATTCTTCAGATTCGTCATTATTTTCTGTAGTGATCACAACTTCTTCATTTGCTACAAACGGATACTCCTGATCGTTATTAGTACATTTTATAACGGTGGAGCATGTCGCAATAGTAGGAAGTTCTAACATTGTCCTTAAATCGTCAGGATTAGAGAAACTGTCAAAAATATGTAAAATTCATTTTATTCATGATTTAATTAAAAACATAGATAATCTAAGTAAATCAGATTTCTTATTTAAATTTACGAACCATTAGAAGTTTCCTTCTCTGTGATGAAGGTACCTTTATGTGATGACCTTGAGTAGTTGTGATCAGTCAAGTTGGGATCAGCAGATGACCTACTCATTCCACATTTGATTTTTACACAATCTGAAAAAAAATTTAAATACTTTTATATTCACTGGATTGAAACCTCAAAAACTATATATTTACTCCGAAGAGACAAGAATTAACAACATATTTTTGAGCTTATTATTATACTCATAAAATATATTTATATACAAAGGTAGTTTGACGCTTTCTGTGCATTATTATTTTCATGTGCTGCTAATTATTCTTTGAATTTATTTTTTAATGTTAGAAAATTGTTCATGCATAGCGATCTCGTGTGTAAATGAATATCCCATAAATGAATAATCCCATTTAAAACATCACACTAATGGTGTATGACTGAATAATAAGAATGAATATAAGGAAACATATGTTAATAATATATTTAAATTAATTAGTATTGTTTAATTGTTCGGCTTTTGGATGAAATTCAATCGGAAACCTTAGGACAGTACGTTATTAATTGTGTCACTAAAATATTTAGAAAAAGTTATTAATTTCGAAGGCTAAATCAAGTATTTGAGTTTTGATCAATGAACCATATGATTTTAGGTCATGAAAATTTGGTTGCGTCAATCAGCACCAAACATTTAATCATGTTGACGTTACTATTAAATACACAGTTGTAGTTTAGACAAAAGTTGCATTTACAAAAGATGTATACTTCCACAATTTATTGTCTACGTTTAGAATTGGACGTTAATTCTTTAATGCACATGTAAATAAAAACGCAGAAATGAGGTACCGTCACGCAGATATTAGATATTTTCATAAAACGTGCAATAATTCTGTCAATCGTTGATATAAATATGTATACTTTTTGCGATATTTATAAGTTGATTAAAAAATCGTAGTTGTATGATCATAGAAAAAAATTAGGTCGTACAAATTGGGTCAAGTCTTGTTAACATATTTTATGTTTTTGCTTTCTTCTTCTAAATATATAGTTAAAGTTAACGCAAACTTTGTTTTAACGAAAGCAATAACAAGCCAAATTTTAATAGCTCAGTTTAAAATTAGATATTAATTCCTTGAGCATATGTAAATAAGTTTGTAGAAATATGCTGGAGTAGCGTGTTTATTAAATATTTCTGTTAAGCATTCACGAGAAAGGTATATATTCACGTTAAATTTGGAAAGTTTAGTACTAGATGTTTTTTCCTGAAAGCATAGGTAGCTAAGGTCGCGAAAATCTGGTTGTGTCAGAAGTACAAGAGATATCTTGGCCTTGCATATGTGCAAAAGGTCACAGAAGTGTGGTTGCGTCACATATTTATCGGATAAATAATCAGATAGTTATAGTTAAGGCAAAATTCGTTTTAACGAAAGTGATAATAAGCCACATTTTACTAGCTTGGTTTAAAATTAGATACTAATTTCTCAAAGCATATGTAAATAAGTTTGTAGAATTATGCTCGCGTTACAAGTGGCATTAACGATGTTCAAATAAAAACCGACGTACCTAAATAAATGAGTAGGTAGGGTCGCGAAAATCAGGTTGAGATGAGTGTTTATAAAATATCTCTGTTTACAATTCACGAAACAGGTATATATTAACGTTAAATTTAGAAACTTAAGTAGTAGTTGCTATTTCCTGAAAGCATAGGTAGCTAAGGTCGCGAAAATCAGGTAGCGTCACATTCACATCAGAGATCTCTGCCTCATTGCATATGTGCGTAAAGTCGCTGAAGTATAGTTGTGTCACTTGTACTTTAGCTGTATAAACTCTAGAACTGCAAGCATTCTGTTTTTTCTTTAGTTAAGCTGTTTCCCGTAAGTTATAGAGGTCATCAAAATTTTGACGTAATAATATGCCAACATTACTAGCTTAGTTTAAGATTAAATATTAAATTCTCTAAGCACATGTAAATAACATCGTGCGATTCTTGAGGGATCACAAGTCCAATGATATTTCCATAAATTCTATTTTAAATGTTTCAATTAAAACCGATGTACTACATAAAAACATGTGTGGTCAGGGTGGCGAAAATCAGGTTGAAATGCGTACATATTAAATATCTCTTCTAACATTCAAGAGAAAGGTATATAGCTTCGTTGAATTTTGAACCTTAAGTAGTAGTCGTTATTTCCTGAAAGCATAGATAGCTGAGGTCGCGAAAACCAGGTAGGGTCTCGTTTAGATCAGATGTCTCTCCCTAATTGCATACGTGTGTAAGTTCGCAGAAGTGTAGTTGTGCTCCATGTTCATCAAATATCTCTTTTAAGCGTGCAGCGAAATTTTGAAGTTTATCTCCGTGGTATATCTGTTTAGCTGTATCGACTCTACAACTGTAAGCATTCCGTTTGTTCTGGCATGCATTAGCTAAGCTGTTTCCCGTAAGCAATGATGGTCGTAAACGTTTTTACGTAATAATATGCCAACTTTACTAGCTTAGTTTAAAATTAAATATTAAATTTTCTAAGCACATGTTAATAACATCACGCGATTCTTGAGGGATTAGAAGTCCAATGATATTTCCATAAATTCTATTTAAAATGTTTTAATTTAAACTAATGTACCTAAATACAGGACTGGGTAGGGTCGCGAAAATCAGGTTGAGATGCGTGTTTATTAAATATCACCGTTGACGATTTACGAGAAAAGTATATATTGTCGTTAAATTCAGAACCTTAAGTAGTAGTTGTTATTTCCTGAAAGCATAACAGGGCGCGAAAGCAGGTAGTGTCACGTTTACATAAGAGATCTCTGCCTAATTGCATACGTGGGTAAGGTCGCAGAAGTATAGTTGTGTCACTTGTACTTTAGCTATAATGACTTTAGAACTGCAAGCACTTCGTTTTTAATGGCATGCATTAGCTAAGCTGTTTCCCGTAAGCTATTGAGGTCATTAAAATTTTCTCGTAATCGTTAAATTAAGAACCTTAAGTAGTGGTTGTTATTTCCTGGAAGCAAAGGGTGCTGAGGTCGCGAAAATCAGGTAGCGTCACGTTTACATCAGAGATCTCTGCCTCATTGCATATGTGCGTAAAGTCGCAGAAGTGTAGTTGTGCTACATGTTCATCAAATATTTCTTTTAAGCGTGCAGCGAAATTTTGAAGTTTTATCTCCGTGATATATCTGTTTAGCTGTATCGACTCTATAATTGTAAGCATTCAGTTTTTTCTGGCATGCATTAGCTATGTTGCTTCCCGTAAGCAATAAAGTTCGTAAAGATTATCTCGTTATAATATACAAATTTTACTAGCTTAGTTTAAAATTAGATTTTAATTTCTTATAGAATATGTGGAAAAGATCGGGAAATTATAGCGGCATTACAAGGCATTACGAGTCCAATGATATTTTTGTAGCTATTATTAACGATTTTTAAATTAAAATCGATGTACTACCTAAACACATGTGTGGTCAGGGTCGCGAAAATCAGGTTGAAATGCGTGTATATTAAATATATCTTCTAAAATTCAAGAGAAAGGTATATAGCTTTGTTGAATTTTGAACCATAAGTAGTAGTCGGTATTTCCTAAAACCATAGATAGCTGAGGTTGCGAAAACCAGGTAGGGTCAAGTTTAGATCAGATATATCTCCCTTATTGCATACGTGCTTAAGGTCGCAGAAGTATAATTGTGTCACATGTTCATCAAATATCTCTTTTGAGCGTGGAGCAAAATCTTGAAGTTTATATCCGTGGTATATCTGTTTAGCTGTATCGACTCTACAACTGTAAGCATTCCGTTTGTTCTGGCATGCATTAGCTAAGCTGTTTCCCGTAAGCTATTGAGGTCATTAAAATTTTCTCGTAATCGTTAAATTTAGAACCTTAAGTAGTGGTTGTTATTTCCTGGAAGCAAAGGGTGCTGAGGTCGCGAAAACCTGGTAGGGTCACGTTTAGATCAGATATATCTCCCTTATTGCATACGTGCGTAAGGTCGCAGAAGTATAGTTGTGCTCCATGTTCATCAAATATCTCTTTTAGGCGTGCAGCGAAATTTTGAAGTTTATCTCCGTGGTATATCTTTTTAGCTGTATCGACTATACAACTGTAAGCATTCAGTTTTTTCTGGCATGCATTAGCTATGTTACTTCCCGTAAGCAAAGAAGGTCGTAAACATTTTCTCTGTTTTCTAACTGTTTTTCTATTACATATAACTTTTTAATAAAGCTCGCAATGAAAAACCGGCTCTGAAGCGCCTTGTTTTCGGACTCTTAGTTTTTCTAGAATCTTGGAAATACGAACAGATGTTTACTTGTTTAAATGTAAAATCTATTTTTTACATAAAACTTTTTACATATAGCTTGCAATGAAAAACCGACTCTGAAGTTTAATGAATCATTCTACCAAGGGAAATTTTGATCAGACTTTTTGTTTTCTAAAAGTTTAGAAATATAAAATACCCCGTGGCGGATTTGCGACGACATGCCCTTAAGTAGTAGTTGTTATTACCTGAAAGTATAACAGGGCGCGAAAGCAGGTAGTGTCACGTTTACATAAGAGATCTCTGCCTAATTGCATATGTGCGTAAAGTCGCAGAAGTGTAGTTGTGTCACTTGTACTTTAGCCGTATAGACACTACAACTGTAAGCATTTAGTTTTTTCTGGCATGATTTAGCTATGCTGCTTCCCGTAAGAAATGAAGGTCGTAAAAATTTCGTCATTTTACTAGCTTAGATTAAAATTAAATATTAATTTTTTAAAGCTTATGTAGATAAGATCGTGAAATTATAGTGGCAGTACGAGTCCAATCATATTTTCGTAAATTTCATTAACGATGTTTCTATTTAAAGCCGATGTTGTGAAGCCAAGATAGACTTTATGTAATTCGCTCATGTAGTGCGCTTGCGTCTAAGTCAGGAAGTCTAAACGTCGTTTAGGTTAAGGCGCGCGAATTGCGCTGTTCAAGCTCTAGTCGTTTTTATATTAGAGTAGAGAAAACAAATTGTAAAATAAGTATTCGTAATCATTGAAAATTTTGTTTTCCCTCACAATTAAAATCTATTTTATTTAGAGAACAAACATTTGGCATGGTGATTTACATCATGATTTTAAAACAATATATAAAGTTGTTTTAATTTTAAGGGTTATAATTTTTATTTTCCCTTTTACACCTATGTGCATATTGTAGCGCCAAAGCCATAAGGTTCAACGTGAAATAGCAAACAAAGACGGTTAAGTAACATCTGTCATGGTAACCTTTTTCTGAATAATTGATCAACTATCTACGCAAAAACTATATATCTTACAACAATGCACTGCATATCCCTGTTGAAAATAAATACACAACTATAAAATATTATAAAAAATATTACAACTTAGTATAAATAAGTTCTTTGAATGACAACCGAAACTATAACAAAAGTTTTCCGTTATCTAAAAATTCATAAATAAGCTCAATATACATTGTTTACTCACGACTGATAGCATTTTTATAATATATTTTTTGCATTCACTCGCTTGACTTGGGAATACCGCCAGAACCTCCCTAAGTTTTTGAATTAGAGATAAAACAAATTTTTTAATGATTATGCGTAATAAAAACCGAAATATTATTCAATATTTGTTTATGGAAAGGAAAAAGCACATATTTATCTTATTAGTTTACTCTTTGTTATAGCAGTAAAATATTCTATTGCATAAAAAATTTATCAAATATGTGGTTCTATAACATTATTTTGCATTTCCTACCAATGTTTTTAAAGAAAAAAAGCTTATGGGTCAAGCTTAAACTAAATCCCGAAAATCATTGTTTGTTAATTACTACTGACATTACTGTGCTCAAACTCATTAAAATACTTGTAGATTGTTTAAATAAACGCACTGACCTGAAAGGTTGCCTGAGAAAATGAACTTTTGGCTCGATGCGTATTGCTTGCAATTAGTAAACTACCTATTTACATTGCTTTTAATTAGCAATTGCATGGAAGAATTGTGCTTCATTTCTATTGTATAAATATCACACGTCTTATTTTTTGCATAGAGAATTGTTAGGTATTAATATCAAAATAAAAATTTTATCGGTTGAGATGAAGAAATGAACATGCAAAATTGCAGCCCTATAAGTTTTTGATTGAGAGAGAAAACAACATTTTCAATTAATACACGTGTAATCATTAAAAATTTACCACTCGTAGTCAATAGCTAAATCATAATTTAAAAAATTTGTTTTATCTCTAATTCAAAAACTAATTCAAAATCAGTCGTGAGTAAACAATGTATATTGAGCTTATTTATGAATTTTTAGATAACGGAAAACATTTGTTATAGTTTCGGTTGTCATTCAAAGAACTTATTTATACTAAGTTGTAATATTTTTTATAATATTTTATAGTTGTGTATTTTTTTTTATAATAATTTGCTTATATGACTAGGAAGTCGCGATTTGAGGTTAGAATAGTGTACACTTTTGCCTTTCCCAGTAAATATCTTTTTAAAACATTCGGCTTCATAGACTTTTCTTTGGATAATCTAAAAGTACATAACGAGAACATTTACGTCCTCGTTTTTCAATCTGATCTGCACTTTTTGTAAAAAGTAATCTCAATATTACTGCTCGGAATCATACTAATGCTATATAATAAGCCCGTGTTAAATACACAATATTCAACGACTGTTTTCTCTGAAATTTGATTTGCAACCGATATTTAAAGAAATACTATAATATTCTGTGTAACTTTAAGAACAATAATAAATACTTTTCATAACTTTCCTAACTTTTTGCCCTAATGATAGAACCTCTTTAGAGGGCTGATACATGGTGATTAGCTTCAAGATGTTAAAAAATATATGAAGTCGAATTCAATACAACTGATATAATTTGTATTCCGATTTTAATAACTATAAGAGCATATTTTGGTGCCAAAACCATAGGATGAAAATTAAAAATTTTTGCCACAAAACACATATGATTTTCTGTGAGTTATAATCTAAATGATTAAATAAAAACAGTTTCAGTACCCGGTTTCTGCACAAAAAAACAAGACGTGTGATATTTATACAGTAGATACGTAGCACAATACTTTTAAACAATTGCTAATTATAAGCAATGCAAATAGGTAATTTACTATTTGCGCACAATACACATGGAGCTAAAAGTCCATTTTCTCAGGTTTGCTAATTTTAAGCAATGCAAATAGTTAGTTTACTATTGGCGCACAATACACATGGAGCTAACAGTCCATTTTCTCAGGTAACCCGTCAGGATAGTCTTTTATTTAAACTTTATAATCTACACCTACAAGTATTTTAATGAGTTTAATTAGAAAAATATCGGTTAACAAACAAGACATATCTGTTGGCAAACAATGATTTTTGGGACATATCTCAGGCTCGACATAGAAGCTTATTTTCTTCAAAGACAGTGGCTGGAAATTCTAAATAATCTCATAGAATCCATGTATTTGTTATATTTTTTTATGCAATAGAATATTTTACTGCTTTAATAAAGAGTAATCTAATTAAAATAATAACATAAATATGTATTTTTTTCCATACCATAACCAAATATGAAATAATATTTTTAGTTTTTATTACGCGTAATTATAAAAAAATTTGTTTTCTCTCTCATTCAAAAACTTAAAGGGCTGATACATGGTGATTAGCTTCAAGATGTTAAAAAATGTATGAAGTCGAATTCAGCACTACTGATATAATTTTTATTTCGATTTTAATATCTTTAAGTGCATATTTTGGTGCCAGAACCATAGGAAAATTTTTTACCGCCAAACTTTTATGAATTTTTGTGAGTTATAATATAAATGATTTAAAAAAAAACAGTTGTAGTGCCCCGTTTCTGAACAAAAAAACGATTCTCTATGCAAAATATTCACAATATTGACAATATTGACAATGACTTTCGGGCTTAGCTTAGGCTCGATTGATAAGCTTATTGAGTAATCTCAGAATAATAATAACATAAATATGTATTATTTTCCACAACATAACCAAATATGTAATAATGTTTTTGGTTTTTGTACTCCAAGTTATTAAAAGTTTTTAAAATTATTTAAAGCTATTAGTTGCTATTATACGATTCTAAGATAATTTTGGCTACAAATGTGTGCTGCGAGTCATACGTTTATGCCAATATAATATAGAATATAAGATAAACATCAAGACAAGAGATAAACATTTAAGACATGACATCTCGGTGTTGGAATATTTTTTGTGTGGTAGAAAACAATTGGTTAATCGCCAAACTCTTATACTGGAAAGGTCTTATGATAAAATTTTTATTTTGATACTTGACTATCTTACCTTGTAAAACAATTGACAGTTTTTTTAGATTGTTGAACTTTGGATCCAGTAAAACAAAGCATTGCTTTATTTTGTCTTTGAAATCCTTTGGATTTTTTCTTTTTCTTCGCATCTGAAACAAAGCAATGTACATTAAATTTAAATTGAATATTGCATTAACAAAAATAATAGTTTTAATTTTTTAACTTACCATGGCTTTCAATAATTTTCAGCTTGAAAATGATATATGATGTTCAGATGCTTTGTTGCGCGGGATTTTTTCTCGAACATCAAGTCGCTGTCACGATGACTTTAAAGTTTATTCGGAAGACGCAAAATCGCTTCAGACTCGGAATAATTCAGAGTCGGAAACGTAGAATCGTTCTGAAGGCAGCAACAAACAATCCTCAAAATGGTGCATTGTGTTAATCTCCGCAAAATAATAGAAAACCAATTTTATTGAATATGTTTGTTAATAATTGATATATGAGCTCAATTGCTGTTTCCAACCTAAATTAATATGTTCTTATAGGTTTATATTAAAAAATAGTTGTAATATATTCGCAAATACGCTATATATTCGGATATATAAAAATCCTTAAAAGGCAGGATAGACATAGATCTATATATATATATATATATATATATATATATATATAATAAATATCAAAATGAGGTATAACTCAATTTATATAACAATTTATAAATAAACATCGATTGATTAGTTTGCTCAAGATCCTAGAAAATTGTAAACTAGTTTGAAGAATGAGAAATGTAGGATAGTTTTGAAAATTTATGAAAGTAAAATTAATATTTTACTTGATATTCTGCTTATTCCAATATTGTTATGAGAGTTTTTTTTTCCCAATGTACAAAGGCTCCAGAGGTACGCAGAATTGGGAGGTTACTGTGGAATCACCCATATAGTTAAACAAATTCATTAAAAAATAATTAATTGATTTATTTTTAAGCACACATGCACCTCCTTCAGATCCGTTTTTTCATATAAAAGTTATTACAATCAGTTAATAAAAGAACTTTTAAAATAAAATTTGAATATAAGTAAACATTGTATAATGTTTTATTTTAAACAACTGCAATACTTATATTTTCTAATACTTTATTATGTTTTTTCAGTATCTCTTGCAATCACACTAGTACGAGAACCAGTATTTGTTTAGCTAGTTACAAGTAGAGTATTTCAAACTCCTACAAAAATTTAGTGCTTATACTGCGTATACTTATTACAGCTTATTGAAAATAATTTTGACTTAGTATGGATCAAACAATGTATTTTGTGGACACTGTAAAATTGTTGAGGCATTGTGTAAAGAATGTACGTGATGGGGTTGCGGCCTCTAACGACTTGCAGAGATGGATTGATTTAGCATCTAAAACTATTATTGAACTTAATGAATTGATTGATTCCCCAAGCTTGGATATTCAAAAGAAAAAGACTTGTCAAACCTCATGCGGACAATTATATAGTATACGGCGATTGTTAAATGATGCTCTATTGAAAGTTGGTGCTGGGCTCCAAGAGAATATTTCACGAGTTATGTGGGACGATGTGAAATCTGCATTTAAAAACAATCTTAAAACCAGTGTTATTACTAATGTTAAACATCTCGATATAATCTCTTTCATGAAAGACTCATGCGCCATGTTTATATCAAAAATTAAAGCTGATTTGCTAATGCATAAATCATTGAAGGTGGACTGCATTCTTGCTGCAGAATGTGCAATTCTAAAAGATGATAAAGAAATAGTGGAAGTGAAATATTTTAATACAAAGAGTGCTTCAATCTATACGACTACAGACTTGACGGAGTGGTTCGGGAAAAACGTTAAGCAACCAATTGAGCGTGACATGGAAGAGTTTCAAGAACGAGACTCTGGTTGGACTTTGAAAGCTATTCTCAACTTGACTGTAAATATGAATAAATTGAGTCCTATGAAAGCTGCTTCGTACATTGAACTGCCAAAGCTCCTGCGAAACAGGAAAGCGTGTGTCAACGTTCAAAATCAAGATAATGAATGCTTTAAATGGGCCATTCTATCAGCTTTACATCCTGTAGATAAGGATGCCCAGCGAGTTTCAAAATATGAAGCTTATGCGAACGAATTGAACTTCAATGATATTGATTTTCCTGTATCTATCGCACAAATACCAAAGTTTGAAAAACAGAATGATGTATCTGTAAATCTATTCATGCTCAAAAAGAAAGGTAATACATTTGATGTGTCTCCGTGTCACTTGACAACTTTAAAGAAAGTGAAACATGTGAATCTACTGCTTATGCAAGATACTTATATAGATGAAACTGACGATAAACAATAAGAATACTTGCAAGTTCCACGATGAACGAATTCCAAGCAGGAGGGCGAAATAAAAGTTTACACTTGGCTGTATTGGACTGGCGACTCTTTATTCTGACCTCGTTGTGTACAGAGAAGAAAAGGAGAACGGTCGTGGTTGAATGCAGGTCGGTTGGTGATCTGGCTGGGTGTCGATGCGGGCTTGCCGGCCTCTCGCTCTGCTGGCTGGGAAGCTTCAGACTCGAGCGCTCGCGCCGGCCGCCCGCCGTAGCGAATCGAGCGCGCGCCATCTCTTGGCGGCGCGCCGAACTAGCGCAAGATTGTTGGTGTGAATTCGCGCTCTCAAATCCCAACATCCCGCCCGCCTCGTTCCTCGAACGATAGATCGTTGATGCCGCCCGCCAATGTTCCGGCACTCTGCTCCAACGCCGAGGGTTCTGCGGCGTCAGTGTGTTCCATGGGGAGTCTGGAAAGTTTGGTGAGAGGCCGAAGGTACTCTCCCTTGGCGGTCTTAACTGTCGCCGTCCTGACTAGGCCATCGGATCCAGGATGGATGTGCAAAACGCGCCCCAATGGCCATTTCCCATTGGCACAGATGAGGGTGGGGTCCAGAACCACAACCAGGTCGCCCACGCGTAGATTCGCGCGCCTCTGGGTCCATTTACAGCGTTGCTGCAGCACGTTGAGGTACTCGCGGCTCCATCGGTGCCAGAGCTGGGATCGGAGGCCAGCGACAAGCTTCCAGTGCGTTAGCTGATCAAGGCGAGCCGGCTCAGGAGTAAGCTCGGGCACTGCTGTGAGTGCGCCCCCTACGAGGAAGTGACCAGGCGTCAGCACATGTAGATCTTCGGGGTCACCCGTGAGTGGAGTCATCGGTCGTCCATTCAGGATAGCTTCAATGGCGACCAGCAGAGTGATGAATTCCTCGTAGGTAAGGTGTCGGGGGCCTACTGTGCGCTTGAGATGAGTCTTGAAGGATTTAACTCCCGCCTCCCAGAGACCACCGAAGTGTGGAGCGGCGGGGGGGATGAATTTCCAGGCGATGCCATCTTCAGCCAGTGACTCGGAGACGTGCGCCCAATCTAGGTTGGCCTGCGCAAAGGCGGCGCGGAGTTCCAGGTCTGCCCGATGGAAGTACGTCGCGTTGTCACTCCAGATTTCCGCCGGACGGCCTCGCCGACCACAGAATCGAGTAAGAGCTCCATGAGGCTTTCAGTTGTCATGTCTCCTACTAATTCCAGGTGCACGGCTTTGGTGATGAAGCAAACAAACACCGCTACATATGATTTTGTCGTTCGAATCCCTCTGCCGCGGGTGGCCAGCACCTGGAAGGGGCCTGCGTAGTCAAGACCCACGCGTGAGAAGGCACGAGCTGGAGTAACTCGCTCTAAGGGCAGTGCGGCCATCTTCTGCTCCGAAGGTCGTGCACGGGTTCGTGCACAAACGATGCACTTGTTGACGAACGTTCGGATTCTGCGCTTCCCCCCGATTATCCAAGCGCGGCGAACGGCGTAGACGTAGGTGGATCTGAAACCTCCGTGCAGGGAACGTTGATGAGCCCAACCGATGATCAGGCGGGCCAAGTGAGAGGTTCCGTCCAGGAGAGGCGGGTGCCGAGCGTTGTATGGCAGGTCGGAGCGATGGAGTCGGCCCCCAACTCTCAGGACATCATTCGGATCGATGAAGAGATCGAGACCCCGGAGCGGCCCCCGAGCTGGAAGGGGCATTCCTCTGCGCAACAGGTGAAGCTCATTAGGAAAGGAGCACTGCTGGCTCGCTCGAACACAGGCTAGAAATGCCACATCCAACTCCTCGGCGCTGACAGGGTGTAGAACGGCCACAGCTGGCGTTCGTGCAGCTCGCAGCCGCATCCATCGTCGCAGTCGCACCATGAATCTCAGGCGAACGTTTAAGTTGGAGAGTCGGTCCAGGGGGTCAGCGGCATGACCTTGCACAGTACACGCCAGCACGCTGGATACTGGCTGTGGAAGCTCATTCCCGGGCGATTCGGAGCTTGCTTGAGGCCAGGAGCATGGAGCTTCCGACAACCAGGTGGGCCCACCGAACCAATCCTGACGGTGGAGCAGCTCAGTTAGGTCCGCCCCGCGGCTGGCCACGTCCGCTGGATTGGAGCTGGTTGGCACGTAGTGCCAAACGTTGATCGGCAACAGCTCCTGCACTTGACTGACGTAGTTGTCGACGATGTCGTTTCCGACGGATTCGGGTGATCGAATCCATGTCAAGACAATCTGGGAGTCACTCCACGCATGACAGTGCTCCAAGGGGATGTTCAGCTCATCGGCGAGCATTCGCAGCAGCTTTGCTGCAATCACGGCGGCTCGTAGTTCAAGGCGCGGGATAGTCATCCTCGGAGTGGTCGTCGACGTCGGTCTCAGACTTCGGAGCGGGGCCAGCTTTGTTTTGGAGGCTAGAATGTTCACAGCTGGTGCGTTGCCAGTCGACACTCTGGCGTAGACGACTGCTGCCATGGCTCTGCGACTCGCATCTGAGAATGCATGAAGCTGAGAGTCCTGACTTTTATTATATATTATAAAATTATGGTGACCATATATCGCGTGGCGAGTGATACTCGAGCCTGAAAGTTATGCGTTCTCGGTCTCGAACCACAGCGGCCGCGCCGCGACGGCCGCGTGGCGAGAGGACGAACTAGAGCTTTGCCTCGGTCCTGTCTCATGTCGCTTACGTGAGCATTCGGCGAGGCGCCAGCCCTGACCCGCTGCCGTTATGCCAATGTCAGGCGGAATTCCGGGCCTGATCCGGCCAGGATGCACCCCACGCCACACAATACGACACGGCCCAGATGGAGCATTTCTGCTCGCGAAAAGAGAGAGATATGCGCGATAGCAGATATGGCTTCCGGTTAACGCGCGAACACGTGGCGACTCTCAACCGCGCACGAAAAGATGGCGCTCGCTCAGCGCGCGCGAAACCAAGGCAGCTCTCCGTAACGTACGTGAAGAGTATCACGTCTTTGACTCGCGACCACGTGGCCTCGTTCGAGTCATGCTTGACAAATATGGCGATTGCTCCGCGTGCGACCGCGCGCCACGTGGCGATTATCCGCGATGCACTCGAGAAAAGTAACATCCGTTCAGCTCGCGGCCACGTGGCGACTTTCCGAGACGCCAACATGTGCGGACGGCACCTCCTAACAAAGGGCTGCACGTGGGCCCTACCATGAACCCAGGACACGACACAAATACCAACAATGGCGGCTCTTCGTTATGGGCCTCGAAGAACCGAACACTGGCGCTTTCACTGCCGTTCTTCGTCGCACAGAGACCGATCCTTGTGTCGCGCACTGAATGATGCACTCACGGAAAGCACGCACTCACAGCTTACCGTTCAGCAGTCGATATCCTGGGAATGAACTCCGAATCTTCACGATGCTTATCCGGCTCGAAGGACCATGAACGAATTCCAAGCAGGAGGGCGAAATAAAAGTTTACACTTGGCTGTATTGGACTGGCGACTCTTTATTCTGATCTCGTTGTGTACAGAGAAGAAAAGGAGAACGGTCGTGGTTGAATGCAGGTCGGTTGGTGATCTGGCTGGGTGTCGATGCGGGCTTGCCGTCCTCTCGCTCTGCTGGCTGGGAAGCTTCAGACTCGAGCGCTCGCGCCGGCCGCCCGCCGTAACGAATCGAGCGCGCGCCATCTCTTGGCGGCGCGCCGAACTAGCGCAAGATTGTTGGTGTGAATTCGCGCTCTCAAATCCCAACCCACGATTTCATTATATGTGGATTAAAGATTTATCTCGTCTTGTCTCTTCACAATTATCGAAGAAATTTCATAAAAAACATATCTGTGATCGTTGCCTTCACTATTTTCCTAACGAAAACAAATTAAGAGTTCATGAAATAGATTGTATGCAAGGGAACAAGTGTAAAGTTTTGTTGCATAAAAATACTGAAGACAGTTTATTGAAATTTAAAAACTTTAAGAACAAGGAGAGAGTTCCAATAGTTGTATATGCAGACTTTGAATGTATACTAAAACCTGTAAAAGATAATGATCAAGTTCTCCAAGAACACGAACCATTCAGTGTTGGATTCAATGTAAAATACAGACATGATGAAACGAAGAGTCAGTATATAAGTTATAGAAGAGAAGTAGAACATGACGAAAACCCTGCAAAATGGTTTGTCTCACAGCTTCATAAGCTAGCTGAAGAACTTGACAGTATGTATAAGAATCCGATATTTATGAAGAATGAAGATAAAAAATTATTTGATTTGGCTACAACCTGTCACATTTGTGGTGGCTCTTTTAATGAAAAAGATTGGAAAGTCCGAGACCATTGCTATCTCACGGGAGTGTAAGTTTGATATTATTCTTATATATTTATATACGAATGCTTCTTATCTTTTTCATACCTATCATATTTTAGATATTGTGGCGCGGCTCACAACAACTGTAATCTTCAGTATAAGGTATATCTTCAGTATATTCAAGAAGTATTCCCGTCGTCTTCCACAACTTAAGCGGTTATGATTCACATTTGTTTATAAAACAGCTTGCTAATAGCTTCAAAGGCCGAGTCTCAATTGTTCCACAAAACAAAAAAAAATACATCTCATTTATAAAGTATATCGATGGAAGTGATATTAACTTTAGATTCATTGATTCATTCCGCTTTATGCCATCATCGCTTAATAAACTCGCATCATATTTGGGGAAGATGGAAATTGTTGACAAAGAGTTCAAAAAGGAGTTTAATGATCATCAAATACAACTGCTTAGAAGGAAAGGTGTATTTCCTTATGATCACATCAAATCCTTTGATGTCTTAAATGAAACTTCACTCCCAGACAAAGAGAGTTTCTACAGCAGTCTGTATGATAGTCATATATCAGATGAGGACTATAAACATGCGCAAACTGTTTGGAATGTTTTCAACATCAAAACTCTCGGCGAGTACTCGGACCTCTGCCTTAAAACAGATGTACTTCTCCTTGCCAATGTATTTGAAGACTTTAGAACCATGTGCATTGATACCTATCAGCTAGATCCGGCACACTATTATACTACTCCAGGTCTCACTTGGGATGCTATGTTAAAATTTACTGGTATCGAGCTTCAGCTTTTGACCGACATAGGCATGCTGCTTTTTGTCGAGCGAGGCATCCGTGGTGGTATAAGTCAGTGCTGCAACAGATATGCCAAGGCCAACAATCGCTATAATCAGGATACAACCAGGATGAAGAGTCAAAGTATCCGATGTACTATGACGTCAACAACTTGTACGGGTGGTAAGAACACCTTTTTATTCGAATAAATTTATAGATTAATAATAATATACTGATTAATCATTTATTTCCAGGGCAATGACTCAATCCTTGCCTTACAATGGTTTCAAGTGGGTAGAAGACCTCAGTAATGACTTCTTTAACATGTCTGATGATGCTCCAATCGGTTATATTCTGGAAGTCGATCTTAAGTATCCGGAAACACAACATGATACTCACAAGGATCTACCGTTATGCCCGGAGCATGTTGCACCTCCAGGCTTGAGGCAGAAAAAGTTACTTACAACATTAAACAATAAGGAGCGGTATATCTTACATTATAGAGCACTCAAACAAGCTCTCAAATATGGCCTTCGATTAAAGAAGATTCGTCGAGCCATCGAATTCAATCAGAAGCCATGGTTGAAACCATACATCGATCTTAACAGCGAGCTGAGGAATAACGCGAAAAATGAATTTGAGAAAATGCTTTTCAAGCTCTTCAATAATGCAGTGTATGGTAAAACCATAGAGAATGAGCGTAAGAGAGTTGATGCGAAGCTGGTAAATAAATGGGAAGGTCGCTATGGTTGTAAAGGGTATATTGCTCAGCCCAACTTCCACAGCTGTGCAATTTTCGACGAGAATCTTGTTGCTGTTCAGCTTTCTCGTACAGAAATCTCAATTCGTAAGCCAGTTTACATTGGATTGGCAGTACTAGATTTATCGAAAACGCTTGTTTACCGCTTTCACTATGAATACATGCAAGAGCGAGTGGGAGATAGGGCTAAACTCCTCTACACAGATACAGACAGTCTCATCTATGAAGTTAGTAATGTGGATATGTATGCTTTGATGAAAACCGATCTTCATGAGTTCGACACTTCTGATTATCCTGCGAATAATCAGTTTAATATCCCTCTTGTCAACAAGAAAAAGGTTGGACTTATGAAGGATGAGTGCAATGGTAACATCATGACGGAGTTTGTTGGCCTCCGTAGCAAAATGTACTCAGTCAAAGTACAAGGTCAAACACCTATTAAAAAGATAAAGGGTGTGCAATCATCAGTTGTCAAATCAACTATTGAGTTTGATGATTATATCCATTGCCTCCGAGAGAATGCATGTATTAGTCGTGAGCAAAAATATATTTGTAGTCGTCTTCATGTCATTTGGACTGATAAGGAGCAGAAGTTTGTCTTAAGTCCACATGACGATAAGCGGTACCTGATTTTTGATCAGACAGACACGCTACCGTGGGGTCATTGCATGATAGAGGAATATCAGCTTATTGAGGCGTCTAAGAGGGTTGAAGCGAATGAGGAAGAACCCATGGTAAAAAAACCAAGAGTAGAGCCTAGCTTGACTTAAGCAAGTGTTTCTTAACATTGATAATTATTGTTATAATAATTTTTTTCGTCATTGTTGAGTTAATGTAAATGCTTTTTGGTTTGGCAAAAAAATAAAGATTTGTTTTGAAATAATTGTTGTATAAAAGATTAGTTTTAGTATAAATTATGTAACTATATTTCTTCTCAAAATAATAATAAAAGAGTTAATTAAAATATTTATTATACGCTGATTATCACAAAATAATAATGTTAAAGTTTCAAATATTTTCTCCTTAAATAGATTATTTATATAAGGTATGAGTTTATAAGAAGTTTTGAATACATTAGTTTGTAAGATTCATACATCTTATATGAGTATGGTAATGTTACGTCCGGGTAAGTCCGCACAGAGCGAATACTCGCGGTGAAAAGAAATAATTATTTTATGACCGGAATGAGTAGACCTTTAGTTCCGCACAGTGGTGTAGACCGACCGCCGAGGGCAAAGGTAACGAGACGCGTAGGTCAGTACGGCGCAATGAGTAGGTCAGTGTCCCAATCCCTGGGCCGAGACGAGTATTGACGAATGCAGATATGAGCGAGGACGAAAGTAGCAACAACACTTAACATTCATGCACGTATTCTGAGATAAGATCGGAGAACGGAGTAACCTACCTTTAATCGGCTGACCTAGCTGCTTGGTTGGGTGACAGCTGAATTACTCGTCCTCTCGTCTCGGGTTGCGGCGTTGACTCGTCCAAAGAGCGGGGAGTTTAAATAAGGTAATCAACTCGAGCTTAGACTTTTACTAGATCTAGTTACGTTTATTCAAGTTAACGGTAAACTGGTGAAGATACAAATATAGTTTTACAACTCTAGTTTCGTATGCGGATAAAGAACTCAGTTGCTCGCGAGATTCTAAGTCAAGAAATGGAAATGAGATTGAAAATGGCTATCGGGCAGAGCTTCGCCCTGTCAGTAAGAGCTCCGAAAACTGAAGGCCCTCCCTCATATTCACACATGGCTTATATAGGATTTTAGAAGTCTAGGAAGGATAGGGCAAAGGGTGTGTCTTCATGGCGTTTCCCATTATAGAAGCGCTGGTCATTCGTGTATCGAGCGGTTCGGGGTGTTCCCCTTTTCCAGGAGAGATAGTTGTAATTAATGTCTCAGCTTATGTCGGAGCGTCAGTTGTTCATCGGCTGGTTCGCCTCGATACTCATAACTTAATACGCCCTCCTCGTAGGTGTCCTTTGAGTCGACATTTATAGCTTAGTTTCGCAGAAGGTGATTTTTCCTGTTGGCTTTCGTGCTCCACTTTATGGTCCGATATTAGTTCCGGTATCATAACACGTGTCTCTTTTCGTAATGAATTTCTGGCAGGTATAGCTGTAGTCTGCCGTACCGACTGCTGCTGTGATCGATCGTTTGTACCATTCGCTGCGCTGTATGATCTCGTGGTAATACCGACGGACGTGACACTACCCCGCCCATTTTGTGTCAGTGCCGGGCACTGTTTAAGGATAGTGGTTGTCTTATTGTGTGATTATGAGTAATTAAAAAAAAAGCTGAAAAAATTCGCCCGTGCTGAGTTCTTCACATAGCATTTAACATTAGTGCTTAAGATAGAAACTGTACACGTTGGCGTGATGCTAGCGTGTTGGTCTAGAGTTCCAGGGGTCGTAGGTTCGATCCCTGGTCTCGGTTTTTTTTTTTTGTGTGTGTGTGCTATCGTATAGCTTAATCATTGTTGTGATTGCGTTTGTAATTTGTTTTGTTGTTTTGTTGTTGTGAAAAAAATTTTTTTTTTTTTTTTTCCCTTTTGCAGGGTTTGTTTTCTTTTTTGTTGGGTTTGTATGTATATTCTTGTGTGTGTCTACAATTTTAAATGTAAGTGTTTTTTTTTTTTCAATGGTTTTTTGAATTGATGTGTGTGTGCTTATGTGTGCTTGTGTGTGTGTGTGTTTTGTTGTCTTTATTATTTATTATTATCAAATTACATATATTTTTACAATAAAATTTTTTTTTCCTTCGCGTCCCATGTTAAAAAAAAAATCGCATTCATTTTCTTTTGTTTATTGCTATTCATTGTCGGCGTCCCAATTTTCTTCTTCCATCGGTTCCGGTCCTGGCTGGTGTTCTTCGAATCGTCCACCGTATTGCATTTTTTCGAGTTCTTCTCCATGGGTCCAACCTGCCCTTTCGTCTGCTTCTTCCTGCTCTAATTGACGCAGTACTCCAAGCCATACTCTACCCCCGTTGATTTCTTCTTGTAGTTTTTTTGTGAGAGGGTCATCTCCTTCGTAGATGTAATTTTCGAATAAATTCACCCACTCTCCCTCTTCTCTCGGGTAAGATGGGTGTTGGTTTTGCTCGTTGGCCTCTCTTGTTATTTCCCGCGGAATGCGGATTCTTCGGTGGAGGTCTCCTGCCATTCCTCTTGCTTCAAAATTATTTTCACATACTATCTCCAGTATGTGATGCAGCTTACTGGTCCGATGACAGTCCCGCACTTGCTGCCTTGATATGTCTAGGTCCTGATCATACTGCGCGATCGGTCCCTGCTCCTCTCTTCCCGCGTGATAGTATCTTGCGGCCCAGCACCGCAACATCTCCATTACGTCCTCTTCATGCCGTGACCCAGTCGCAATCTTCCTTTCTCTTCTTGGCTTTTTGGGTCCGGGCTCTTCCGTAGCCCTTCTAAGTCCTGCTGTCCTGCTGCTTCTTTTCATGGTTCGTTGAATGCAATGTTCTCTTGACCGTAGTTGAGATGCTGAATGATGTCTCATTCCGCTCGAACTCTCTCTCTGCACCCGCTTGCGTAGGCGTTCCGTCCCATTTTCTTGGGCCCGCCCGTCCATGTAGTTGTTTCATCTTGACCATGCAGAAATGCAGGTGCATCCCCTCTACCGTCTCCCCGAGTTTTTCGTGTCTTTTTGGGAGTCGTGTTTTCCGCAATTCCCGATTGGCTTCTTACCTAGTCCTTCCCTTTTTGTCTTTGCGACGTAACCGCTTTGCCTCTCCCTTTGTGTTTCTCCTAGCACAGGTAGTTTTTTTTGTGACTCTCTGTTAGTCTCTTTTCTCTCCTCGCTCCGGCACCTTCACCATGCTCTTCTCCGTGCTCGCAGTTCTATGTATCTTTTCGATTTTCTTTGTGTGTTGGTGGTGTGTTTGGTTTACCCGACGTACATCGCTTCCTCGCACCGAGAATATTGGGTTGAGTGCGATTGCTCCTCCGCCAAGTCCTGCGTCGTCTGCT
>CM053169.1:22789547-22946510 GCA_012977825.3 Pteromalus puparum | reverse complement strand
ATACAATCCTTTTTGTCTCTCTGGGAGTATAGTGGACATTTTCACTTTCCGAAAAATTGCCACTAGGGGATATGTAACACCCCACACCGCTCGCAGAGTCACCAATAAAAAAACACTACAAAAAATTAAAGCCGCAACTTGTTTTTTAGAAAAAGCACGCAGAAATAAGCGTACTCTACCACTCTTGCAAGAGCTACGGGCCACAGCTGGAGCCAGCCACAACAACAGCAGCGTCATCAGGCAGTAGCGCGGCAGGCGGACTACGATCGCGGCAGCAGCAGCAGCAAGCACTATATCTATTATAGCAGCGTAGCGAGCGGTGCGCGTGCACAGTGTGAGAGTGGGAACTACGAACGCAGCAGCGGCGCGGCGCGCGCAGCTCCGTACGCTTTGTGTGAATGGGTTTTGTACATAGGTGTGAATGTGAGTGTGATATTTTATGTAAGCGTTTTTTCGGCGGTGCAATCCCGCTCTCTCGCAGCCTGTATAAGGCCCTCGCGCTAGAGCCAGTCACTAGCTCCAGGCAATTATCAGCGCACTAGTCCTACCAAGAGCAACCATAAAGCCTTGGTAGTAAAAAGACTTAGCTCCAGCGCAACTTAAGCGAGGACTAGTCCTACAGAGCAACTATTACGCCTTGGTAGATAAACTTAGAATATTTTCTCACTTTTGAAGGACTTATAAGATTTTCTAGTCAAGCAAGATATCGAATTTAAGCCGTATCAGTCTTAGACATAGAAAAATTTGCAATTCCTTTCAAAAGACTTAGAGAAATTTTCGATATTCTTATTTTGTAATTTCTTAGTCAGCAAGATAACGCAATTTAACGCGTATCTGCTTTAGACTCTAAAGAAAATTCGTTTTATACCATACACTTGTACTTTCGAAATAAACAGATAACGCAAGTTAAGCGTATTCTGCGTAAACTATCCTATGTCAAAATAGACTTCGATCCGAATATATATTATATTATATATATATATATATATATACGTTTGTAAAACAAGAAAGGAGAGTTTATTTAATTTGTGATAGAAATATATGCAACATTACAGCAATATTTTCGCATTCCAATACCTTATTAATATATTTATTTTTGTTAAAATGAACTAAAGTTTATTATTGTGATGAATACACTTCCACTACCTCGTATCCCGGACCTGTAATATAATTATTATTATATTATTTAATTTATTAATGATATTTAAATCATAATAAAATCACTTCGAGCAGTAAATGTGCAACGACGACTTTTATAAATAAAAATCAATAACTTTTATTTCAATAGAAGCACCCAGGACCAAGAAAAGTCGTGACCGTTTCAAACTTGCCACACTGNGCCACACTTATTGCATGGTCCAATGTTTATCAAATCGTAGACTTTACAATTTTGATAGCCTACATACACTCTATTTCTATTGTCTCTTACATATTTATATACTTCAGCAGGCACTTCCATCAACACAGTGCACTGTTTACTGAATTTACTGGTGTACATGTGCAGCACTTTACCTTTCCTTGTGAAGTCATTGAAATTTCTGGTGCTGATATCTTCTTCTATTTCTTCCAAATCCATATTAGTGTGGTTGTCTGTACCTACAATTTTTATCTTCGGATTATGAAGTTCATGCTTTTTTACATTGCACAGACCTTTCAATTTTTCTTTAAGTACACTTTCAGTTAGTGCGACACTATCTTCACTCGTACAACTAATAATAACTTCATCTTTCTTATTTATAAATATGTTCTTTGTTTGTATACACTTTTGTGCTGTTAAACAATCTATTACCGATTTACCTATTTCTTTAATATCAACTTCACTATTTTCACTTTTCTGGACTGTGATTTTCGGTACTTTTTTATTCAGCGGTTTTTGTTGTTGTTGTCTTACTGCATCTCTGTACGTGAATGTCTTGAGAGTAGCCTGATTTGAGTTTCTTTGTAGTTTTTCTTTTAGTAGATCATTTTTCTCCGTAAGTTCAGCAACCAGAGTTCTTAGTAGTTTAACCTCTGTTTTCACAAACTCCATCTCAGTGTCACTTATACTTGATTCTAAACTGTATAGATCGGTAGTCTTAGATTCAATCTCAGCCAGTATTTCTCTTCTTATTTCTTCAGTGGTCTTAGATTTTATCTGTGCAATTAGTACTCTTTCTGTTTCAGTCAGGCTTTTCTCCTCGATTTTAGAGGTTATGTTCTTCTCTGTGTGCTCGGGGCAGATTATAAGGTGTTTCCCCAGGTGTTTATAATTGTCCGATATCTCATTGAGACAGTTGACGTGGAAAGCCTCATCACAGATGATGCACACCACTGTTTCCACTTTTTGTTCCGTATGACAAGCAAAAAATGCGGGACGCCTATCAGGAGGCTTGCGTCCTGCCGCCATGTTGGATCTACTTCTTATATAATTTGTAATAATATTTTAAATATTTCGTTTGATCTAGCTACGACGAAGAAAAACTATTCTTATTTTTGCTTAAATTGTGAACTGTATCTTTATATACTTATTCTTATCTGCAGCTTTATTTTACTTGAATTTCATGTGCTCGTGACTATTCTGGGACGTGGTTTTGTTTATTTTCAATATTGCTTTTAAACGCATTTTCAAGCATTTGGGAGGTTATGTGATCGGAAAAACAACAAATTATTTATGTGGCTTCAGTAAATACGCGTTAAAAATTTGCCTTGTATCCTTTAGTTTTATAATTATAGAATTTTAGGTTAAAATTTTGCAAGCACAGGACATATTTTGTCGAGAGTTCATCATCTTCGAGCACAACTTACATCTATCTTTACATCGAAAGCCACGTAGCGCGTTACCGAGATTTTGTTTTTTTTCTCTGCCAGACACCTGGACATCGTCTACCGGAGTCCCAGGTAACAGGCTTATAATCTTCCAGCACAACTTACATCTGTGTATTAAAAGCTGGAATGCTAGTAAATAACAGAGTGCTTCTCTTCTTTAAGACCTTGATGAGCTATCCATAAACCAAGGCTTCCATTCATTGCGTGACGATTTTGTATCCAAGCGTTTATAAATCATTGACCGGCATTCTCCAATTGGCTTTCTAATGGTAAATGGTTGGCTTACGTTTCTACCAATGTTGTTCTGTATAAATATGAATGTGAATTGTATCTTTAAAATTTAAAGGGATTATTATATTCTGTTTCATGTATTTGTATGAAATCTTAGAATAGAAATGGATGTTCATTATTGTGTAAGAAGGAAACAAACCGATTACCCCATGCAAAAGTACACATACCGTTAATTGAAATTTTAAATTCGGGAAACTCTCGCCAGTGCTGGTCACAGGTTAATGGGAAACTTGCATGAAAAAATCTATTAGGTCCGTCATGTCGAATATCGAAAAATAATCGACACGTATTTTTTCTTCTTTCAATCAAACGATTATTGACAAAGGTACAGCGGGTTGAAATATCGTGTGACGTCACTGAATCGGACGATATAGATATACTATACACAGTCCGAATCAGTGACGTCATACATTTCAACTTGTTGTATATAACCGATAGGTCCACTTGGGACTCTCCCCTCTACGTGCATGCGCGAGCTCGTCGAGCTGCGTCGCTCGGCTCGCCGCAGTAGTTCGCCGCCGGCACTCCTCGAGAGCGCACGTTTTCTTGACCCGCAGTGGTGTATTGTTTTCTAACAAATGGCCTTTTCCAAGAGACCCTTTGTTTATCTATTTTATTTACGAGACTCACCCAACCTGATCCCAACAGGTTATGGGCCGGGTGAGCCACGCTTCAACTGAGCAAAAAGAAAAACGGCGAGGTACGCGCCTAGAGACGCGGGAGAGTTTTTACCTCATGAGAGCAAGTGAAGTGTAGACAAAAGGCAGCAGATAGAACTCAAGGGGGGTGAGTGTCCACTCATCATCCGCACCTTTGTGTCACGAGGCCAGGAGCCAACGCATCTTCTTCGAGAAGAAGTCTGGACAAGGTGGTCATCATGCAACAACTTGCAACGGCAGGCTCTTCGTTCAGTAATACAAAATTGATACTGATAAAAAGTGTAAAGTCGTGAAAAGTTCGCGTAGTTAAAGACTAGATTAACGTACAAAGAATGTAAAGTTGCGAAAAGTGCTACGAAGAAAAGCATGACAAAAGTGTATAGTAAATTCAAAAGCGCTAGAGCGTGTAAAAAGCCGTGAAAAAAACGTGAAAATTAGAAGTATTTCGTGAAACTACGGAAAGTTTGGAAAAAGCCGAGAGCAAAAACCCGAAAAGCTAGGCGCGTCAAGCCTTGTGTTTCCGGGAATTCAAAACAAAACGCAGCAAGTCCCGCGTTTCCGAGAAGCCGAGCATGGGTTCACGAGTAGAGGGGAGAGTGGAGGCACGAGGCTAAGATGGTGGCCGCCGGTGCAACATCGGGATTGTCTGTCTCTCTCTACAAGACCACCAGTTGCTAGCCGCATGGCCTGAAAAAGGGAGGGAGCCAGCTAGCGTCTTCTATCGCGGAGAGAGCGGTAGCGCCGGCAAGTGCGCGCGTATAGAGGAAGCAGTGCAGGCAATATCAAGCGGCGGAACGTCGCTACACTGCATGGGCTAGGAACTTATGGCGGCTCGCGTGGCAGCGTTGCATGCGGAGTCTCTCTCTCTCTCTCTCTCTCTCTGCCGGCCTTGGTGAGTACTAGATGCTTCGTTGTGTACGCCTACTTTGTACTACTTTTTCTGCCGCACTCTGCCTTCGGGCGCCTTTTGTTACAGCTTGTTGCACGCACCTTAATGCAACCTTCAAAGTGACATATAATTCACTGGAGACTGCATTCTTTTCTCTTCACCATCTTCGCTGCAAGCATCTGCCTCCTCACCTAACCTCAATTCGCTCGGCTTTGTTTTCTTTCCTGCTTGGCTTGGTTTTTGCTCTCCACACAGTCTCGGCGCGACATCTCACAGGACAAGGAAACAACATCTTCGCCCGCTCTACATTATCGACTGCCAGTAAGCTGCCGTCGAAATGAGTACAAGTGGAGTAAAGCCTGCGGATCCACCTTCGATCATCTGCGATAAATGCGACAAGCCCATTCAGACCAGGGGCCCTAAACAATGTGAACTTTGTCACAACCACTTCCACACAAAGTGTATCACATTCAGATCCCTGCCTGTGAAGGGCGTCGCGACGTTTGCCTGCGAGACCTGTGCTGACGTGTACACTAAGAGAAGGCTGGAGTTGTCACTTAACAGTAGCACCCAGACCGTCTCTAAGGGCAAGGCCAACAACAACACCACGACCAAAAGAAAGCCCGCCTCTGCGCCTCCCTCCACCAGTACATCGCGCAATCAGTCGCCGGCGCGTCAAACATCGAGTGCAGCTGATGTCACACTGCAGGACATCCTCGCAGCGTTGACAGAAATACGCGCCAAGCAGGACGAGGCGGTGAGGGAGCAAAGGAGCATGTCCATGAAGATCTCTGGTCTGGAGGAAAGGCTTGGCCCCATCGAGCTGCGTCTCAGGGCCCTCGACGATCTACCTCTGCTTCAAACCCGTATGGAGAAGGCAGAGCAGAGCATCACGGAACTCAGGGCGCAGCTACGGGACCTGTCTGCGAGGCCTCTCCCTTCGCTGCCCAAGGACGGCAACAATAATAACAGCAACAACAACGCCGCCACGCCTGCCACTGTCATCCCTGCGGAGATCGCCAGTCTGCGCAGTGAACTGCAGAAGGTAAAGCGACAGCAGGAAACTTCTGCCAACAACACCGTGGTACTGTCGGGTCTATTCTACACACGTGAGACCCGCCTCGATCTACTGGCATTCTCTGTGCTGTCGGCCCTAGATCCCTCTGTCCTCAGAAGGGACATCGCAGGAGCAAGGGTCATCGGAAGACTTAATGCAGCCACTGCCACCTCGGCTGCAGACAGCAGACTTCCACCGATTGCTGTCACCCTGTCGTCCCACGCCCTTGTTCGTTCAACCATCTTTGCGAAAATCAAAAAGGGCAAACTCCATACAGCAGAGTTAGATGCTGGCATTCTCGAGGAAGCAAAGGCCCTAGCCCCAGACCATCAAGGGCTAGTGAACATCAACGAGCTGCTTCCTCGAGAGACCCATAAGCTTCGCGTCAGGGCCAGACTGGAGGCCAAGAAGAGGAAGGGGTGCAGAACCTATGTACGGGATGGAACGGTCTACATCCGTTCTTCAGAGGATACGGAAAGGGCCACCGTCATCACCAGCGACGAAGACCTGACAAGTTTTTTGTCCCAGTGGCCGCCGGACAACAACAACCACTGAAGACGGTTCATCTCATCCCACCCGCACCACCATCAGCATCATTTACTACATCATCGGCTACTTCCTCATCAGTTTCCAAGGTGACTCTGTCCAAGGGTTTAAGGGCCTGCCACTTCAATGCTAACTCCCTCACGGGTCACATTGAGGCGGTTAGGCTCTTTTTGTCCACTCGTCCCACCTTCCACGTAATAGCTGTGACTGAAACCTGGCTAGACGAAAAGGTCAAAACAATCCCTTTACTTGACGACTATATACTATATAGACGGGACAGAAATAGAAATGGTGGAGGTGTGGCCCTCTACATACATAACACTTTGACTGCTACCATCATTGCATCATCCGACGGTGCATGGTCTGGCAGGCCGGGGAAGCCGGAGTATCTCTTCTGCGAGATCTCTGCTAAGGGAGTATCCCCCATCTTTGTCGGCGTTGTTTATCGTCCACCACATGCCCCTTTCATTCAGGGCAATGATTTCATAGAGAAACTCTCTACACATATGCACTGCTACTCAAACAAGCTGATCATGGGCGATTTCAACGCTGATCAACTCTCCTCTTCCGAAGATGCTAAGTTCATCAGAGCCTTCATAGAGGAGAACTCCCTACAGTCGGTCCCTTATGGCGCCACGCACCATAAGCAGGAATCTGACACCTGGCTGGACCTCTGCTTGATAGACGAGCAGGATCGCCTGCTTGAACACTGGAAGTCAGACACACCCTTCATAAACGGACATGACCTCATAACGGCCACTCTCGACGTACAGATGCCACGACACGTACCTAAAACCTTCACCTACAGAAACTACAAAGGCATCTGCGCCGAGAAACTGAGGAACCACCTCGGGGCATGTGACTGGTCATCCCTCGCCACTTCATCACTCGACGAATGCATTGCTGTACTCAACACCAACTTAACTAACGCTGTAAATCATCTCGCCCCATTACGCACAGTGACACCTGGACAGAAGCGCCACCCGTGGTTCACCACGGCTCTTCGTGGACTTGTGAAAGAACGAGACAGACTCTACAGGCGATTTCGCAGATCACGTCTCCCGTTGGATCTATTTTTTTATAGACTCGCCAGGGATGATGCTCACAGACACGTTGAGGAGGCTAGGCTGAACTATTATCATTCACGCCTGTCCTCCCTGACAGATGTCGGCGAGATCTGGAGAGAGCTAGAGAAGCTTGGAATAACATCTTCCAAGCTAAAACCACCTTCTCGCTTCTCAAACGAAGACCTCAATATGCATTTCAGCGGCATTTCCAACAACCCGCAAGCTCCTGCTGTTGAGGATTATCTGCGTACCCTCGAGAGTCTGAATTTCCCTGAACACTTCAGTTTCAGGGAGATTACGGAGTCGGACGTTTTAGCTGCAATAACGCACTTTGACTCCCAAGCCAGAGGTAGCGACGGCATCCCACAGGTTGTTATTCAGAAGGCCCTGCCAGTACTCGCTCCCATTCTTCGTCATATTTTTAACCTGTCATTGAGCGAGTCGTGCTTCCCCTCTGACTGGAAAAAGTCATTAGTGCACGCATTAAACAAAGTCAGCTCTCCTACATCTTTAACTGACTATCGTCCGATCTCTCTTCTATGCTTCCTGTCAAAGGCACTGGAGTGGCTGGTGCATAAGCAAATCTCTGAGTACCTTGAGTCCAGGCTATTTCTGGACGACTTGCAAACTGGTTTTCGCACTGGCCACAGCACTCAGTCCGGCCTACTCAAGCTAACGGATGAAGTTAGGCGTGGCATTAATAACAAGAAGGTAACTCTTCTTCTTCTCTTCGATTTCAGTAAAGCCTTTGACACTGTATGTCACGTCAAGCTTCTCCGAAAGCTAACACACTTCTGTTTCTCTAAGCAAGTTATCCGCTGGGTTGCCTCATATATCACAGGCAGAAAACAGGCAGTCGTTGGTGATGACGGCGAGCTTTCCACCTTTCGTCCTCTCAACACGGGAGTACCGCAGGGATCTGTCCTGGGTCCTCTGCTATTCTCCCTGTACATCAACGACATTAGTTTCTGCCTCGACCCCGATGTATCACATCTCATCTACGCGGATGACTTGCAAATCTACAGCCAATGCCACCTTGAGGAGCTCGACTCTTGTTCCGCGAAGATGTCAGCTAACGCCGAGAGGATTACAGGTTGGGCTGCACAAAATCATCTAAAGCTAAACGTTCTTAAAACTCAGGCGATCGTCCTGGGCTCCCCCCACTACATTAACGCTTTACCAAATGTCGCTAACACCTCTATCAATATAGGGGGAGCCCAGGTCGAATACCAATCGTCTGTGCGCAGTCTGGGAGTGGTGCTCGATTCTAAATTGAACTGGAAAGAGCACGTCACACAACTGTGTAAACGTGCTCATTCACTAATGTATAGGCTATACTTCTTCAGAAAGAGCACCAACCAAGAGTTGCGCAAACATCTCGTGCAAGCACTGCTGTTTCCCATCATAGACTACTGCTCTCTAGTATACTGTGACCTTACTCAAGAACTTGACACTAAACTACAGAGACTGGTGAACACAGGAATACGTTACATCTTTGGTGTAAGGAGGGACGAGTACATCACCCCCTACAGACGTGAACTGCAATGGCTCACCACCGCCGGGCGTAGGAAGTACTTTGCGGCCTGTCTTCTCAGAAAACTTTTCAACACTGCCACACCATCGTACATCTTGGCCTTCTTTGACTTCCACGTTGCACTCCGTCCTGCCGAGCCCATGGAGCCTAGAAACGTCGATCCATTCCTCAGGGAGAAGCCTCGAGTTATACGGATCGAAAAAGTAGCTTCGACCCCGTTCCGCAGGCCGCAGACGGTGCGGTGCACAGAACTGATCGATATGAACATCGACATGAGCGAGCCTGGGAAGAGGTCAGCGGAAGGAAGGCGGCAGCCCTCTGAGGGTGGAGAACTCTCCTACAACTCGGAGGACGAGGCTCAGGAGCCTGGGGAACCGAGTGACACGCCGGTGGATATCCCCATGTTCGACCCCTACAAGACATCTGGGTCACAGCAGATGCAGCCACCACCTGATGGAGAATACAGGTCAAACTTTCTCCGTGAATCGGTAAAAAAAAAGATCACTTTCGGTTTGTAGAACAATCAAATAACATTCCCTTAAATATAGTTTACGAACTAGTAGAAAACAAGATAAAGGTCTTGCTTCTTGAAAGAGATAAAGAGACTGAGAAATCATTGAATGATAGAAGTTTTATGAATTTGTCAGAACAATTGAAAAATGAATTTATAGGCAGAGAAAATTTAGGCTCTAGAACTTATAAACTCACGTTAAAAACTAACTTTGAAATGTTCGAAGACTACTTGAAGTCTGAATTAAGAAGCAAGAAATTGCACTACATCCTCGATGAGAGTGTAAGCATGAATTCTACTGTAAATGAGTCAAAAAGATCGGATGATGAGTTTAAAGTTAGAGAAATTATAATCAATAGAATAGACGCGATCTATTACAACAAGATTGTTAATTTGACTGATTTGACGAAACTAATTCTTGAAAAGCTGAAGAACGTAAAAAGATACGAAACTGGAACGACTAGAATCTCAGCCAGACAAGACTTGCTGACTATTAAATACTTACCTTCAAAAGAAACTGCGTCTGATTTCTACGATAGATTCCAGGAGAAAGTCAGAATATTTGAAAATATCCCAGACGCGGGAAAACTTCCGGAAAAAGAGTTAAGAGATTATTTTCTTCAAGCAGTTGCTGAAGCAGTTCCGGAAATTACCACTGCAGACCAACTGTTTAAAGAAACTACGTCTACGGAAATGACATGCGAAAAATTAAAAAACCATCTGTTACAGGTTAAATCCACCAAGAGTCGGAAGATACCTTCCCAACCGCCAGTTAGAGCGTTTCTGCATTCAGGCCAAGGTTCTGGCCGGCTGATCTGCAGAGGTTGTGGAATGGAGGGCCACACTAAGGCCAACTGTTCCAACGAAGGCTTGAGGCAGTGTTATTATTGCCTCAAACTCGGTTCTCACCTTGCACATGAGTGCAACAAAAGCAAAGCAGATGAGGAGAAGGGACGGGCAACTGCAACCAGCTACGGCCCACCCTCAAAGAGAGGGAGCTGGACAGGCCGAGGGAGCCGGTCTACTGCGATCAGAGACCGGACATCTGAGACGGCAGCGTCTGGCAGCACATCAGCTGCTCCTGCCAACCATGGAGCGAGAGGCACCAGGGGGACATTGACCCGAGGCAGAGGCTGTGGACGAGGCGGACCACAGAGGGGTGCAGGCCACCCTAGGCCTCAGCAAGGGACATCGCTCCAAGCTATCGCCGAGGATTACCAAGGTAACAAAGCGAACTGCTGTAATAAAGAATTGTTAAAATTTATAGCGGACTCAGGTGTAACCAGCACCTGAGCAGATCAATGTACTTTGACAAATTTGACTCTCGAGCGATTACGAAGGTAGATTGCGCAAACAAAGATAGCACGTTTAGGACTGACGGTAGTGGGTCTACTAAAGTAGTTACAGAGGATAATGATACATTTACCTTAAACAATATTTTGTTTTCAAAAGATCTGTCATTCAATTTGTTATCTTTGAGACGTTTCATAGATCAGGGACTTGAGATTTACTTGAATAATAAAATCATTAATATTTATAATCCAGAACTGGATAAAAGTATTTTGACAGGAGAGTACAAGAAACCATTCTGGACTATTAAATTAGTGTTAAGTAAAGATGCAGTAACTAAATCTAATCCGAAAATCATGTATAACACTAGAAGTAAAAAGAACTCTACCAAAATAAACGACTCTGATATAAACAAATCAGTAACGAGCAAGTCTAGTGTAGACAAGAATAGGGAACTCAATGATATAGGAACAGACTTTTTACAAACGTCTAGCAACAGAAAAACACACAAAACAGATACTAGTCAGGTCGATAAGATAGATGAGTTCAAAAATCACAAGAAACCTAGAGAGGAAATTTCAGAAGCCATGCTGTGGCATATCAGACTAGGACATGTATCTAAGAAATATTTACTCGTGTTAGCCAAGCAAAATGATAAGTTAATGAACATCGAGAATATAGACAAAGATAAGACCATACAAGATTGTCGAATTTATATGCAAGCGAACAGTGTCAAACTTCCGTTTAACAAGATTAGAGATAGGGCAACGAGACCGTTACAGATAGTTCATGGAGATACTATGGGTCCCATCAGCCCAGAATCACATCCAGGAAAATGTAAATTTGTTCTTGTTTTAATCGATGATGCAACTAGAGCTGCTCTAACTTATCCAATGCAAAGTAAAACTGAAGTGCCAGAGCACATAGAGTCATTTGTAAAAAGTCTTCGTAATTTGGTGGGTGCTGATAAAAAATTCTGTTATCTAAGATGCGACAGGGGAACAGAGTTTGTTTGTCAGGCTACTAGAGAGGTCTTAGACAAATACGGTGCAGAACTGCAACTAGCTTGTCCTGATACACCTCAACACAACGGTGTTGCCGAACGGTTTAATCGAACGTTAGAGAATAAAGTAAGAGCCATGATGCTGGACACTGGCTTACCGCTTTCGTATTGGGATCTGGCTGTAAAAACAGCTGTTTATATTTATAACAGGACACCTCACAAGTCGGTGGACATGCTGGCGCCTTTGAGTAAAATCTTGCCAAATCAGACTGAATGCGTGAGCCAGGTCAAGCGTTTTGGATGCGCAGCGTATATTAAAATAGCTCGCGGCACAGATACCAAGTTTTCACCCCAAGCAAAGCTAGGATTTTTAGTTGGATATCTAAGTACAGGATACACGATACTTGTACCAAGCGAAAATAAATTATATGACTGTAAGCATGTGAGGTTTGTAGAAAACTTAACATATAAAGACTTTCAAAGTAAAAGCATAGAAAACGGTCAATCAGAATTAAACTTTGAAAAGCAATCAGAGTCCGAGACTGTGTAAGAGTTGACATTAGAAACAGTAGAATCAGTAGGTGAAGTCAAAGAGACAGTAAGCAAAGTAAAACGAAAAAGAGGTAGACCTATAAAGAATCCCGTAGCAATGTTCTTCGTAACTGATGATTCTGAGATACAAGAATTTAATTTTGATAGAGAATTTAGCGACCTTAAATATCATGCTCTTCTAGCAAAAATCTTAGGTGACCCACAAACGTTTAAACAAGCTGTAAACTCGCCAGAGAGAGAACACTGGTTAAGAGCAATTAAATCAGAACTAGATTCTATTAAAGAAAAACAAGTGTACACTGTAGTAGAAAGATCTAATGTATCAATGAATAACTCCAGACCGAATATAATCGACTCCAGATGGGTCTTTAAGCGAAAAACGAATAAACAGGGCGAAACTAAATTCAAAGGTCGATTAGTTATTCGGGGATTTAAAGATAAAAATGTGTATGACTTACGTGAAACATACGCCCCCATATCCAGGATGTCATTGATAAGAGCCTTCTTCTCGATTGCAAATAAATTAAATTACACGATTTAGTAACTCGATGTTGAAACTGCATTCTTGTATGGTGACTTATCAGAGGACATTTATATGGAAATTCCAGAGGGAGTTCAGATTACCAGCGATACCAGAAAAAGATTTCTATGGAAGTTAAACAAGTCACTTTATGGATTAAAGATAAGTCCCAAGAAGTGGAATGATAAATTTTCAAGTGTAATGACTAAGCTAGGCTTCAAATTAAACAATATAGATCCGTGCTTATACATTAAACACTCAGGTGTAGATACAATCCTTGTTGTACTGTATGTTGACGACATATTGTTAGCCAGTTCAAACAACGAAGTCTTGAACACGTTGAGCAAAAATCTAATGAATTTAAAATCAAAGAATTTTTAGGGATAAAGATAGACAGAGATCCAACTGAGCGTGTTATCAAAATGAGCCAGACTAAATTTATAGAAAAGATGCTGAGTAGATTTGGTTTTGAAACCTGCAGACCAGTTAGTAGACCAATGAGGCAACTAGAGGTTACTAGCTACGGTAAAAAAGAGAGGAAGGAAACTCCTAATAGACTGTATAGAGAGGCTGTCGGCTCTCTACTCTATTTGGCAAATGCTACAAGGCCAGACATTTCGTATGCGGTAAATGTACTTAGCAGGCATCAGGTCAACCCTACTATTCAGGAATGGAATATGGTTAAGAGAGTATTTCAATATTTGTCAGGAACACGAAACTATCAGTTGACTTTCAATCGAACAGATGAGGGGTTGATAGCTTACTCTGATGCCAGTTTAGCAGACTGTAAAAATTCTCTGACTACGTGTGGCTACGTCATTCGACTGTTCGGTAACACAGTGGCGTGGAGAACGCACAAGCAGCAGAGCGTTGCTCTGTCCACTTGTCAATCAGAGTATGTAGCCATGAGCGAAACTTGTCAGGAAAGTATGTCCTTACATAACTCAGTGGCGATTATGCTAGAGCGTAATTTATATCCACTGACATTGTACTGCGACAATATGGCAGCCATTTCTTGCGCGAAAGTAAATGGTGGTAATCGATTAAGACATATGGTCGAAAGAAGGGAACATTATGTAAAAGAATGTGTTAATAAGAATTATATCAAAATAGAATGCGTTAACTCCAAGAGTCAGCTGGCCGACATATTTACAAAGGCTTTGCCTAAACAATTACATAACGACTTATTGAATCTTATATTTAATATGTAACTAATTAATTTATGTGTCAATTTTTAGAGTTTCCTGAGGAGTTCGAAGACGAGGACGAGCAGCCCGAGTCGTCCATACAGGAAGAAGCCTGGGATTGAGAGGGAGTGTTCCTCAAGTGAGAGGGAGTGTTGTATATAACCGATAGGTCCACTTGGGACTCTCCCCTCTACGCACATGCGCGAGCTCGTCGAGCTGCGTCGCTCGGCTCGCCGCAGTAGTTCGCCGCCGGCACTCCTCGAGAGCGCACGTTTTCTTGACCCACAGTGGTGTATTGTTCTCTAATAAACGCCTTTTCCAAGATACCCTTTGTTCATCTATTTTATTTACGAGACTCACCCAACCTGATCCCAACACAACTCTCTACATCTTTGTTAATAATCGTTTAATTGAAAAAAGAAAAAATATGTGTCGATTATTGCTTCCTTCCTAAGGAAGCCTTGTAATAGTGATTTTTTGAGTTTGTGTAAAAACATGTAGAAAGTGTGTTTTGATGTATTTTTAGTCGAAAAATAGTGTTTTTAGAAAATGTCCGTATGGATGTGTGTGTGTGTGTGTGTGTGTGTGTGTGTGTGTTCGTTCGTCGACATCTGTATCTCAGCTTCTACTCAGTGGATTTTGATCCACCAACTCTCATTTTCTTCGTTTTTACTATAGCATGATGGGAAAACAGTCCGTTTCACATTTTGTAGGCGTGTTTTGCTTCCTCCTCAAGAGGAAGCTTTGTAATAGTAAAATTTTCAGTTTTGCTAATACTTCGTGGAAACGCATTTGGAGGTGATTGGAGTACGAATCATACGTTTTTAGAAAATGTCCGTGCGGATGGCTGTGTGTGTGTGTGTATGTGTGTGTGTGTGTGTGTGTGGTGTGTGTGTGTGGTGTGTGTGTGTGTGTGGTGTGTGTGTGCGTGTTGTGTGTGTGTGTGTGTGTGTGTGTGTGTGTGTGTGTGTGTGCGTGTGGTGTGTGTGTTGTGTTGTGTGTGTGTGTGTGTGGGTGTGTGTGTGTGTGTGTGTGTGTGTGTGTGTGTGTGTGTGTGTGTGTGTGTGTGTGTGTGTGTGTGTATGGGTGTGTGTGTGTGTGTGTGTACGTATAAACCGCCATAATTTTGGAACCCATTGCGACGGATCGTAATAAAATTTGACATGCGTATATTTTTTCTAAAATTCTGACTTTAGGTCATTTTTTGTTTTATGATTCTGACCATTTTATGGCCTATATAGCCATTTTTCTATTTTTTGATAAAAATATTTTTGCTTTTTTATAATGATATGATTTATACAATATATTCAACAATAGTGTATCTAAAAGAACATAAATTTGTCCTACTTTTTCACCGCAAGAATTTTCTCTAAGCATTGATCTGATCGAATAAGAATTCATTTTATGATATAAAAAGTAATTTTTCGAAAAACATATATATCTCAAAAAATAAATAGTTAAATGTTTTTAAAAAATTCATGACAATAAAAAACAGCGATATCTACCAGTTGTAAAAATTTTAAGCAATTTTGGCTACTAGTTTTTGAGATAAAAATCAAAAACTAAAAAAAATGTTTTTTTTATGTCGTACGATTACGTGAGTAAAAAGGTTTAAATTGAGTTGAAATTTTAGGAAAAGATTGATCTTTTGATCACTTCGGCTAGGTTCTTTTTGTAGCTTATGAAACCTTTTAGTTTAAAAGATATTAAGATTCAAATTCTTCAACTGTCACCCTGTATACTCTGTGTGACTGAACATTATTATTTTTGTTAAACCATATAATTTGATAATTAAAGCTTAGTATGTTTTGAGAGTTTTCATGGTTTTATAAAAAGTCCGTGAAGATGGTTTTGTCTGTGTGTGTGTGTGTGTGCGTGCGTGCATGCGTGCGCAATTTTGTAATTTGCAGTTGTTAATGTTATTAACGATTCCGCAATTACTTAACTTGGTGTACAAAACCAATTAGTTTCGAAGATATGAAGTTCAAAATTTTTTTCCTCACCCTGTATACTATGAATCGTTATTTTTACGTGACGCGATAACTGGAGTAAAAAGGCAATAATCAATTTAAAATTTCCGATTTAGTTAGTATTATATAGCATCTTGATCCCTTTCTTTGGGTTGTTTACGATACCAGTTAGTTTCGAAGATATGAGAGAGAGAGAGAGAGAGAGAGCTTTAATTATATATATGTAATTGATTCAAAATAATTGTATCCATAAAACAAAAAAAAATTGATAGATTTATATATGAAGTAAAAACAATTCTGATATTAAGCAATACATACTGTTGAAGGAAGCTACGTGCCAAAGAATCGGCAGCGGTTTTTTTCGATATTCTACCTGATGGACCTGATGAATTTTTTCATGCAAGTTCCCCATTGGGGATATCCAGAGCCGACAAGCATGCGCTGGACGCGAGTGGCCGCGTTTTGATATAGAGCGCATGCGCGTCGGCCACAGTTAACAAGCGGCCGGCACTGGCCAAAATTTTTTAAAGTTTGAATTAACCGTGTTTGTTATATTAGAACTTATTACAGAATAAGTATTAACAGTGGTTTAGAGGTAATAGCTGAACGGCAATATTGGAGGGTACTTAAGGAGCAAGAATTAAGGGGCAGTAATTGAGAGGCAGTAATTCAAGGGCACTAATTAAGGAGCACAATTCTTGAATCGGCAGCGGCGAAACTTTTTTGATAATATATAGAGCCTACAGAATCTATAGTAAAGAATTCTAAAATCTACATTTGAGACGATACACATTGAGAGGGAAAATTGAGGGGGAAAATTGAGGGGGGAAATTGAGGGGGATTAATTGAGGGGGATTAATTGAGGGGGAACAAATCTGAACCGGCGGCGGCGAAACTTTTTTATAATATAGAGAGATAAAAACTGTCGTTTTCACGACAAAAAAAAAAACAAAAATAACGTAGAACAAGCGCAGTTTTGTGAGTTCTCTCTCTCTCTCTCTGCGAAAAATCTTGCGCATGCGTGGACTCATGGAAAACTGTATTTAAGTCGTTGCGACTGAGCGCGAGCATTCATTCTTGAAACTTTCTTCAAAGTGACAAGAGCATCATGATCTCCACGGAGTATTACATTTTTACCATCGACTATCTGAGATTGTGTGCCCATCGCCTAGACGATGCGGACGCCGACGACATCCAGCGCTGGATGGATATTGCGCGAGCAGCCATCGATTCGTTGAATGCTCTTCTAGAGCAATCAACTAATTCAGTTGGTAAACTTCGTCAACTGCAGAACTTCCATGCTCATTTCCAGAGCATTTGGAGAGTTCTCGAAGGCGGCTTGAAGCGAGGAGGTCTCCGTGTCACGTTACGGCTTCGAAGAAAGAGAAGCATGCACATCTTCTCTTCGTACAAGACCACTACGAAGATGAGAACAATGACTACGACGACGACGACGAGGATGACGAAGTCCCCTCCTTGAAATTCCACTATGTGTGGATAAAATACTTATCGCGACTGGTCTCCTCTCAGCTGAGCTCTCGCAAAGCGAAGCAATTCATATGCGATCGCTGTCTGCACTATTTTTGGTCTGCAGACAAACTAGCGGAGCATGAGAGAGACTGCACGAAGCTCAATAGCTTCAAAGTCAAACTCCCGGACGTGACAAACAACAAGTTGATATTCAAAAATTTCCGCTACGAGGAGCGTTCGCCGTTCGTAGTGTACGCTGACTTTGAATGCCTGCTCAAACTTGTCGAACATAGCAAGTGTGCTTATTAAGAGCACGAAGCATTCAGCGTGGATTACTACGTAAAGTGCAGCTTCGACGATTCCAAGTCAACGTACAAGAGCTACAGGAAGACAGCCATGGATGAAGAAGGAGCGGCTAAATGGTTCACTGCGAGCCTTCAAGAGCTCGGTCAAGAACTCGAGCAGCTCTACGAACATCCAGTTCCCATGGATGAGTTGACTCATGAAGAAAGACGCGAATACATCTGGGCTAAGGTTTGTCACGTCTGCAGTCGACCTTTCACCGAGCAGGTGAAAGAAAGTCAAGGATCATTGCCACTTCACGGGGAAGTATCGCGGTCCGGCTCACAACGGCTGAAACATTAATTACAAGGATTCGAGGACGATACCAGTCGTCTTTCACAACTTGAGTGGCTACGATTCGCATGTCTTCATCAGAGAGATCGCTACTGGGTTTCCGGGCCGTATCGTCCTCCTACCTCAGACGAAGGAGCGTTACATCTCCTTCGCCAAATTCATGGGGAAGAGCGAAGTCAACTTTCGTTTCCTCGACTCTATTCGCTTCATGGCCTCCTCCTTGGATAAGCTGGCATCCTATTTGCAAGAGTTGAAGACCGTCGAGGCAGTCTTCGAGAAGGACGACGGCTACAGCGCTCAACAGATCGATCTGCTGAAACGTAAGGGAGCGTTTCCTTACGAGTTCGTGTCTACGCTGGAGAAACTCAAGACGACTAGTCTACCAGCTCAGTCCGAGTTTTACAGCACCCTGACAGACAGCGACATCTCCAGCGATGACTACGAGTACGCGAAGGAAGTCTGGAAAGCTTTCAATATTCAGACGCTCGGCGAGTACTCCGATCTGTATCTCAAAACAGATGTGCTACTACTCGTCGAGATCTTCGAGAATTTTCGAGACAACTGCATGGAGGCTTACGGTTTGGTTGCTGCTCACTATTACATGACTCCCGGTCTCTCGTGGGAGGCGATGCTCAAGTTTACAGGCGTCGAACTCGAGCTGCTCACCGATATCGAGATGCTACTCTTTATCGAGCGAGGCATTCGTGGAGGGGTGAGTCAGTGCTGCAATCGCTATGCAGAAGCCAATAACGAGTACATGGGCGAGGATTACGATCCGTCGAAGGAGAGCAAGTACTTGATGTACTTCGACGTCAACAATCTGTACGGATGGGCCATGACGCAATCTCTGCCTTGTTCTGGTTTCAAGTGGATCGAGGACATCGAGAACACGAGTTTCGACGTGGCCGACGACAGTCCCATCGGCTATATTCTCGAGGTAGATCTAGAGTATCCGGAGAATCTCCACGACTCTCACAAAGATCTACCTCTCTGTCCGGAGCATAGAGCAGCGCCAGAGTCTAAGCAAGAAAAGCTGATGACCACGTTGCACGATAAGGAGCGCTACGTCCTCCACTACCGAACTCTCAAGCAGGCGCTCAAACATGGTCTCCGCTTGAAGAAGATTCACCGAGCTCTGAGTTTTAATCAGAAGGCTTGGCTCAAGGACTATATAGATCTCAACAGTGAGATGCGCAAGAGAGCCAAGAACGAGTTCAAGAAGAATCTCTTCAAGCTGATGAACAACGCAGTCTACGGCAAGACGATGGAAAACGAGCGGAAGCGAGTCGATGTCAAACTCGTGAATAAGTGGAAAGGACGCTACGGCGCTGAGGCTCTCATAGCTAAGCCAAACTTCCACAGCTCCTCCATCTTCGATCAGAACCTCGTCGCCATTCAACTGGCTCGCACCGAGATCAGCATCACGAAACCCATCTACGTGGGACTCAGCGTTCTCGATCTTTCAAAGTCGTTAGTGTACAGATTTCACTACGACTACATGAGGAGTCGATTCGGTGACAATTGTAAACTATTGTACACCGACACCGACAGCCTGGTGTACGAGATCGGCGAACGCGATGTCTACGAAGTTATGAAGGAGGATCTCCACGAGTTCGACACGTCGGACTATCCGGAAGACAACCCGTACGAGATGCCGCGCGCCAATAAGAAGATCGTCGGCCTCATGAAGGACGAATGCAATGGCAAGATCATGACGGGCTTCGTCGGCTTGCGTAGCAAGATGTACGCTGTCCGTATCCAAGGTCAGCAGAACTCCATCAAGAAGGCTAAAGGTGTGAAGAGCGCCATCGTGAAGAAAACGCTCACCTACGATGACTACGTTCACTGCCTATTCGAGAACACTACGATCTCGAGAGAGCAGTGCAACATTCGTTCTCGTCTCCACGTCCTGAGGACGGAGAAAGAGACCAAAGTAGCTCTAAGTCCCAACGACGATAAGCGATATTTGCTCAAAGGGGAAACCGATACGCTTCCTTGGGGCCATACAGAGCAAGATCATCGAAATAGAGGGCGCTCGCAAGAGAGCGGCGGCGGCTCCTGACGAGGTAGAGGGCACCAGCAAGAGACCGCGAGTGGAGGGAGTCGCGAGCGGAGTGGAGGGGATAGGCGCTGCAGAGCGAATATAAGCCGAGCAGTCGCCGGCAAGAAATCACTCGCTTTACAGCAGCAGCACAAGCAGCAGTAAAAAAAAGTACAACAGCAGCAGCAGTTACCGAAGAAGATGGATCTCCAAAAGTTGAACGAAGTCACCAAGACAAAGGAGTTCCTGCCAACGAAGAAGATCACCGAGCTGAAGGATGGCCATGTCTACAAGGTCACCAAGCTCAGGATGGTGAGCACAAGATATGGAAGGAGGACGGTGGCTGAGCTCGACGATGCGGTACAGACATTCCTTCCTCAACGCTTCGCGTAGCTTCGAGAAGAACGAAGAGTTCTTCAATCAAACAGCAGAAGAAGCCTCCAGCTCCAAGTTGTTCCTGACCAAGAAAGAAGGCAGCAACATTGTATTCTCCTCTACCCCCTGATCCTTATATGTTTATATAATAAATTATATTTTTTGAAATAAAAAAAAATGTCGTTTTAACGACAAAAAAAAACGTAGAAAACGAGGAACAAATATTTGGAGAGGGGAAATGTGAATATAAGTCAGGCTTCTGCCGGCATTATTTTATATCATTTGCTCAGCAGTAGCAGCTGCAGCAGGACGATGGCGAAGACGATGACTGACTTGGATGAAGATGTGCCGTACATGGTTATAGAGCTCCATCTCGTCAACACAGAGTCAGGATCGCAAGCTGTGGCTCGTCTGAACGATTCATCTCAGCTTCTTCTACCACAACGTTTCGTCGAAGTCTTCGAGAACGACGATGAATACTTCTACAGATTGGCAGCTGCAGCCAATACCTACAGACTATTCGTTACAAAGCAGAAGGACAATAGCCTTGTATTTTCTTTTATTTGATGTACTTCTCTATCTCTCTCATTAAGTAATAATTATAATGTATAAGCTTATGTTGTAATAAATATATGTATTTATATAAATAAACTGTCGTTTTCACGACAAATACAAAAGCATAACGAGGAATAAAATTTATTTACACTGTCTGAGATTTATCGATCCACGTATTGTGAGTATTGTCAAATCCAAGCCACTTTACGAATACTTCATTACCTCGTCTCTTCAAGACTTTCTCAATGAGATAGACGTCCGGATGAGCAGTCTTCGAGAGTTCTTGCTCGTAAAAGCAGCCAGCGATGGGTTCATCACGAAAGTCTTTGAGTTGATAAGTCACTGGTTGTGTGCGTCTGACACGAGAGATAGTAAATATCTCGGTCGACCAGTTGGCTGTATAGCCTTTTTCGAACAAATTTTTCGCTCTGCTCACTCGAACTTTGTCATTGACTTTGAACTTTGGTTTCGACGTCTGCTGCTTAGCTACCTCGTGAGCTTTCATAACTCGCTTGACATTGGCAGCCGTTACATCCTTAGGCTTCATACCGATAGTACGATGCTTGCGACTGTTGTACGCAGTCAACAGTTTACTCAGTAAATCATACCATTTGAAATTACCGCGTAAACTAAACTGCTTCCACATAGCATTTTTTAACGTACGATTGAAACGTTCGCAGATAGCGGCCTTGAAAGGAGCTCGTGATGCCGTGAGAAAGGGTGGTGGAAAGGATAGCGTACTCATACCGCGAGTTCTACTACTACCCCATAAAGTAGGTGGATTTCTTCCTTTCCTCATACCCATTTTCGCTGGACTAAGTGCCGCGGGTGCTCTGGCTGGAGGAGCTGCTGGTATTGCCAAGGCAGTCAACGACTCCAAGGCTGCAAAAGATCAGCTGGAGGAGACTCGTCGTCATAACAAAGCGATGGAAAATATCAGCGTAGGAAAAGGACTCTGTTTGAAGGCCACCAAATCTGGATTGGGTCTTCATCTCAAGCCCTATCGCGGTAGCACTCTGAAGAAAAAACAAACTTCTTTGAGATAAGTTTGCCACAGAGGGCGCTGACAGACGTGGACATCGTGAAGTATGCTAAAATCTTGAAAATTCCTTATTTTCGAGGTGTATACATGCGTAATGCGATGCCTGCGAGTGGTCCACGAAAGTGTGAATCAGCTGTCGTAAACTTGGACGATGCGAGCGGACCTGGAACTCACTGGGTAGCGTATCGCAAATGAGACAACAACGTCGTTTCCCCTATAGCACCCGATAATTTGGCAACATTGCCTCAACATTGCATTGCAAGACTGGCTAGATTCGGCAATATTGCTAGCGCGTAAAACAACATTGCTGCAACCATTAGGCAATGCTGTCACGCACCAAAATGTCCGCTTTTTCATTGCAAGGCTGGTTATCTCCCACAGAAATCCCACTATTTAGGGAACATTGCTAATAATACTGCGCTAACGTTAAAATATTTTCGCATCATTATAAAAATTGTTATAATGATGCGAAAATATTTTAAGGTTAGCGCAATATTAGTTAAATATTACACAATCTAGTAGCAATGTTTCTTAAATAGTTGCAGGAATATTAATAAGGCTTCATGCAATATTGCACAATCTGGTAACGCAATCTTCGGGCAATGTTCCCAAAATATTGGGATCTCTGNCCTTATTTTCGAGGTGTATACATGCGTAATGCGATGCCTGCGAGTGGTCCACGAAAGTGTGAATCAGCTGTCGTAAACTTGGACGATGCGAACGGACCTGGAACTCACTGGGTAGCGTATCGCAAACGAGACGACAACGTCGTTTACTTCGATAGTTTCGGCGATTTACAGCCTCCCTTGGACTTGATGCTGTACTTGGGAGTGAACGAGATCCAGTACAATCACGAAAGATATCAAGACTACAACACTTTTAACTGCGGACTTCTTTGTCTGCAGTTCTTGTGCAATAAGCTATATAAGAGACGACGTCGGTGAATGCACATTCATTTAGCATTCGACAGTCAGTATGGATAGCTCATTTACACTGAGTCTCTCCGGAACTTCATCTGTACTCGAAGCTCAATATTTTCCACCCATAGAGCTCTCAGCACAAAAGAACTACGTTCTCGGTTTAGTTGAATTGCTAACGTTCAACTCGATTCCAAATATCGACGTAGACAATAACAAGTTTTACGTCGGTACGGAAGAAGTCAGCTTACCTACGGGAAGTTACGAAATCGAAGATATCGACGTTTATCTTCGTGAAACTCTATCTCCCAAGGGTATATCATTCAGTCTCAAGCACAACAATAATACGCTTCGTAGTGTGATAAAGTGTAATCATCCGATCGACTTTCGTCCTCGAGACTCGATTGGCTCTCTGCTGGGCTTCACCGAGCGAATTTTGAAGAAGGACGTGAGTCACAGTTCGGATAGACCGGTGGCTATTCTAAAAGTCAACGCTCTGCGAGTTGAGTGTAACATCACCTCGGGCGCCTATATAAACGGACAGCGCGTACACACAATTCACGAGTTCTTCCCTGCTGTACCTCCAGGATACAAGATCATCGAAATTCCATCGCAAGTAATTTATCTACCAATCACCGTGAGAAGCATAGATCAGCTTCAAGTGCGCATAGTGGATCAAGACAATCGCTTGGTTAATTTTCGCGGAGAGATAATTACTATCAGATTACATCTCAAGCAAGTATAATGGGTATCGTTTACAATACCAAGATTGGAGCTGGCTATATAAGCAAGCCGTCGAGTCGCAGCGACATCAGTCGTCAGCGAATAGCCAAAGCGCTAACACGGCAAAATATAGACTTCTTAAAGAGTCTCAAGTTCAGAGTACACCCTCGTGGAAAATAATGCAGGATATTCTGAGTATACAGGCGCCGGTGGCCTTCCATGAGTCTGTGGCTCATTACGAGTTGCACGCCTATCAGCCCTACACGCCAACTGGATACAACAACAGCAATGAGATTCGCATAGCCATTCAACATCAAGATTTATATGTTCTTCCCTCGCGCAGCTCGCTGCATATCCACGGCAAGCTGACGAAAGCCGACGACACCGCGGTTCAGCGTACGAAGTTGGTGAACAACGCAATATGCCACATGTTCGAGGAGATTCGCTACGAAATGAATGCTGTGGAAATCGACAGATCAAAAAATGTCGGTCTAAGCACACTCATGAAAGGTTGGGTTTCTTTCAATCCCAATCAGAGCTCGATACTAGAAAATGCCGGCTGGTTAGACGTCGAGGAGACGTTTCAAGTGACGAATGATGATGGCTATTTTGATATCAACATACCTCTCAGTATGATACTCGGCTTTGCCGAGGACTATCGCAAGATAGTAGTCAACGTCAAGCACGAGCTCATACTCACGAGATCGCGAAGCGATGAACGCCGACACGCAGACGGCTGCTCAGAATGCGCCTGGCGTTTACGAGGATATCAAGATTGGACTATTGAGAATCGAGTGGCTCATGCCCTACGTTGTCGCCTCCAATGTGCACAAAATTCGTCTGCTGAATTCCGTCGAGAAGAACAAGCCGATCAGTATGAGTTTTCGTAGTTGGGAGTTGTACGAGTATCCGCTTCTTCCCGTCTCCACGAAGCACGCGTGGACTGTGAAAACGTCGAATCAGCTGGAGAAGCCGAGATTCGTCATTCTCGGTTTGCAGACTAATCGAAAGAATCTGAAAACTGCGAATGCGAGTCGCTTCGATCACTGCAATCTCAGCAACGTCAAACTCTTCCTCAATTCCCAGTATTATCCCTATGGAAATTTGAATCTGGATATAGATCGAAATCAGTACTCTGTACTGTACGATATGTATACAAATTTCCAGAACTCATACTACGACAAGAATCCCAAACCACTGCTCAAGAAGACGGACTTTATCACGCACATACCTCTCATCCTACACGATCGCATCATTCAGTATAGTCCAGTCAGCGGAGACGTGAAGAAGCTCGTGTGATGGAGTACGCTGTGGATATGCAAGGCTTCAAGCAGCCTGGAAACGATTTCGTTCTCAAGGAGTTGGCTATTGTCTCGCTCGCGGATGACGAGAGTGAACCTGTAGTCCTGCTATTTCAAGAACCATTTCCCTGGAAAAGACTTACGGAAAAGTATAGGAAAGAGAATGAGTGGCTTCAACGCAGTCATCATGGTTTGATTTTCCACTTCTTTCTTTTATTCTCATCATTAAAAACATTAATTACGAGTATTTTTAGTCTTTATTACAGCCTACTACGGGTCTGCAACTTAAGCAAATTCATTATTTCACGGTGTAATAATCGGCTATTCAAGTCACAGATAAGCGTGACTTACGTGCGAGTTTAGGTCACGCAGTGCTATAAAGAAATATTTTTCTAAAAGCTACACAGCTACACATGCTCGTCTCAAAATTTAAACGTCCATAGACAATATTCAACAATTTCCTTTTGAAAATCAAAAACATAATTAAATGAATGCAAGTTATACCAAGCATAAGAATCATTTCTTTCACGATGCGACATTGAATCAGGGCCGTAAAATTCTAATGCAGGTAGTGGGTCTATGTATTTGTGGTTAGCAGCGGTATTAAAAAAGTGCGGGAAATAGCCTTTTTTATTACTTGGTGGTAAATCAAATGTTTTTGGTAATGAACTTAACTTCATATGAAAATAATTCAAACTGTTGATAAATTTTGTTCTACCTAACTGCAATGTAATTATGTTTTGACCGTTTAATATTACACTTGGAAAAACTTGACTTGATTGTTCTGCTAATTCCTTCAGAATAAATTGCGCGTCAAAACCTCGCGTATGGGCAATGCATACTATCTGAACAAAATCAGAGCGTTCGCGAACACTTATGTCGATCAATCGTTTGATGGGCTACTCATGAAAAACATATTCTCTTATACCACAACTCGAACACCATTGAGATAAATCATCGATTTCGATACAATCTGTACATGCCTACTATGCATAAATTCGGTACATGTATTTTAGTTGTTGCATCTTTATAAGCTATGTCTTGCCGAGTCTCGAAATCATAAAACATTAAAAGCTGTTTTTTTACGTTTCTGATTATTTTCTACAGGTTTATCGATTATTAGCTGCATTTCACCACATTTCATTATAGCTGTGATTCTTTTTACAGTACTGATGCCAATGAATACCGCACGTATGCCTACCACGATTGCAATTAATTAATTTTCAACAGAATTTACACATTTTTAATACATCAAATAATTTTTTATTATTTTTTTCTATAAGAACATTTTGTCTTATGGTGTTCAAAACAATCAAACCCGAAAAAATCACGAATACACAAACGACATTTAATAATTTCAACATTATTTTCGCTTGCATTACAAGGTGGTGAGATAAAGCATCGTAGAAAAATACGTTTGCATGTGTGCTGATCAACATGATGATAACGTTTGTTGCAAAATTCACAAAAAATTTAGTTCTCGCAGCACCAGTAAAGTTCAATATAGTATCAAAATGATGCTTACAGGGAAAGCTACCAGGCTCCGGGAAGGGAAATTACTAAGTAATTCCCATAAATCCTCGTAATTAAAATTTTCTACAGTCCTCAAAGATAATCTGGCTGCACCGTGTTCAAAATATCTACTCCTCACACTTATGCCTATTAAATCGGTTTCATGCGTTTCTAATGAACACAAATACGCATGAATATCGCGTATCGCGAGTTCTAGCCAGACTAATGTATTTATGTCCTCGTCTGTCGGATCATTTATACGTAGTGAAAATCTTTTTCCTAACAAACTAAACTTACGGATTAATTGCTCGCTCTCCTCAGCGATCACAAATCTCTCGCCCGGAGGTCGAATTTCAGCTCCCTCCCTTCGTGTGGTACCAGAGCTTACTTGTAGCCACGCCTCCTGTCGCTCTGCGCTTCCTCTTGTAGCCACATGTATCGATGAATTTGGAGATAATTATTACCTGATAATTTAAGACAATTTTTGTATTTTAAAATCAATATTTTTTACAATGAAATTATGTTGTCCTAGGACCATAAAAACTTTCCCGAACACATTCTTAAACTTTAAATAAATGTTTCTCTGTATATAAAGCCGAACTTTTGTCCTCGATCATATCGTGAAACCGTTGGATTTCTTGAGCTCTAGAAAGATTTTAAAAATTAGTCTACTATTTAATCTGCTTTAAAAAATAAGTTAATAAAAAAACTTACATTCGTTTACACGCTGCTCCTCGTCTTCTGATATTACTCGAACATCTTCTATTGTTGTAGTAGTTTCCTCTCTCTCATCTACGGCTGAACCCTCCGTACTAGTGTCGCTCTCGCTATCAACGCTTGAATCACCATCGTGATCTGATAGTACTCGAACATCTTCTATTGTTGTAATTGTTTACTCTCTCTCATCTTCGGATGAACACTCCGTATTAATGTCGCTCGCAGTATCAACCCTTGCAGCGTCATCGTGATGATCATCTTCATCGTCATCATCACCGTCATCGGTGTCCTCATCGTCAGTACTATTATTTTCTTCTTCTTTTCTATTACTGGAAAATGACACGTCACTGTCGAATCCAATGTCAGCCAGTAGGTTCCTTAATGCAAAAATAACATTTGAATAAATAAATCACGATAAAAAGAAAATAAAAATTATATTAAACCGTTACTTACCACATTCCTCACTATATGCAATTATTATTTTATCCAGTATGCTCGTGTTCTGCATGTTCGTCGATACTATGTACTCCCCGACTATTATTAAAGACGCTCGTGTAAAAATCCCCTCTCCGTGGAATCGCGCTATTCGTCGTAATCCACATCTTGATAATAATTTTTATACTAATATTAGGTTATATTACCTGTATTTTTACCGAGGTAAATCCATATTAGCATCTACTTACCCATGGTGACTCTCCGTATACTGTTTTGATCATTTTGGCACTGCCTGTAGGATTCAATGTGACCATATGGTTTGATTGGGCTAAAATTATAGGAGCATGCTTTGTACACTTATACTTTTGGTATAAATGAAGGGATTTTGATTTGAATTCTTAGAAAATCTTTTATGAAAAAAATGTGGCATAAATAGGTTAAAAAAGGCAAAAAATTAAGTATTTTCATTGTCAAACATTTTCTAGTTACTCTCAGATACTCGCAGGTATCCTACGTCCAGGGGGGGAGTTCGCTTCCTACGGGGGTTGGCGTCCCCGGACTGCCCGAGCAAGCAGGGCAGTACAAAGGTCGCCTCGTGTGCGACTGGAGGACTGTTCCTGCGACCTTAGGGGGAGTGCCGCGTACTCCGGTCTGCACGCTCCACAGGAATTGTGATCCTGAGGTACCCAAGCTACGGTGCGCCGTGCGACCGGGCGGCCTGACTGCCGTCTCTCTTGGCCGCTCGCGCCCTGCTCAGTCTCCCGGGCTGAGCTCTTAAGCCTGAGCACGGAGGGTACAGCTCGAAAACTGGGTTGCTGGCGCTCCCAGGCTGCCGGATAGTACAGGGGCCCGGGTCTGTCTAGCCAACAGGACCTGGCTGCCTTATCAACCGGCGAAAATCTTCTTGGCCGTAGTAGTGCCGGATGGCGTCCGGAAAAGGGCCCTGCTGAGGTCAGGGGGGGCCTTGCCGAGGCCACCGTGACTGGCGAAGGATGCCCGCGATGGGATGCGAGGCAGGGGACAACGCGAGTGGCCGGGGAGTGGCGGAATGACTTAAACGGCGCACGTGCGTAGGGGAGGTAGGGAGAAAAAAAGAAAAGAAATGAAAGCGAATAAAAAGCAGAGCCTACTAATAGCGCCAGAACCAACGACATCGGGGTTCCCAACCCCCAAGCCAGGACAACAAGATGACCACTTGGCGGCCCTGAAGGATACAATCAGGGAAACAATCGAGTACGCCGAGGGTAGAACCAACGTGCACGGGCCAATTAAAACGGGCCTCGCGAAGGCGTTGGAAGAGCTAGGAAAGATAGAAGTAAAAAGTACGTCATTCTTAAAGGTGCCGGAGCTTCGCCTAAGAGGGGAAACTCTGGGATCAAGAACGACCAGTATGGAAAGTGTAGCGAGCATTGCCAGTGCTAGGAGCATGGACAGCACCTCGTCAATGGCACAAATATGCCATTGACAAGTAGTTTACAGAAAAGCTCGGCAAGAAGCCATAGAAGTTCGCAAGAAAGAAGAGGAATATATAACAAAGTTAGAAAAGGAAGTAGATCAGCTTATCGAGGACTGTCAGACAGCACCACAGGACGTGAAACGCACTGCAGAACGTGCTAAACAACTTAAAGTACTAGTGATCCAGTTAAGGAAAAAGCACAAGGAAGGAGATAATAAAGATGCACGCTACGAAGGTGACATGGACAATTATCAAATGTGGCACGTAACACGAGAGAATGCAAGGAGAGGCGCGCGAGGACGGCTCCTTAAGGACGCGGTTTTAGCTAGTGCTGGAAACAAGAGGTCAAGTGGAAGCCCGTCTAATAAGCCCTGAAGAAAAGAGCGAGGATAAACAAGTCAGGAAGAGACAATGACAGGAGAAAGCGGTGATGCAACGTGAGCCTCTCGCCCCGAGAGCTCCTCACAATGCATCAGAGCCACTGGCAAAGCCAGGCCCAATAAAAACAAGCGTTCAGAAGGACTACTAGTTAAAGTGGTGCAAAATAAGACGTATGCGGAAGTCCTGAGGAAAATCCGAAAGGAAGTAAACCCGGACACGACTGGAACGATGGTGCTAGGAGTAAAACAAACTAGAAGTGGAGATGTCCTCCTTAAACTAGGAAAAGGGTCTGACAGGACAGCGTCTGACATTGGAAGGATGAGTGTAATGGAATAGATAGATCGACTCTCTACTATAAATGTGGAGAAGCCGACCATTGCATGGCGCAATGCCAGTTGGAAGCGAGCTGTTTCATCTGCAAAGAAGATGGACAAAAGGAAGAAAGCTGCAATCATGTAGCTGGCTCCGGCGGCTGCAACGTATTCAGGCGCGCCCTGGACACGGCGAAGAAAAAGGAACGGAGATCCTAGGAAGATCGAAGAACAGGTGAGAGGATGACGACCACATCGAATAGAAGAGGGCTAAAGCCATTGCCCCTCCGCGAAGCAATACTTAACGGTCTTACCGCGGGGGATCTGGGGCACAGAAGATGGAGCTGGATGCACCTTTACTAAGGGTCGGTAAAGGCAAAGGAGGACGTTTCCTCTCACGGATGGGTGTTTTTTCTCCTGGCCGTGAGAGGGATGGGTTTAGTCGGTGCGAATCCGACACACGACTGGCGGAGGGGATCGGGTCGTTCCGACGACTCTATCAACGAAGCCAGCCATGGTCTTTCTAAGATTTTCCCTAATACCTCTTTCTCCAAGAGAAAAAAAAAAAAACTCGCAGGTATCCTCGCATACCCTCGGATACTCTCAGATACTAGCAGGTATCCTCGGATACCCTCGGATACTCTCAGGTACCCTCGGATATCCTTGTTATACCCTCAAGTATCCTCAGTATATCCTCAGGTACCCTCGGTATACCCTTGGTATACCTCTGGGATACCCTTGGTATATACCTTCAGCATATCCTCGGTATATCCTTGGTATACTCGAAGGTACCTTCGAGTACATGAGGTCCGAGGGCAGCCGTATGAGCACCGCTGGCGTCGCTGCCGCTGCTTGCGAATGCTGACGAAATATAGCAGTATATCTGAGGTAGCCTCGAGCGCCGCAAATTCACAGAGGCACACCCAATACTGTATACAGGGGCAGCACCTACTCAAAATAAAAATGTAAATCTTGCTTTATGCTTGCGGCGATTCGCAGGTACATCGGTATAGCCTTTCGCCGAGAGCATCGAACCAAGCATATGTTGTGGTACTTAAACATTATGTCGGTATTTTCAGGTTTTGAATTATTGACCTGGCAAGTATGGTGTCACACTTGAGTCTTGAAGACAAAACGACACCTCTCTAACGTAGCCTCGACAATTGCCATGTACCCGCACGTCGGAGTTAAAATTACTTAACCCACCCGCCACTGTGTAAGCGCTATTATACGTATTTAATATCATGCATTTTATACAAGCTTGTTTTTCTTTAACAGATAATTACATTGTACAGCCGTTTTTTTCTCGTTTTATTAATTTAATTCTATTGCTTCCTTCCTAAGGAAGCCTTGTAATAGTAATTTATTGAGTTTGTGTGAAAACATGTAGGAAGTGTGTTTTGATGCATTTTTAGTCGAAAAATAGTGTTTTTAGAAAATGTCCGTATGGATGTGTGTGTGTGTGTGTGTGTGTGTGTGTGTGTGTGTGTGTGTGTGTGTGTGTTTGTGTGTGTGTGTGTGTGTTCGTTCGTCAACATCTGTATCTCAGCTTCTGCTCAGTGGATTTTAATCCACCAACTCTCATTTTCTTCGTTTTAACTATAGCATGATGGGGAAACATTCCGTTTTACATATTGTAGGCTTGTTTTTTTTTATAGCGATTTTTTAGTTTTGAGATTTCAGTTTTTTCCAATAAAGTTATTGAAAAAGTTAATGAAAGTAAATTGCTTAATATGCACATGAAAGAGAATAAAATTACCTATCTTTTTACGGCGGAGAATTTCTATTATCTTTCGTCGTTCTTTTATTATAGACCATAAAGTGCAATTTTTAGATACCGTTATAACTCTAAAACTAAATGTCAAACCTTTTTAAAAAAATATATGATTATTGAAGGTAATTAGAACTATATACTGCTTTAATTTTAAGTAAGTTCATCGGAGAAAAACATCAAAAACTGAAAAAAGTCGTTTTTCTATGGGACGCGATAACTGAAGTAAAAAGGCATTAATCAAGTTCAAATTTTTGATTTAGTTAGCATTGCACTTCGATATAGCACTTCGATCCCTATGTTTCGGTTGTTTACGAAACCAGTTAGTTTCAAAGGTATTAAAGCTTCAAAAGATTTTTTCTCACCCTGTATACTATGAATCGTTATTTACGTGACGCGATAACTGGAGTAAAAAGGCAATAATCGATTTAAAATTTTGGATTTAGTTATTATTATATAGCATCTTGATCCCTTTCTTTGGGTTGTTTATGATACCAGTTAGTTTCGAAGATATGAGAGAGGAAGAGAGAGAGAGAGAGAGTGAGAGAGAGCTTTAATTATATATATGTAATTGATTCAGAAAAATTGTATCCATCAAACAAAAAAAAATTGATAGATTTATATATGAAGTAAAAACAATTGTGATATTAAGCAATACATAATGTTGAAGGAAGCTACGTGCCAAAGAATTGGCAGCGGTTTTGGTCTTTTAGGTGGAAAAAAACAATTAAAGTGGAAGGAAGGACTCAAGAGGATTTTCAAGAGGATTTTAAAAACAATTAACAGAAGATTCATATAAGTCAAGACTGAATTTAGTAACAAGGATTAATTTAGAAAAGGGATTGCAATAGCATAGTTTAGAGAAATGTGTCAGGGTTCTATTCTTATATAAGTCAACATTTGATTTAGCAACAGGGATTAATTTAGAAAATTGATTGTAATAGCATAGTTTAAAGAGATGTGTCAGGGTTCTCAGAGCAGGCTAAGATACCGCATCTCACAAATTTTTTACACGAGTTAAAGGTATGTTACACCGCAGTTATTATTGAATGTATGTATCAAAACATCGCTTCTAGGGTTGTTGTATGTCAAAAATGTTTACAACTTTTACATTTTTATGTAAAACGTAAATCCGCAAAGTTTTATGGTAAATAATTGGTTTTTTAGCTGTAAAAAATCGATTATGGGCTGTAAACTTGAGTTATAAGCATTTTCATGATTTGATGTTAATGGAAAAAAGTTGTATTGTTAAAAAATCTACAACTTTTCCATTTAACTTTTTTTTGTAGAATGCTTAGAATTCCAGTTAGAGCCAAAAAACCGTTTTTAGCGATTTTTGGAGGTGACCGCATTCTGCGTATACATGCAGGATCAAGCCCAAAATAGAACTGTCAGCTTACTATTATAAGAGGAGTTCGCACACAAATTTTTAGCCCGATTGACTCAAATTTCTCAGAGATAATCGTGTAACACCAAAATTTTTATTGGAAATACACGTAAAAATCCTTAAAATCTAAACAAATTGTGCCCGCATTTCAAAACGACGTAGAGGATCGAGATATAAAAATATAGTATTTTAGCTTTTGCGAAAGGAGACTTCTCCTAAAATTTCAGCCCGATCGGTCGAAAATTGTGTGAGATATCGCATGGTACACATTTTTCGCACACGAAACTATAAGGCACTTCCGTTTCGCGGTCGTGCCTAAAAAGCAGAGCTCTAGCAGAGAGTCTGAAGACGGTAGTCGTAGTAGCAGCTTCAGTAGTGAGTTAAGTAGAGAAAGCGAGACATTAAGTGGTTCGAATCATCACGAACGGAAGAAGCGTACGAAGCGTCATAACAAGTTCAAGGATGCAGGATCTCACTATATCAAAGCCTTTCAAAACTAGAACTTTAAGTTTTCTGGAGACCCGAGAGGTGCAGCAGGATTTCTGCGATGCTTAACGGACTGCAAACGAGCCTTAAATGTACCAGACCAGGGGCTTCTGCGTGCACTTCCTTGTATCCTGATAAAAGATGCCAGCGATTGGTTTGCATCACAACGATCGGATATCGACGATCGAAAGACCTTCAAGAGGGCTTTCAAATGCCAGTACAACATGAAAAAAGACGACGCATAGTTGGATTTTTAAGGATATATTTGGGCCAAAATTTGCCTGAAATTCATTTCTAAACCAAATGAAATGATTTTTTTCTAAATACTCGTGAAGAACTGTACTTCAGTGTACAACTGCGGATTTTAGCCATTGTGCTAATCTAACCTCAAAGCAGTAAGCTCAACACAGGCACTGATAATCACGGAAAAAAAGGATGACGCACAGTTGGATTTTTAAGGGTATTTTTCGACTAAAATCTGCTTGAATCTCATTTCTAAACCGATTCAGGCTACAGGTGTACCTATACAGATATAGATGCATGATGGTCATATAGTATATTGTATATTTAATGTTTAAAATGACTTTTAGTCAAAAAAGTTGGTTCCAGTAAGTATACTGAGTAATAGAAGATCATACCTCAATATTAATTAATTAATTAAACCAAACAATATTAATAAATAAACCTTTCTATTAAATGTGGCATCACAATAATTGTAAAAAAACACCTTCGTGATCAAACAGACTTTCGCATTGGGTATAATAGTTTCTTTGGAACTATGTATACGCGGCGAGTGTCTAAAAAATAGGACGGAAGGGCCGATTGACCTCGCAATGCCCCTAATCCTGCCCTGCTGAAGTCAAACAGACCTCAGATTTCGATTCAGCTAGCCTAAAAACATATAGAAGTACTGTTTTAGATGCCAAATCGTGAAATTATTTTTCGTGTGTGTTTTTCCGTGATGATTAGCCCTGTGTTAAGCTAACCGCTGTGAGGTTAGGTTAGCTCAATTGCTGAAATCCGCAGTTGTACGCTAAAGTACAGTTCTTCACAAGTATTTAAAAAAAATCATTTCATTTTGTTTAGAAATGGGATTCAGGCAGATTTTGGACTCTTAAAAGTCCCACTGTGCGACGCTGATACCTGGGAGGATTCAAGACCAAGGACTCAAGTCAAGGATTGAGAAATTGATCTGTACGTCACAAGTCTTAAGGGGTCACACCACCTTTAAACTCTGAAAAATAAACTTCTTATAAATAATAAAATAAATTATAATTGTTATATAATTTTTATACTAATATTAGGTTGTATTACCTGTATTTTCACGATGGTAAATTCATATTAGTACCTACTTACCCATGGTGATTCTCCGTATACTGTTTTGAGCATTTTGGCACTGTCCGTAGGATTCCATGTGACCACATGGTTTGATTGGGCTAAAATTTTAGGAGAATGCTTTGTACACTTGTACTTTTTGTATGAATAAAGGGATTTTGATTTGAATGCTTAAAAAATGTTTAACAATAAAAATACTTAATTTTTTGCCTTTTTTAACATATTTATGCCACATTTTTTGTATAAAAGATTTTCTAAGCATTCAAATCAAAATCCCTTTATTTATACAAAAGTATAAGTGTACAAAGCATGCTCCTAAAATTTTAGCCCAATCAAACCATGTGGTCACATCGAATCCTACGGACAGTGCCAAAATGCTCAAAACAGTATACGGAGAGTCACCATGGGGAAGTAGGTGCTAATACGTATTTACAATGGTAAAAATACAGGTTATTACTAATATTAGTATAAAAATTATCTAACAATTATAATTTATTTTTGTTATTATTTATAAGAAGTTTATTTTTCAGTGTTTAAAGGTGGTGTGCCCCCCTAACGAGAGATATATTCCTCCACCTTCGAAGGGAAGGATGACTATCCAAAACGCCGCTTTCACTCCAACTTTTAGACCTAAAATCACCGCAGTGAAAGAAGAAGTAAAGTCTTATAGCGACTTAAGTGACCGTAAGGAGGCTGCACCGGCTAAAAATGCCGATGGTAAGGCAGCTTCGACTAAGAACAAGGAGAAGAAGAAAAACAAGAACAAAAAGGAAGCAGCCACTCAAGCTGGCATTCTGAAAGATGAAGAAGTGAAAGGCACTAACCCTTATCCTCCAAAGCCGGATCCACCGTCTGCCGCTACCGGGCTCGATCCACAATCCCAACCCTTCTATCCAAACTGGCTACCTCCAGAATTTCCATACCAACCACTACAACTTCCACGGCAAAGTGACTGAAACTGATACAATGCAGGTGTAGATTCGTCCCCTTCAGAAGGACCGGTACAACAATCGGCTCCTCAACAGGGCACGGCCAGTCAGGGAAACAAGAAGGACGCAAAAACCCCGGCTCAGCTAAAAGCAGCAGGAAACTACAGTGCTTGCTATACTTGTCAAGGAGTAGGCCACTAGGCCAACCAGTGTCCTGAACACGTATGTTACGAGTGCAGCATTTGTGGTAATTACGCTAGTCAAAGTTCCAGCCGACAAGCCCCTTAACCTACGAACGAGTTGATTGTCACCCAGGCGGAAAACGGCTTCCAGATAGGAATGAGCGGTCCACCTCTCTCAAAAATCCCGCAATTTCCTCCAGCGTGGACCAAACAAGGCTAAGGGTTGGCAGTTCTGTATCCCTCGAAACCCTTGCGGCAGTAGAAGAGACTGATAAGATGAGTATGTGTGGAAAAGTGAAGGTAATTGCGACTCGAGAATTCGCATTCCTATCTAGCAGTAATAGTGACCAGAGTGACAACGAAAGAGTGTTATCAATCAACGAGACAAATCGGACCACTGAGCTTCGAAGCAACCGTGACGATTAATAAAGGACCGGAAGTGACCCTACTGGAATGAAACAGCACGCTATCCCCGACACTACACGTGGTGGAGTTGAAGGACGACGAGACAATGGGAATTCAACCACTGGCAGCGGACTGCAAGCAAGAGTGCATAAGCAGTTTTCTCCAACGGGTTAGAGCGTGAGCAGAGAAAATCGAGTTCCAAGAGTGGGAACCTCTGAGGTCCTTGCAACCAGGTCGAGTCGCCTCTCGTCGAGAGAGCTTCTTAAGTACCAGTTCCTGGAGTTTCGTTGACCTTGATGAATTTACACCCTTTCGCAGACAGGAGATTCTTCGAGCTCAAACAGGGAAACTCAAACAAGCCACGAAAAAATCTGCTACAGCTGAAAGGGGCGAACGTCCGAAAACGGAAGCAGTCGAGGGTCAGGATCCATTTTCGAGGTGCGGAGATTTTGTAATTGGAAGTGGTGACTGTGGTGAAGCAGGCGACTCGAGTTTGACGCTCGGCTTCGGGGAAAGGAGGAGGGGGGTGAATCGTGCCATACAGATCCGGAAAAGTACTCCAATCCCTGCAAAAATACCTTCAGTACCGCTTAACAATGATTATCTCAAGTGACTTCGGGAGAACATATCGAGCGTTGTGGATCCTGGATGCGATTGTATCATTAGTGCGCGAAAACGATTTTCTTAAAATGTATTCGCAGAGGAGGATGTAGGAGGAGCGTGGGACTAAGGCAAGAAAGGGATAGATGGCAGATAAGAGAGAAATGAGGAAGAGAGAGATTAAATAGAGACAGGAAGGAGAATGGAACGGAGGGATGAAGAGATAATGTAGGTATACCCGAGGAGGAATAATGGGTTGGAAGAAGGAGGAGAGAGTTTAGGAGGCGATGAAGTAGGAGAGAATAGTAGAGGAAGGGAAAAAATAGCGTGCATAGAAGAGAGGAGAGAAGAAGGAAGATAAGGGTAATTAAGGATAAGTAGAGATCAGAAGAGTAAGCAGATGCAGAGGGGCGGAGAGACCATGCAAATGGAAGAAAAGGAAGAGGGATTAGGAAGGAAGGGGGAGGAATAAGAAGGTTTGGCTATAATATAGCAGGCAGGAGGAAGTGATGGAGGAAGGAGAGAAAAAGAAAAGTAGGAGGACAAGATAAGTATGGTAGTGAGTAAAGATGGAGAGTAGAAGGTAATAAAGGTAGAAGGCTACCTGAATCTCGTCTCGATTTCCAGGACAAGCTTATAACTCGACCAACCGACAAGTGTGAAAACAATGTAGTCTTGGGTCAAGACTTCTGCACTTAAACATAGCCGCTTATGCAAAGTGGGCGGCTATTGTAGAGATCGACGACGAGCAGATGTGCAAGATAGACAAAATCGACACGAAATGGCTACGACCTCTTTTAGATCAGCGTGAGCTGACAAACCTCGCTAAACACCATATCTATCTCCTGGATCCGACACCATTTAGAAACTACCCGCACGAAGAGAGTCTTCAAAGAGGATCCAACTTATACATGAGGCGATCGAGCGAATGTTCAAGGAAGGCGTCATTGAGAGGTCAGTTAGTGCATTCCGCAGCACACTAGTCCTCGCACCTAAAGCTTGTAGGTGCGAGGACTGTAAGCTTGTAAGCACTACACGCTTGGGCGTAAACTACAGTAACGTGAACCGGGTGACCCATAAAGACGCATATCCAATACGCTCCATGGATTTTATTTGAGACATGCTAAGGAAAGCCAAGTATTTGTCGACCATTGGCCTAAAGCAGGCGTACTACCAAACCCTGATGGCACCTGAAACCAAAAAGTACACAGCGTTTGCCGTTCCCGATTCTGGCCTCTGGCAGTTCTTTACGATGCCATTTGGATTAACCAATGACCCTATGACCTTCGAGCGGTTAGCAGACGCCATGTTTGAAGCTGACTGTAAACCTAATGTGTTTGTATACCTGAACGACCTCATCGTAGCGACCGAGACTTTTGAGGAGCACTTGTACTGGCTAGAACTGGTCTTGAAAAGTTTGAACCACGTTGGTCTACAAGTAAACCACCAGGAATACGAGTTCTTCCACCCCACTGTTCGTTACTTAGGATTCTTGTTAGATGCCAACGGCTTGCGACCTGACCTAGAAAATGTTTCTCCCGTAATTAACTATTCACCTTCGACTAACATAAGAGTATTTTGGCGCAACCCCAAGGCTTTAATAGGCCTGAAATGATCCACGCAGCAGCTTTTCACATGTAACTTACCGACTAATCGCTGTACCTCATTAAGAATATGGGGTGTGTATTTATATTTGCATCGTCTATTAACAGCACAAAAATTACTAAAACTCTGTAGACAGTCTACGTAGGCCGCTGCACTATTATAAGATAACTCTCGAACGTGCAGTAAGAAAGAGGATCGTCAAACAGTAACTTAGCATTGCAGAGCCACAGCTGCATTAGTATAAGTCATTGAATATCTTCCACAAAAAAATCTTGTGATATCAACACTTGTGCACTTAAGGGAGAACCAGATCCATTAGTGCCCAAGTGTATAATCGTAATGAATTTGCTTGTGGGGAGTCAAGTAATATCTGCTAACACTTACTAGCTTAGTAGAAACTGCCATTTTCGTAAGCAGAAGTCACTTAAAAGTATAAAGGCGGTTATTGCTTGACGGCTACCAGTCGTTTCAACCTCTTATTTTTTTCAGTGCAGCGTGAATAAAATACGATAAAATACGGACATTCTGTAAACACAAATAAGTACGTTGGCAAGTTCATACTGGTGTTTTAAAACAATTAAACTATAATAAAAACAAATAAAGTCCAATATTATTACGATGCTGGAGTGAAAGATTGCTTTATTTTAGATGCTATTTGAAGAATGCTTCATCTCAGCTGCTGCTTAGAGATCACTATCTTGGAGCAAGCTTGTTTTTAAAGTTTTCCTGGATGATTTCTTTCTCAAACGCAATTAATTTTCTGCAATTTTGATATGGTAACCTTTTGAGCTTAAATACAATAGTGTATAGGACTACTATAACAAAACTGCAAAAAATCAGCGGCTGGCATATTGTCTGCTTCAAGCGGTTGCTAAAATAGTGCCCTTTAAGTGGCAGCCGAGATACGGCGAGCTTCCACCCTAGTATCAACTTACTCATAGACAAATAGACCCTAAGTACCGCTAAACTACCATGATAAGGAAAACTACTGGACAAGAAGACAAAAATAGCAGCTACAGCTGTAAGTAAAAGAGTTGTAGACAGACCACCCAATTTTCGCATAAAAGTAAATTGCGGACGTGAGTGATACTGTTCACTCTGCAGTCTAAGCGGATACGGACGCGTCAACCTGTCCATCTGCGTACATCGATTTGAAGTCAATCGTCTTAACATCAAACTTAGTAACAAAAGCCTCTCGAGCCAAAGACTGATTCCCGAATAAATAAACAATTATTAGTTGTATTTGAATAGCCCGTTCATAATCATTGTACATAAGCATTTCGTGTCATATAGAAGGCATTAATGTTGTTGATACCTTTTGCTTGTAACAGGGTATATAGCACAAATTTATAGGACAGTTATCAGGAGGCATCCCCTGCTATGTTGAATTTAAATTCACTTAAACATTTTTTCACGAATTATTGTTAATATTCCTCTCTCTGATAACAAAATAAGTAAGTTGACGAACACTAGTGGGAGGTAGCCCTTAAGGTAATAAATTTACACCAACATCCTTATAAATCTTTGGCAACGTTTCGTCCTATGAAGGGGACCTCTTCAAGCCAATAACAATATAAAATCAGTCAAAACATTATAATTTAAACGGCTGAACAGCCTAGTCGTGTTATCACATGTCATGATATGGTATCACATGTTATGACCAGAATTCAAGCCAATAACAATGTAAAATCAGTCAAAACATTATAAATTAAACTGCTGAACAGCCTAGCCGTGTTATCAGATGTCATGACATGTTATCACATGTTATGACATGTGATAACAGGACTAGGCTGTTCAGCCGTTTTTCTTTTTCGAAATTCGTTTTCTTTTCTTCTATCAATATTATTGAAGAATAAAAATTTCATGGATTTTAGTACCTATCTTCGTTTTACTCTATTAGTTTCTAAAACTTTAGTCCATCTTAACAGGCGCAAAAAGTTTACACAATCGCTGTAAAAAAAACTTTATAAAATCTGTAGAAGTTCTGAGAGTAAGTCTACAGAAAAATTCTGCATGAAATATACAGAAAAAATGCATTACACACTTCAGCCTTGACTGCAGATTCAGCTGCAGACTTTTTTTCAAGAGAGATTCTGCTTGTACTCTGCAAGTAATATGTCTTAAAATGTTTACTGTTTATCACACCTGAAATAAATATAATCACGAAAACTGATACGAGTCTTGAAAACATGTATTTTAACGTAAATCTCATATTCAATTCAACTTACCCTACTGCATAAATTGTTTTTATTGCATGTGGAATTCCAATTTTTTGAGCATGTTTTTGGATTAAGGTATTTGCATAGCAATATGTCAATATGCTGGGTTTTCCTACCATCGCTGTATACTTTAATTTTTGTCCTGAAATTTTTTCATAGAGGTTTTCTAAACATAGAAGAAATGCTCCATGGCCATATCTTGGTAATGGCGCTTTTGACATCCATAGAAGATCCATATTACAGGCCATTACAAATATGTGTGGATAAGGTGTAGTTGGTAAATGTTTACATGGCATTCCGTTGGTTATTAATAAATCTACTAAGAGCTGCAGTGATGTTTCCCAATTAGTAGGTTCATTAAGTAACAGAATGCCATCAATTTTTTTAAAATTTCTGTCTACTGGACCATTTACTGGATTACGTTTATTTTTGTTTACATAATCAAGACTAGGAAAATTATGAGTCAATGTGTCTATAGTAATGATATTTCTTAGTCCAAGATCTATAGCAATTTCCTCTACCTTTCCCTGACCGGAAACTAATATTCTCTTATGTTCAAGGCCTGTCATCATGGATAATGGAGAATGAGATAAAATAATCTGATCCTCGTGAACATCAACTTCAAGCCATTCTGTTAAATCAGCAGCCTTTTCTCGACGAAGCATGCTCCCATCGTTTGTAACAAATACTGTTGGCACCCGAAATTCTCTCGATGGTGCTATAAGACGTCTAAAACTTTTTAGAGCTGATGGTAAGACATTTTTTCCGCGTACTATCACTCCATCAATGTCGAAGAAAAATCCAAAATTCGGAAACAAGTAGGAATGCTGGATTAAAAAAAAATGTATATGTAGATGTATTGTATTATTTGCTATTTCAATTTAACTCGTAGAAAAATTTTTCAAATCTTAGTTAAAATTTTTCTTAGTATAGTATATCCCCCAAAAAAACATAAAACCATTTTTGATTTCTTAGTGCTCCTAGGTCAAAGTTATGACCATATAAAAAATTCTTTGATTATTCACTCTAACAAGGTGCATTTATGCGCGCTCCGCGCGCTCTACATTTTAAGGTAAGAATTTGCAAATATAGCGCCATTTAATACAACTAATTATCAACGAATATAGACTTCATATAGAAGAACGGTTCTGGGTTAAAATGGGGGGACGAAAGCTTGGGTAACAAGCCGTTAGCTCTGTTACCCATCCGCTTGGCGCCGCCACGCGTGGGTTCCCCAATATATATAGATATACATGTTCGTATAAGGAAGCACTTTCCTTGCGTTTTTGTTAAAACAAACATACTTAATTGTAATTAAAATAAAACGTAAATCCTTAAATCCACATACCTCACGCGCAGCGAGTGTTCAAGAGAAGATTAGATTTTTTTAATATATCGGCACATCGGGGGAAGGCAAGTGAGTGTCAGGAATAAATTTAAAATCAAAACACTTAAACCCAACTACCCAATGATCAATGATTTTAAATGAAATTATCTTCCTCAATAATAAAAACCGCTGCCAATTATTTGGCCCGTAGCTTCTTTCAACATTATGTATCGCTTTAATATCTGAATTGTTTTTACTTCATATATATTTTATAAAGTTTTTGTATCACTTTTTCGTTTGATGGATAAAATTATCTCGAATCAATTATAATTCTTGTTCTCTCTTTTTCTCGCATAGCTATAATTTTCTTATTATTATATAACTTTATCAGGAGAAACTAAAATCTGAAAACTGAAAAAACCACTATAAAAAAACGCGTCCACAAAATGTAATAATCGACTTTTTTCCCACTATATAATGTACTAGTAAAAACAAAGAAAATGAGACTTATTGGATTAAAATCCAGTGACTTGGAGACAAACAGACACACACACACACACACACACACACACACACACATCCGTACGGACATTTTCAAAAAACACCATATTTCGACTAAAAATACATCAAAACACACTTCCCACATGTTTTTACACAAACTCCAAAAATCACGATTACAAGGCTTCCTAGGGAAGGAAGCAATACTTTGGCTCGTCAGAGGAAGGCGAACAAAACGTAGATAATATCCAAAATTAAAATACCCAAACCCTCACATGCCAAAGTTTTTCAAAAAAAAATGTTTTTTTAAAAGTCGTTCTCTAATATAGCACAAAACGTTTTCTAAACGTTTTAAACACGTTGAGCTTGCAAACCTTAATACATTTGGGAATTTTTGTTTAAAAAACGTTTAAAACGTTACCAAAATTCACAAACATATTGAAGTTTGGTGTATAAAGAAAGGCCAGCGAATCCGGAAATATTCTCTAATACTTATATAGCTAATATAAACTACGACTTTTTCCAATTTACTGACGTATTTTATTTATAAGTAATCTCCCATTTAAATTTGCAGCGCATGTGATTAGTGGTTTAGTTTTAGATAATATCGCCGCTTCGCTTGCCTTACTCGGATTTGCCAACGTATTATTCTAGAAGAGGATTTTTTTTCATTTAAAATCGCTGATCGTGGGGTAGTTGGGTTTCAGCATTTTGGTTTTAATAAATATATTTTCGCACTCGCTCGCCTTCCTCCGATACGCTGACGTATTTTATCAATAAATATTATTTCATTAAAATTCGCAGCGCGTGGAGTAGGTGGATTTGCGCTAGCTGAAAGCACTCTAAAGTTTGGCGCGTAGGTGCGAGAGAGATAGCGCGATGAGATTTGATGTCTGCCGCCATCTCGCGGAGGGTACTGAACTATCACTTTCTGTCCCCTCGCCGCTATACGAACCGTTCTTCTATAGGAAGTCTATATTCGTTGCAATTATGGTAAAATTTGAGATATTAGCTGCAGTGCCGCTATTAACCAATAGCTTTTTTCCATTTACCAAAATCATATTTTGAGCTTTAATTTCCTGCCACAAAAAGCATATTGAAAAAGGGATGGACAACTTTATCAGCCTGTTAAGGCATGATAAAAGTGACTTAGGTAAACATGCATAATTTTTTTTGCGAATTTCCTGTAGAAAAAAATTTATTTTTATCACCGATATAAGGAACTCACACAGGGGCGCCACCTATATATATATATATATATATATATATATATATATATAGTAATACAAATATGTGGGATTCAGTGAGATACTTTGGCCAATATTGTAGTTTATCGCGACTCGAGAATCTGTAGGATGTAGTGTTTCAGCTTAGATCCGCCAGAGGTCGGGTCAACGGGGTGACTTCCCAATAGCATGTTAAGGATAAAATAGTGTGACATATTATAAGTGATGACACTCCATCCACATAAGTCTGTATCTTCGTATTCTGATGCTAATTACACCCTTAAAAATTATAAAATCATTTAAAAACCGCTGCCAAGTCATTGGCACTTAGCTTCCTCCTATTCTGCTAGTGGAAGATAATTACATGGGACAATCGATCGATCGATCACGTAGATCCAGAATTATAACAGTATACGTACGCACGCATGCACGCACGCACGCACGCATGCACACAGACAAAACCATCTGCACGGACATTTTATAAAACCATGAAAACTCTCAAAATATACTAAGCTTTAATTATCAAATTATATGGTTTAACAAAAATAATAATGTTCAGTCACACAGAGTATACAGGGTGAGAGTTGAAGAATTTGAATCTTAATATCTTTTAAACTAAAAGGTTTCATAAGCTACAAAAAGAACCTAGCCGAAGTGATCAAAAGATCAATCTTTTCCTAAAATTTCAACTCAATTTAAACCTTTTTACTCCCGTAATCGTGCGACATAAAAAAAACATTTTTTTTAGTTTTTGATTTTTATCTCAAAAACTAGTCGCCAAAATTGCTTAAAATTTTTACAACTAGTAGATATCGTTGTTTTTTATTGTCATGAATTTTTTCAAAACATTTAACTATTTATTTTTTGAGTTATATATGTTTATCGAAAAATTACCTTTTATATCATAAAAAATGAACAGATCAGTCAATCTAGACAATCTTGCGGGAAAAAGTAGACAAATTTATATTCTTTTAGATACACTATTGTTGAATATATTCTATAAATCATATCATTAAAAAAAGCAAAAATATTTTTTCAAAAATAAAAAAATGGCTATAATATGGCCATAAAATGGTCAGAATCATAAAATAAAAAATGACCTAAATTCAGAATTAGAAAAAATATATGCATGTCAAATTTTATTACGATCCGTCGCATGGTTCCAAAATTATGGCGGTATACGTACATACACACACACACACACACACACACACACACACACACACACACACACACACACACACACATACACAGCCATCCGCACGGACATTTTCTAAAAACGTATGATTCGTACTCCAAACACCTCCAAATACGTTTCCACGAAGTATTAGCAAAACTGAAAATTTTACTATTACAAAGCTTCCTCTTGAGGAGGAAGCAAATTGTCAAACGTTTGTAATTTTCATAAGTTACTCTAAATTCTTCTTAATGTGCATTAATGAACGTAGTGAAATCAATCAAATATCAAATCAATCGTTCCACGTCACACGTAACAAAGCTCTGCCCGAAATTCCTTTTGATCTAAAAATTTTTAAATACATGGAAATTTAGGATTTTTTATGTACTTTCGATTGCTGAGTGGCGTTTTTTTAAAATTTTGTTCCCAGACGGAGCTACGCGTTCCCTAACCTTAAAAAAATACTGATCTACGAAATGATCAAGCTGTCAGAAATCACAGTGGCTCAGAAAAATTCCAAGCAACGACTATTTTCATGTATTTTGTGCTGCTGAATACGAATCCGGCGGTATTTTTCACCGATACCTCAAGCGTTCGTCCGTAACCTCAAAAAACACCCCCTAAAATAGCTGTTTCGCGCAGTTCAGAGGTTTATCCTCTGATCGATGTGAGGAAAATTATTGACAGAGACTATTTTCATGTATTTTGTGCTGCTAAATATGAATCTTACCGATACCTCAAGCGTTCGTCCCTAACCTCAAAAAACACCCCCCAAAATTGCTGTTTCGCGGAGTTGAGAGGTTTATCCTGTGATCGACGTTATGAAAACTATTGAAAGAGAGTATTTTCATGTATTTTGTGCTGCTGAACATAAACCCGGCGGTATTTTTTACCCATACCTCAAGCGTTCGTCTCTAACCTCAAAAAACACCCCCCAAAATTGCTGTTTTACGAGGTAAAGAAATTTACGTCTAGAGGAAAATCATTGATCATCATCTATTTTTATGAATTTTGAACCATTGAATTTGAACACGATGCAAAATTTTTTTTTACATTTACTGCAGTGCACTCAAAAAATGTAACTGATTACTGATTATATGGTTACTGTGCAACATTTTTTATTAATTCATAGGAAATTCAACGCCATATGGAATTCACTAAAGGATTGACGTAATCGGGTTAATTAAATCAATAAATTGACTAAAATTACAGGTATTTCAATCATTTTCCAAAAGGAATCAGTCCATTTAATCTATTTATTTCTTTGGAATCGTACTGTTCAGTGCAAAAATCCATAAATCAGTATACACGGCCAAAAATGCTTTTAACAGGTATAAAGTACGTCCATCTAATTCTTTAGGTTTAAAAGCATTTGGTTTTAATCTAATGTACTTAACTAATAGAAACCAAAAAAATAAGCTTCATGTTCAAATTCCGTGGCTCAAAATTCATAAAAATAGCCTTCCTCAACGATTTTCCTCTAGACGTATTCTTTTGAGTGCCTTCGTCATTGATTTTCCTCTAGACGGATTCATGGTCAGCAGCACAAAATACATGAAAATACTCTCTGTCAATAGTTTTCCTAACGTCGATCACAGGATAAACCTCTGAACTGCGCGAAACAGCAATTTTGGGGGGTGTTATTTGAGGTTACGGACGAACGCTTGAGGTATCGGTGAAAAATACCGCCGGATTCGTATTCAGCAGCACAAAATACATGAAAATAGTCGTTGCTTGGAATTTTTCTGAGCCCCTGCGATTTCTGACAGCTTGATCATTTCGTAGATCAGTATTTTTTTAAGGTCAGGGAACGCGTAGCTCCGTCTGGGAACAAAATTTTAAAAAACACCACTCAGCAATCGAAAGTACATAAAAAATCCTAAATTTTCCATATATTTAAAAATTTTTAGATCAAAAGGAATTTCGGGCAGAGCTTTGTTACTTTTGACGTGGAACGTCCCATATATATATATATTGTGTTATGTGCAGTCAAATCAGTGACTATGTGATTGTGTGATCTGTTTTTAGAGTTGAATCAGTGTTGTAATTCTAATGTCTTCTACTAATAGCTATACGGCATTAGTATCGACTTTTACTGCAATATTTGCTAATTAATATTGTTTTGGAAATTCGGTTTGCTAATGATACGTTGAGAGCTCACGTGATAAATATGGCGGCGCGAAGGATGAAAATATATATAAATGTATAAACGCACGATAATTCTAATACATAAAATAACCCTATTGTTTTCTCAAAAATTATAATAGAGATGAGAGATAATGCTTTAAAATCAAAATGGATTAATAATGACTGAATTTATGTACTCAAATGCCCGTACATTAGGTTAGGTCTTTATCCTTCGAGCCGCCATATTGAAGAGCTGCCGTTTTAAAATCTACTCAAACATATCAATTTTTAATTAATCATATTATGGCCTAGACGTACTAAGTCAGCAAAAAATTGATACATAACGTATTCTTATGCTATTTTATACTATATATAAGTATACTCACATCAGGCCAAGATGGCCGTGGCGAGCGGAGGCTTGCCGCGTGGTGATCCTACCAAATCTTATAAAAATCATCCTAATAAAAAAGTTAAAGTAGTAGTGTGTATTATTTGTGAAGAAGTATACTATACTAGTGATTTTGTGAGAAATGACAAAGCAGTGCTATTGAGTGAAGTTCTAGGAATCTGTCATGAACACGAGGACCTAGACCTAACCTCAAAAGTAGATAATAAATTGCTGAGTAATGATGCGAGGATTGTAATTGCTCAAGTAAAGCACTTTGAAAAACAAGAAATTAGGAAACAGATACTGGAAGACTTTCAAAATGTTCTAACAGAAAGTAATAGTGAATCATTGGATACCAACTTGAAACTTGAAAATGCCTTTTTAAAGGAGATAAATACAGAATTAAGAGATAAAAATCAATTATTAAAGGAGTTATTAGATAAGAATAGAAATGAAATACCGACGATTAAAAGCAAAACTTTTGCTGAAGCTATATCAAGTACCAAAACTATCCTAAAGACAAAACGTGTTCCTAATATTATATTAAAAAAAAAAGATGATGAGAGTATTGATGAATTAAACAAAAAGGTATCTCACTATTTGATAAAGGATAAATCAATACAAACGAAGAAGGTTATCAAGAAAAAAGATGAAATAGTCATAAACTTATTGAATGAGGAAAGTGTCACCAAAGCACATAAATTACTAAAAAGTAAACTTGCTGAGGTATGTGATGTAAATAAAGAACAAGTTATAAATCCTAAAGTTAAAGTTGTAGGATTAAATAACCTAGAAAAAATGGACAATGCTAGTATTGAACTAGACATCAATGAAAGGAACTTTGGTGCTTTCAAAAAAAAATGTGTTGTTTTGAATTCATACGAGAACAGTAAAACTGGATCGCAGTCTGTGATATTGGAAGTTCCTGCTGAGTTATACCAACACATTAGAGAAAACAAGAATAGACTTTTTGTAGGATACCAGAACTGCAGAGTATATGATTATTGTAATGTTAAACCATGCTTTAACTGTAGCAGATTTGGCCACAACGGTAGGAAGTGTACAAATAAAGCTGTTTGCCTAAAGTGTGCTGGTGATCATAAAACAGTAGATTGTCAAGCAAATAAGGTCAAATGTGCAAACTGTGCTTACAGTAATGAAAAATATAAAACAAAGTACAATATAGAACATGTGGCAATGGATAGCCAAGAATGCGGAATTCTGCAATCCAAGATAAGGAAGTATATTGATTATACCGACTATACGATGAAACCTACTTTGCCAAGATATATCGGTAAAGTAGGAACGTCAGCGAAAGGTATGGTAGCTAAAGCTTCTGGTATTTCGGCAATGTCACTTCAGTCATTGAATAATAATATAGCAGACAGACTAAGGAGTAAGACATAACAATGGATCAAGATATCAGCACTGAGGACATAGGCAAGTTTGAATGTGAAGTCGAAAATCTAAAAGAACTCAATAAGTCATTAATGACAAAGAAGAACTTTATTTTATGCGTAAACATAAGAAGCTTAAATGCAAATTTTGTAAAACTAGAAGTGTTTATTGAGTCTCTAGAAAGAAAGCCGTGTATAATTGTATGTACTGAAACTTGGAACTTACAATACACTCAATATTATCAACTGCAAGGCTACAAAACTTGTTATAATGAAAGTAAAATTAATAAGGCTGATGGCGTCTTAGTTTATATAAAAAATAACATATATAGTAATGATAAAATTGAGGTTGTTGATAGATTGAGTATTGTAAGTACTGATATAAAACTTATGACAGGTGAATCCATTAGAATTTCTGCTATGTACAGATGTCATGACATACCAAAGTCTGAATTTGTCAATAGTGTAAAAAAATTCTTGGTAAGACATAGGAATGTTAAAAATCACTGTATATTTGGAGATTTCAATATTGATATACTAGAAAATAATGTAGCAAATCTAGAAACTAGCGACAAATCAATTAGTCAGGAATTTGTAATTAATTATCTTGAACGTGAATATGTACCGTACTTCAGAGGAATTACGCGGCCATCCTTAAATAATGAGAAGGGGACGTGCATTGATAACTGTTTCGCTAGAACTAAGAATATAGAAATTGAATCTTTTAAATTAAATACACCGTTTAACGATCACTACCCGTTATTCATAAATATAGATCAGATTAAGATACACAAAGCAAGTGAAACAGTTAACAAATGCATAAACTATAAAAAGTTAAAAAACATATGGGAGTACGCTGGGGAGAGGTGGGAAACAGGAAAGAAGTCAAACACAAACAACACTTTATTCGCTTCGGGCTCGTGTATTTCACCCAACCCTTCCCTACAACGTGGTGGCCTAAGCCGCCCACACACAATAGCCGCGCCGGGCTCGTCGACGCTCCTCCGATCACACTCTCACACACGCACGCTCTGCCACGCTGTAGTGCTGAGGCTCACACCTCTGAACACAGCTGACTCTCTCTTATCTACACGCGTTAGTCCCCAAGCCGTAGCCGGTGACGTCACGCTACTTTCCCGGCTGCCGTCCCGAGGTTCTCGCCTCTAAACGTAGCTCTCACTCTCCCTCTCTCTCTCTCTCTCTCTCTCTCTCTCTCTCTCTCTTCTCGTCTTCTCTCTCCTCTCTTCTCTCTTCTCCTCTCTCTCTCTGGGACGTCGAGAGCGAGAGAGATAGATAGATAGAGCATCTAACTATCTATCTATCTATTCTCTCGCCTCTCGACGTCCGATGGCTCGCGTCGAGATGTTCCCGAACGATTACGGTCTCCTTTACCTGCACAGGGGGGGGGAGGGCGACGAGTCCCTGACTCCCGTCCCTCGATGGAAGCCTCGCTGGCCACGAAGGCGCTGTGCTGTCCTCTCGTTCTCTCTCTCTCTCGTCTCTCTCTCTCTCTCATCTCCTCTCTCTCTCTCGCACTTTCACTCGCGCGCGCTTTCCGGTTCTCGTTGACGTGTTGCGTCAACGAGAATCTGCAAAGAACTGCCGAGCCGCGCCGCGGCGCGCACGCTCGGCGTCTCGCCGTCGGCCGTTAAGGCCCGACCGATAACGAAGCCCGATTGGCCGAGCACGGCGCGAGACCGGCGGGCTCCTTCCTTGAGCACAACGACCAGCGAATTCCATGAATTCCCGGTACGTTACTCGCATCCGAGAAAACACGGGCCTCGCTGGAACCGATTGGCTCTTTTCTTGCGTTGGAAGGTTTTGCCGCGCAAACAACAAAATACGATTTGCGCGGCTGCGACGTACAACGTAGCACTTGGATACTTTAACCACTTTAATAGGGCCCTCGAGATGGGTTTGTACTACTAGACATGGTAATATTCAAAATATTACAATGACTTGTACTGTATGTTTAATTGATAACATATCTTTAATCAGTTTCAATTTAAAATGCGGTGTGCATGTTATCAGTTTTTTAAAAAGAATATCTTTTATTACTTACGGGTACCTTACTAATGATAATTAATATATTGCTAGTTTTCTATTTGTAAATGTTGGGTATACGTGTACAGCACGCGCACAGGGGTCTTGCGCATACGTCGCGAGTATCTCGAGTGCGAGCGTGCACGCATAGAGACAAAGAGAGAATACGTCAGTGTAGCCAGGCGAATAGCTTTCTATAATTTATCCAAATAAATTCGAAGCATCCATTACTTCAAATACGTTGAAGTACTTCTTTTAATCCTACAATTACCCACATACCCTAAAAATACAACAGTAATGTTACTGACAAATATTTTTTGATGGTATTAATCCATAAAATATGTCTTGTTTAAAATTCTTATTCTAAGAGATCAGTGGTCTCAATCTATTAATAATTATTTGTCAAAAAGGTTTGTAATATAATTTCCTAGTATGTCTAAGTATACGAGCAATGCTGTATTCGTTGGCATCGTAGTCTACTGCATGCACCGGAGTGAAATTAAAGATATTGGTATCGTTGGTATTTGAGCTACCGCAATCATGGAGTTGGAAGAAAGCTGCATCAAGACTCCGGCAGTATTTACTCTATTGATGCATAAGTGATTTTATCAGTGAGTTAAATAATATTTGTCAGTATGAGATATTAATACGATTCCTTTTCTTTTCTAGTGTGTAAGTCTTATCTGTTATGCCTGATCATCGATAAAACTAGATCTTCGTTAGTGTGCAACTTTCAGATACAATATGTTCCATATAATTTAAATGCATTTCATGTAATTAATATAATTTCTTCCTCCTAGAGGAAGCTTTGTAATAGTAAAATTTTCAGTTTCGCTAAAACTTCGTAGAAACATGTTTAGAGATGTTAGAAGTTCAAATTACGTGTTTTTAGAAAATGTCCATATGGGTGTGTGTTATGGACGATATGGCACTGACTGGTACCATCTGTGTAGGACTCTCACCCACTAAACCCTTCGCTACTGTTAGCTTTTAACTTCTAACAGCAACAGAGCCCTCTACGTCCTCCTTACCGATCCTAAGTAAGTTCGACCTGGCAGCATCGTTCAGTCGTCTACTTCGTACAGCATCGTCCAGTCATCCTCTGGACAGACTCAACCCCGACACCTACGTTCTTCAGCATCGGTCTGAGGAGCACTTATAGGTACTCAACCCTAGCGCCTCCATTCCTCTGCATCGGGCAGGAGAGTGAGAGCTCAACTCTGTGACGTTTCTCTGCATCAGTCAGAGGAGCGTTTCGTATTCACGTCGACTTAGTGGCCTTCGTCTGGTAACATTTTACTCGATTGTTTCGCCTTGTCTTCCCCTTCTTTTCTCTTCGTCCTTTCTGACTTCCTTGAGAATGGTCTTCACGTAGTTCTTTACTGCGTACCATCAATCCTCCGATGTTAGCATAGCCGTCATCATTGACTCCGGCGTCACTCTTGTCTGGAGGTAACACTCGAGTTCCTCTCGCTCTTGTTGATAGCGTGAGTAGTCGCAGAAGACATGCTCCGCATCTTCGTTCGCATCCAAACATACTGGGCAGTTTGGGAGGTCGTCTATTTTAAATCGGTGCAGGTACGCTCGAAAGCATCCATGCTCAGTAAGAAACTGTGTGAGGTAGTAGTACACTTCCCCGTGTCTCCTTTCAATCCAGTCCCCTATTTTTGGTATAAGGCGATGTGTCTATCGCCCTTTCCTGCTAGCATCTCATCTTTTTTGCCACTCATTCTGTGTGGCGTCATTACTTCTTTCTTTTGCCACGTAGACCTCCTTCCTTTCCACCACTAGGAGGTCAATGGGCTGCATGCCTGCTATAATGCAAGCCGCCTCGTCCGATACCGTACGGTAAGCAGACGCAACCCTTAGTGCACTTCTCCGGTACACTGCCGATATGCTCAGCGCGTAGCTTTTCACCTTAATGGCGTATGCCCATATTGGGGCTCCGTACAACATAATTGACGTGGTCACACTGGCTGAACGCAACCTTCGATTTAGGTTGGCCCTCCTATATTTAGCATCAATCGTGATAAAGCAGCGCCAACATATGCTGCCTTATCGCTCACTGTTTCTAGATGCTGCTTAAAAGTAAGTCTTCTATGGATGGTTATGTCCAGATATTTGATCGTTGGTTCGGAAACTATCTCATGCCCAGCTCCTGTCAGTGTTATCGACTCTAGCTTCTTCCTAGAGGAAATAAGGATAGCTTTGGTCTTGTGGCTGGTTAGCTACAGGCCTGTTTCTGTTAGCCATTCACTTATTATACGAATTGCCTCGTCCGCTATTGCTTTGATATCTTCTATGTGTTTCGCTACAACTACTACTGCTATATTGTGCGCGAATCCTATAACCGTTGCCCGTTGGGGTAGTGGTAGGTTTAGTACTCCATGGTACATGATGTTCCAAAGCGGTGGGCCAAGTACCGAAGCTTGGGGGACGCCTCCTGTGACTTTATAGGTCTTGGTGCCATCCTCAGTATCATACAACAAGATTCTATCCTTCAGGTAGTCAGACATCATCCTTCTTATGTACAGAGGTACATCTTTCTTTCGAAGTGCCTCTTGTATTTTGCTCCATTCAGCTGAGTTGAATGCATTTTTTACATCCAGTGTAGCAATTGCGCAGTACTTCTTTTTCCCTCCTTTCCATCTTGTTCCCTCTACCGCTTTTTGGGCAGTGTTAATCGCTAGGCTAACTGTGTCTATTGTAGAGCGTTGCCACCGTAGTGGTGTTATGAAAGTCCTTCTGATGTTTTTATGACTTGATCCACTCTGACGCAGATTATACGTTCTAGGATCTTGCTCGAGATGTCCAGCATGCAGAGTGGTCTGTATGACGTAGAGTCGTCAGGTGCTTTCTTTCCCTTTGGCAGTAGCACTAAGCGCTATTTCTTCCAATTAGTGGGAAATATCCCTTCTTCGAGACATGTGTTGTACAAGTCTACAAAGGCCTCCGGGCTACGTGAATAGCATATTTCAATGCAATATTGGGTATGCCATCCAGTCCCGGAGCCTTGTTGTTTCCCACTCTTTTGCAGGCCATTTACAGCTCCTCTGTCGTTATCTTGGGAATATCTTCCTCATTTATCCTTGCTTCAGTAACACCAGTCTCATCCCATTGTCTGGGGACAGTGTAGTCACGACCCGGTTTAATAGTTCCGGGCACTTAGGAGGAGGTACATAACCTCCCTTAATTTTCTTCATAACAATTGTATAGATTCGACCCCAGGGATCTTGGTCTACCTCGTCCTGTAGCTCCTTTAAGCACCGCCGCTTATTATGGCGTATTGCCGTTTTCAGCTTTCGTTTAGCATCCTTCATTTCCTGACCGCGAGCGTCCACTAATTCTTGGCCTCTTCCAGTTCTGTAGAATTTTTTCCTTGCTCGCTGTTCCCATCTCCTAGTCTGATGGCATTCGCTACGGGCCATAGCAATATCATTGTTCCACCAGTATACTGGCGGTTGTCTTTTGTTTGCCACTCTTCGAGGCATAGCGGTGTTGCAGGCTTGGACAATGCTTTCCATCATCTGTTCTGCCTTGTTGTTCGCCGTTCCAGACAGTTGCAGTTCCTCTAGTGATAACAGAAACATCTCCTTATCATAATCTTTCGTTTTCCAACCGACTCTATTGATCGTTGTACTCGCACTGGGTCTCTGCTTTGGTTTACCTACCTCCATTATTATCGCCTGGAGGTCACTATGTGTGTAGTGTTGTGTGTGTGTCACTATGTGTGTAGTTTACTCACCCTCCATGAGACAACTGAGCTGGTAAGGCCGCAGCTAACAAACGTTAGGTCTACAATAGACCCTGTGCCTCCTATTCTAAAGGTGTGAGGGCATCCTTGGTTGACTAGAACCAAGTCCAGGAGAGCGAATGCTTCCAGGAGCACCCGACCTCTTTGGTTAGTCCTTAGGCTGCCCCACTCTACAGTCCAAGCATTGAAGTCGCCTGCGATCAGTACCGGTTTTCTTCCTACTGCATCTTGTACGAGCCGGTCTAGCAGTTGTTGGAACTGCTCGATTGGTTCGTTGGGTGAGGTATAGCAGCTATAAATATGTACGCCTGCTACCTTCACGCGCACCAATCCTACTTCGCGGGTCATCGTTCTTTCCTGGAAAGCAACGTTACCACACGCCCAGATCGCTGCGTTGCGAGTAGTGTCCATGGCCCACGCTGGTTCGTCTAGATGTGTGTGTGTGTGTGTGTGTGTGTGTGTGTGTGTGTGTGTGTGTGTGTGTGTGTGTGTGTGTGTGCGTGCGTGTGTGTGGATGTATACCGTAATATTTCTGGAACAACTCTACTCATGCTCTATTCATGCTCAAAAAGAAAGGTAATACATTTGATGTGTCTCCGTGTCACTTGACGACTTCAAAGAAAGTTAAAAACGTGAATCTACTGCTTGTGCAAGATATTTACATAGATGAAACTGACGATAAACAACAAGAATACTTGCAAGTTCCACGATTCCATTATATGTGGATTAAAGATTTATCTCGTCTTGTCTCTTCACAGTTATCGAAGAAATTTCATAAAAAACATATCTGTGACCGTTGTCTTCACTATTTCAATAATGAAGATAAAATAAGAGCTCATGAAATAGATTGTATGCAAGTGAAGATAAAAATTTATTTGATTTGGCTACAACCTGTCATATTTGCGGTGGCTCTTTCGATGAAAAAGATTGGAAAGTCCGAGACCATTGCCATCTCACGGGAGTGTAAGTTTGATATTATTCTTATATATTTACATACACATGCTTCTTATCTTTCTTTATACCTTCTATACCTTTCATATTTAGATATCGTGGCGCGGTTCACAACAACTGTAATCTTCAGTATGAGGATTCACGAAGTATTCCCGTCGTCTTCCACAACTGAGGTGGTTATGATTCACATTTGTTTATAAAAGAGCTTGCTAATAGCTTCAAAGGTCGAGTCTCAATTATTCCACAAAACAAAGAAAAATACATCTCATTCATAAAGTATATCGATATATGTGATATTAACTTTAGATTCATTGATTCATTCCGCTTTATGCCATCTTCGCTTGATAAACTTGCCTCATATTTGGAGAAGTTGGAAATTCTTGAAAAAGAGTTTAAAAAGAAGTTTAATGATTATCAAATACAATTTCTTAGAAGCAAAGGTGTGTTTCCTTACGATCACATCAAATCCTTTGATGTCTTGAATGAAACTTCACTCCCAGACAAAGAGACTATAACCATGCGCAATTTGTCTGGAATACATTCAACATCAAAACTCTCAGCGAGTACTCGGACCTCTACCTTAAAACAGATGTACTTCTCGTTGCCAATGTATTCGAAGACTTTAGAACCATGTGCATTGATACCTATCAGCTAGATCCTGCACACTATTATACTACTCCAGGTCTCACTTGGGATGCTATGTTAAAATTTACTGGTATCAACCTCCAGCTTTTGACTGACATAGACATGCTGCTTTTTGTCGAGCGAGGCATCCATGGTTGTATAAGGCAGTGCTGCAACAGATATGTCAAGGCCAACAATCGCTATATGGAATCCGGATACGACCAGGATGAAGAGTCAAAGTATCGGATGTACTATGACGTCAACAACTTGTACGGATGGTAAGAACACCTTTCTAATTGAATAAATTTAAATATTAATAATGATATACTAATAAATCATTTATTTCTAGGGCAATGACTCAATCATTGCTTTATAATGGTTTCAGGTGGGTAGAAGACCTCAGTAATTACTTCTTTAACGTGTCTGATGATGCTCCAATCGGTTATATCCTGGAAGTAGACCTCGAGTATCCGGAAACTCTACATGATACCAACAAGGATCTACAGCTCATTCAAGCTGCAATGGCATCTATAACGGAATCCAAAATAAACTATTGGATAATTTTTAACTTATTTCTAGCTAATTTATTAGAACAGTTAAAAATTTATAGCCGTTGCCGATCATTATTTAACACCCGTTTTTCTAGCTTAAGATCTCAAGCTAGCGGGATTCGCTGTAACTTTGGATCTATTCATCGTAGATCATTCTACCTGGGCTTATAATTTTTAGCTCGTCAAATAGTAAAGGAATCCATCCTAACATATTGCAAAAATTAATTTTTTAACAACAAATAATTAGAAAAACATCCATTTTTTGTTAAAAATCAGTTTTAAAATAGGAATAAGTATTTAAAACCAACTAAAAACTGATCAATAACGTTCAAACTTACATAAATTAATTTATTACCACATGCACATTTTTATTACTTGCATATTTTCTCAATTATCCTCATTTGTCGCATTGGCGACCGCCATATAACCACCTCTAACTTGATAACTGACATCCTCGACACACAGTATCAACCCAAATTATGATTTTGAACTTAATACAATTTTTTAAGTTTATACGTAATGGAAATCAGTAATTTTTTTTTTTTTTTTTTTTTTTTGGAACCTATATAGATCAATTTATACGACTATGGTATACTAGCCCGAAAGCGACGTGTACGATGACGCGTGCCTCCAAATCTACGCAACAAAATTTGTCTTACAATAGCCTAAAATATTCTTTGATTAGTGTCTTATATAAAGATCAGCAGTCACATTTTTGGTTATAAATTTTTTACGCACGGAAATTTCGAAGAAACGGCCGAATCAGCGTATAGTCGACTGAGTCTGAGTTGCGGAACGCCGCGTAGCGCCAAAGCCACTGAACGGAATCTGGCTTAAAAAANTAAAGATCAGCAGTCACATCTTTGGTTATAAATTTTTTACGCACGGAAATGTCGAAGAAACGGCCGAGTCAGCGTATAGTCGACTGAGTCTGAGTTGCGGTACACCGCGTAGCTCCAGAGCCACTGAACGGAATCCGGCTTAAAATACACGAAAATGCTCGTCAGTTAGTGCCTTATAAAGATCAGCAGTCACATCTTCGGTTATAAATTTTTTACGCACGGAAATGTCGAAGAAACGGCCGAGTCAGCGTATAGTCGACTGAGTCTGAGTTGCGGTACACCGAGTAGCTCCAGAGCCACTGAACGGAATCCGGCTTAAAATACACGAAAATGCTCGTCAGTTAGTGCCTTATAAAGATCAGCAGTCACATTTTTGGTTATAAATTTTTTACGCACGGAAATTTCGAAGAAACGGCCGAGTCAGCGTGTGCTCGTCTGATAGCTAACTGTGTCATTTTGCGTAGCACCAGTGTGAGTCTCGTAAGGAGGAATGATGCAGTATGGTTGTATATGCGTTAAAGCAATCGTACGTAAGACTAAGAAATTAACATGTTGATTACTAAAAAAACTTTGAAGCAATCTTAATGTCACTTTATATGATTTGTTGAAGCATCGAATGATGTTTTATTATATATAAGTCAATTAAAATCTTTTTCGCTAATATATTAAGGCCCCTCTTTATACGCGATAAACCACTATTAGTTCTATTGTTCGTCTGAAAATTTTCCTTCGGGGTTTATAAAAGTTGTTAAGCTCTTGTTTTTCCGTTTACGATACACATAAGTAGTACATTATCGATTATAGAGGGGGACCTTAAGAAAAAGGTACATTGCGTGAGAAACAAACCATTTAAACGGGAATATTTAAAAACATAGCTTTTTGGGTTTCTCTTAAATTTTAACCCTCGCATATATGGCAAGGGCCACAATGCATAACGTAGTTTCTGGAATATTCTTAGTCTTGTGTGCCAGATCATCAAAAAGGCACTATTTCCGATCTCCTCTTCTGTAGACCATAGCCGAGTAATGTCCTGCTTCAATGTTGTATGACACGCAACCAATTAGTTTCAGCTTCTCGTCCTTAACTTTTGTAATATTAATATTTTGTGCTACGGATTTTAGCGGTATTTTTCTGCGACTTGGATCTACGGGTATATCGAAAACGACGATATTACCTGAAAAAAAAAACGAATTACATTATATTAACTCAATTTTTTTACGAATTGCAGAAATTTTAACCTTTTCTTATATTTTAGATCAATAATGGTCTACTTGCCGGTAATTAAATCTGTAGTTTCTATTCCATCACAATCTTTTTCGGGACATTTTGTGTTGTGGCACACGTCAACGTAGTCACGCACAAGATTTTCTTTTTGAGGGCCAACTAAAGCTGCTTGTTCTATGGTGTATGTTACGAACACTTTTTTTCTTAATGGGCAGCCATTGGCACACTGAGATAACTCAGTGAAGCTTGGCATCGCGATCAATAACTTAGAGGCAATCGTCGCCACATTGGTTTCGCAATTTAAGACATGGAGAATTGGTATCTGTGGATGATTTTTCAATTCGAAAAGCTCCATTAATAACTTAGCCCTCAATACGTAAGTGTGTGCTGTAATTCCTTTTTCACGGATACTTTTTATTATATTTAATATTCCATTTTCTCCATATAGTGCGTCAATCTTAAAAAGACAGTTCTATGTGTTATATATATATATATATATATATATATATATAGTGTGTCTTTGTGTGTGTGTGTGTGTGTGTGTGTGTGTGTTTAAACAGAGTTTAATAGTTTAATTTCTTGTATTAACTATATATTACCTGCTCTTCTACGATTTGAAAATCGTAGGATCCTGTAAGTAGAATTTGAAGAATACTGTCGAAAGCACAAGTATTCGTCACCGATATACTTTTTTTATTTATTTTAACGGCATTTAATGTCATAGATGTTCCGTTCCTTATCAGCGGTATTGCCGCATGCCTGTCGATACTGATTTTATCTTTAATGATGACTTTACTGCTCCCGAGATAAAGATCTTTCCTTTTTTTCTTCGTTTGCTGTAAAGAAAAAAAACCGCTGCCAAGTCATTGGCACTTAGCTTCCTCCTATTCTTCTAGTGGAAGATAATTACATGGGACAATCAACTCATTCTTTGATTTAAATATTCGCTACTATTCGATACTAAAAGGATAGGTTAGGAAGACACTTGTAGGGGAGGGGTATAAGGGGACTGGGGTTAAGATGGATATCAAAAGGATAGAGCTCGGTGAACTTGAAAACCATGAAAACTCTCAAAATATACTAAGCTTTAATTATCAAATTATATGGTTTAACAAAAATAATAATGTTCAGTCACACAGAGTATACAGGGTGAGAGTTGAAGAATTTGAATCTTAATATCTTTTAAACTAAAAGGTTTCATAAGCTACAAAAAGAACCTAGCCGAAGTGATCAAAAGATCAATCTTTTCCTAAAATTTCAACTCAATTTAAACCTTTTTACTCCCGTAATCGTACGACATAAAAAAAACATTTTTTCTAGTTTTTGATTTTTATCTCAAAAACTAGTCGCCAAAATTGCTTAAAATTTTTACAACTAGTAGATATCGTTGTTTTTTATTGTCATGAATTTTTTCAAAACATTTAACTATTTATTTTTTGAGTTATATATGTTTATCGAAAAATTACCTTTTATATCATAAAAAATGAACAGATCAGTCAATCTAGAAAATCTTGCGGGAAAAAGTAGACAAATTTATGTTCTTTTAGATACACTATTGTTGAATATATTGTATAAATCATATCATTATAAAAAAGCAAAAATATTTTTTCAAAAATAAAAAAATGGCTATAATATGGCCATAAAATGGTCAGAATCATAAAATAAAAAATGATCTAAATTCAGAATTAGAAAAAATATATGCATGTCAAATTTTATTACGATCCGTCGCACGGTTCCAAAATTATGGCGGTATACGTACATACACACACACACACACACACACACACACACACACACACACACACACACACACACCCATCCGCACGGACATTTTCTAAAAACGTATGATTCGTACTCCAAACACCTCTAAATGCGTTTCCACGAAGTATTAGCAAAACTGAAAATTTTACTATTACAAAGCTTCCTCTTGAGGAGGAAGCAATATACATGTAAATTTTTTATTATCTTACTAATAAATAATATATCATTAAGGTGTACAAAAAGGATTTCAATTAACATCTCACAAAGTATGTGAAGCGTAACACTGGCTAAGGAATAATAGAAAAAGTGCACACTGCAGCACTTACCCCTTTTTTGCCTGTACTTTGTTGATCTTTCCTTCTTTGAGCATCCACCTTTTCATTTTTTCTTCCAAAATCTTTCCAATTGTCGTAATCTCGTAACGATATAAGGTGTTCAACATCGTTAATGCAAAAACATTCTAAACATATTCGTCTTTGACCGAATCCTTCATCCTCGCTGCCATTGTCATTAATTGCTTTTGAGCATAAATCTAGTGCATGTACAGCTTTATGGCAAATAATGCATGTGTTGCTCCTCCAGGCAAATCGTTATTACTACATGCTGGGCATTGAATCTTTTGGCATTGCAGAGTTTCGCGATTCTCCTAAGTTTGAATAATGTTTTATTGAAGGTTCATGTATGGATAATAATATTACAACAGATTTATACTAGGCAGTATTGTACGATATTCATGTCATAAATTATTCTTCGTGGCAAGGCATAAGGGAGTACTACCAAAAAGTTATTGACCGTTCAGAATTCACTTCAATTTTGCAAAACGTCAGTTAAACAACTAACAAATAATTTAAGTGGCTCGCAAATAAACTATATATGAAACGTGGACTTGTTTTGACTACCTCAGCAACGGTAGTACTACCTTAAGTAACATTGTACACTGAGCTTTGAAAATCTATTTATGTTTTTGTAACGTCATGTAAAGTTAAAGATTTTTTTTTTATATATTACTCACTTTATTTAAACAATTAGTTGATTTCTCTTGCACATTGGATTCATTTGAAACATTAGATTTTTCAGAAATATTCAATTCTTCTATGTCTACGATCTTTGATGGTTCTAGTTCATCATCGATCTCTGATTCTGTCCTTTTCCTTTTTCTCTCGTCAGTTATCATTTTAGCAGATATTAATTTGCTCTTTCCTTTCAAATAATCACAATGTTGCGAAACGAAATCGTCTGCTCTGATCGGAAGTTCTCCTTTTAGAAATACTAAATTTTTTAGTATCCTAAATTGTCCCTCGATCGGAGAACTCGTAGGTGATTGCAAGGGAAGATCATATTTCTGATGGAAAATATTTGACCACATTGGAAATAAATCAAGATCATTAATCAAATACTCAGCGAATTGTAAGTCTTTTAAGTAAAGACCATTAAATCCATCTCCGTCATTGATGGATGCAAGTGAAATATTTTGAAGATTTTTGGCCCACCTAGTCCAGAAATTTTCACTTGCATCTTTCTCCTGTCCTTCTTGGAGTTCATATTTTTTGATGGTTTCTTTATCGATTTCCAAATATGGTATATACTCTTCGGAATCTAGAAATATTTAGATTAAATTATTTTAAGCTCGCGAAACTTATATACTCAGTAGGGGAGATGTGCCCAGTATGGATAATGCCTAGTATAGATAATTTTATGTTTCTAGCTTCCAATAACAGATAGAGCTACTTCAGGTCGGTTTTTTCGTACATTTTTGTGGTCTAATGAACATACTTCGGTACCGTTATTTTGAATCAATCACAGCAAAAGAAGAAAAGTTATTTTACGAGGATTGAAAATTGTGCTTTTTATATTGATGTCGCGAATTAACTATTCACGGGACATCGAATCGGGACCATTCCCAATCATAGAGGGCTTTATTAGGGCGGGCAGATGCTACAAAATAGTATACGATACCAATTATTTACCAGTTATTTTTGACGTGAGAAACTGAGTTGCCAAGGTGCATGCACTTGGATTTCCATCGGGTAAACTCCCGTTTGTTTCGGATTGCGAAATTATAAAAAGCGATTTTATAATTTCCTCAGCATCCAAAATACTCGTACACTGGGTCAAGTATCCGACCGAAGCCAAGTAGAACGTTTTCACTCTCTTGCTAATGTTTTTAAAAAACACGGAATATTTTTTTATGAAATGCGCTATGTCAATTCTGATAAAAGGTTTTAGAGGTAATTCATCATTTTTTAAGGCTTCGGCGTAAATGCTTGCATTCTGAAACCCAAAGTAAGCTCGGACAACTCCATTAATAATGGCTCTTCCATAGTCCATGACCACCTCATCGGGAAAAGAAGACCCGTCATAATGGAATAACTGTAGCCAGTTTTCATACGTCCTGCTTGTCGACGAATCAGCCAACATTTGAGTAATGAGCATTTGACCAACTGATGAATTAACGGCCATAGCGTGCAAAAAAATATGTTTTGATTCAACATTGGCTTCGTTCTTGATTTTTCTCACTATGGATCCCGTACTATCAATGCAGACACGAATCTTTCTTTCAGTTAGACACAATTGTCTGTAGGTTTGCATCTGCAGGTTTGTTGTATAACGTACGAAAAAGGGATCATGCCCGATGTCCTGTATTGAATTCCTATGTATTCCATATTTTAATTTTACTAATGCTCCTATCGGATTTTTGTCAAGATAACCCCTTGACTTTTCTTCCGATTTTACCGTGTACATTACTTTTGCCGTTGGTAAAGTCGGAGGCTCTTCTCCGTTTGGCAGCATGTACTCCAGGGCTTTTTCGGCTCGAACCCTTTCAACAGATTTATGCTGTAACTCTTGCGCAAGAGCCTTGCGAAAGGGTTGCCTTAACGGCCTTTTACCACAGTTTTTTTTTATCCTGGTTTTAATTTACACGTACCAATAACGTTTTTGGTAACATAATCTTCATCAAAAGTACAGATTAGTTCTGTACCACATTTACAGTAACCTATAATAAAAATTGTGGAATTTAATCTTATGATATCAATTTAAAGGTGGTATCTTTCCTACTGATAAAGGAAAAATGACAATCAGCTGATCAATTTTTTTTTATTCTCAATAGTGTAAAATAATCAACATCTATAACCCTGGTAGGAGATTGGCGATAATTGCTGCTCAGTACCTAAGAAACCAGCGATATTCGTTACCGAGAATATCGATGGATATATCGGAGAATTCTAGAGAGAAACCCGGCAAAAACATAGATCTCTGTATACAAATTAAGAGAACAATTATAAAACAATTTTTTACATAAAGAATAACAATAGTGTATAATAATAATAGTTGAGTTATTTTAAATGCATTATTAATAATTTATAATTAGTAAATTGCACATATAAATAGCAGTATACTTATAGCAGACTGCTACGTGATGCTTCAGATACTACACATGTGCAGTTTGAATATAAAGTTTATGTTCTATTAAAAAAAAACTATTTATGTATAAATATGTAACTATTTTCTTATGAAAAAATAAAAGTTCAAGTGTATACGAGTAGATGGCATAGTCAGTAATTGATAATTTATTGTTTCTAAATGTTGCTTTTTGATCCCAGAGGATGCTTTCTATGATAATAAAATAATATTTTAGTTCAAAATAAAATTGTTTTCAACTTGCTTTTAGAGACCTATTGGTATGACTTTTTTTCTTATAAAAACATGAAAATTTGTAATAGACGTTTTGAGGTTATGTTTTTAAAATTTTAGTTTCATAAAGAAATTCGAAGAAAAATATGCTTTTAATCATCCTAGCTTATCCGTTGAATGATTACGTCGATGTTACGGTATATTTACGTCTAAATTTACGTAATAATAAGCTTCAATCATAGATTTTATTCCTTCTCTAGAAACTACCGAGAACGCTATATACAAAATTCATGTGATCAATCATAGGGTTTCTACCGAGATTCGAAACCGAGAATCTGCCGATATCTTCCAGATCTGGCTTGTTTCTACTGATAAACCCGGCAAGTTTCCTACCAGGGAAAATTCACATAATGATGAGGGCCTATACATATAGGTGTTATCATCCGGATAACAACACCAAAACTCTGGGTGTGAGCTCGAATTTTTTTTTTATAATTTTATTAGAACAGCAAATTTTTTTATTCTTGTGGAATAAAAATTTGAGCTCACAGCCAGATTATCACCTAATAGTTAGCTTATTGTCATTTATCTTTTTTCAGTGCAGTTCAAATATTACCGCCGAATTTTCCTTTGTTTGTATGTAAGTTTACATAGTGAGATTGAAAATTAAAACCACAAGTGAGCCCTGAGACATTTGTTACTAAACGTTGCATCAAGTTTTGCCAGAGCCCCGGCTTAAAGCATCGGTATATTACTTTTCCTTTATTTTTTCCATTATTTCTTTTAGACATTCTCTTATACTTTTGTTGTAAAATTCCAGAAAACTCTTCAGCATCGATATTTATTAGGAATTCCGTTGGACAAAGCTTGCTATTGTTGAGCGTTTTGTTACGTCGGTTTTTAGTTTTTGTACTAAAAATCCGACTATTTAATTTTCCAACCTTCTCTTCTGAGAGAAAGCTCGAAAATTCGTTGCTCGTTTTTGCCCTTGCGTTGCCGCAAATAGGCAGGGATGAGCTTTTTCGCGATCGCGTTCTTATGTTTATCCGGGAAATAGTTTTAAAAGAAAAAGAGTTTATTAATTTTTAATTCCAAGAAGAATAAAACAAATATTAGCGATTTATTTTTTTTTTGTACTTAACCTTGGGTTATTGCTAAACAGGCACAAGGCCTGAACAATCACTGGCAAAGAAGTATAATTTACACGGATCTCTAGGTTTCGCGGTTTGAGTGCCTATTTTCACTCTGTGATAAACAGGATTAAATATCCTGATCGTCAAAGTGAAAATAGACCCTATAATAATATTTTTATGCGTAACACTAATGTTCAAAAAAGTTTATGGTCAACCGGCACTTGACCCTACTCTTAGCGGTGAGAAATGACTCTAGTCTACGCAGTGGTAGACGTAAAGAAAAGAGTTGTGAAGAGACAATAAGTAGTAATTGTAAATGGTAGCTTACTTTTAGTGGTACTGCTGTAAACTGCTGATCGGAGTTGTACGGAGCCAAAAACCAAGTTGGGTACAAAGGTTGTCGGGTTCACGTAGAAGTGAAAACACGTGTGTAGAATTAAATAATTCCGTTTATTCAAAAAGAAAAAGAAATCCGAATGATGCGTTCAATGTTACAAAAACAAGTAAAAATAAGCAGACTGAGTGCTAGTAGTATTTTGCGGACAGAGCGCGTACAAAAGAATACAAAGTTGGCGGACTAAGCGCGTAAGTAAAAAATTTTTTAAGAGTTGTATCGGAAGCGGACTAAGCGCGAAAAAGAAACATTTTCAAAGTTGGAAGCGGACGAAGCGCAAAATAATGTAATAATCGTGAGCGAGCACGAGAGAAAACTTCCGAACTACTAGAGAGCCGGGACCGGAGTGATAGTGGTGTGCATCTCGATGGAACTCATCAACTTAGGCCCATCCCTCTATTTCCCTCTCTGAGGGTGTCTAGAAAGATTTCCCAATAAGAAGAGAGTTTTCCGATGCGCTCCACCCACTCATGGGTCTTAGGACCCCTACTCTTACCAAACTTTCGGGGGAGAGGGCGGTTTAGTTCCCTATCCTCAGAAATAGATGGCAACGCTTGTACTATTTTTAGAGTAATGTTTAATATTTATACAGAGTTGTTAGCTTAGTATTTTTTTTTATTTTTATTTGTTTAACAAATAGTTCTTATGGACTGTGTAACGGGGTGGACTTGACAATGCCGTGCGGTCGCGGAAATGCCGCACGTCAACACACAGTGAACGTCGTATAGCGTCTGGCTGGTCCCTCGATGATCGGCGTGATGATAGTGCGCGGACGTTAGCCGCGTAGTGCAATCACTATCACCCGTGCATTGCCCGCCAACTTCTGTTAAATGCGTGGTACGCCCGGGGTACCACGCTTATCCGCGTAACCGTGGGTCTACCAGCGGGAGGGTACTCGGGAAAATACAAATGAATACACTGAGGATAACGTTAAAAGAAAGATATATTGACTCTACTAATGATACAAATTGGTGTACAAAGTTCGCACGCGCTAGTGGCTGAGAGGATCGCGAACGACGTCACACACGAAGCCGGGTCGAGGACTCGGTGGCAGCGAGTCCAGACCTGCGGCAGCTTCGCGCGGAGCTAATACAAAACGCAACTTACTCGGTCGCTGGTTCGCCGTTGGCTAACTCGCCTCGCGTTCCTTTACGGCACTCCCGGGATTCCGGGCCGCTCGTACTCAGGTCTGGAGGCGTCCCTCCAGGTGATGACGTGATCGGTGAGTCCCGGTGTACGCCAGGTGCGGTAGAGGATCCGCGGACTATTAGCGTATTTTTGCCGATGTTGATCCGCGCCGAAGCGAACTCGAGTCTCTCCTTCGCCTTCTCGCGCCTGCGCGTATCTAACCCTGTAGACGTCGGCCGCCGACGTCGTCTGCTGAGCATACGCCCGACAGCTCGCCTCGCGCGACTAACGAACGCGCGGGAATTCAAGCGCTCGTTACAACTGGTTATTAACTTTTAATTTTATAATGATGAATTGATATTTCGGATAAATAATTAAAAGAAAATCAATAATAAATGTACCTATCTAATTAAGGACTTTATAAGAATTAATATTTTACAGCTCTGTATAAATATTATACGCAGATTTTACAATGAAATGTGTAAATTTAGAAGAAGTGTTGAAATACAACGCTACTCCTGCGCCGTTATTAGGCGTCCCTCCCTTCCTTCGCATAACGACGCTAGTATAGTAGTATAATATTGATTGTATAGAAACGGCCTATTATTTAAATAACACGCAAGCATCAGATCTCTTTTAATGCCGATAGAAAACTTGATGATTAAAAGTAACTTATTAATCTATAAGAACTAGTTCATTATAAAGCGGAATAGACTATTACATTAAGAGACACACATTACTCGTTAATCACAAGCATGAAAATAATTGTTTGAATTGTCCTTAGTATAATAAATGGTATTATTAATATTTATAAAATTAATAAAAATCTAAAGGATAAGGATCCTCTAACTTGATACTGAACGCACAACGCAATAAAGTGTTAGAATAATGAATAATTATTATAATATTAAAAGTGCGGATTCCTGTTCAATAAATTGTCATTATGTAGTTGTTCTTATTTATGAAAGTTAACAGTGTTCAATTTTGGTATGTATTAGTTGTTTTTGATGTGGCATATTGTGGTTTTATAACGTTAAAGAATTTAAATTGAATATTTAAGAAAAATCATAATGATACATAAAAAGTCTTAAAATAAAGAGCTAGCCTAGGAAAGGTGAGCAAATATTTGTAATACTCTACAACGGAAGAAACAACTTAGTATTCGTTTAAGGCTTTGCAGTGCTATTGAGATTGTTTATGATAGCCGGTGTTGGTACTTTAGTATAGGGTGGAGTAGTTCTGAGAATTTTATTTCAGAAAACTGCGCTTGTACTATGCACGTGCATGTTGACACTCAGATAGCGTCGCCGAGTTTCCGTCCCATCTGGGAAATTTCGCCGCCTTCGGTCGTAAAACTCCGGACGGTCGGATACTATCTAATGATTTTATTGCGCACAGATGCCTATCTGCTTTTTCTATATTTGGGAAACGCATACAAACGAAGGGGACAACTCTAAGTGTACGCACTTGAGGAAAGAGAGGAAAAAAAAATTTTTACGATCGAAATTGTCGGTCCTAGTTCATTATCTTGTATACGTAGAGCTGATCTGTGGGCTTATTTTTCTCAAACTCGGCAGAAGACGCGGCGAGATTATTTTATGAGTCTGTTTGTTTCTCCGAAGGAAAAGTATTTCCTTTAGACTCGGAGAATGCACGTGCATGGTTTAACGTATACAGGATAAGATTATTTGTTTTTTTCAGTGTTTGAAATAGAAGAAAAAAAAGCGTGGGCGATAAATGACGACGTTACAGTTTCCTTAAATTCGTCCTCAGAATTGTACAAAGCTGAATCATTTACGTCGGCGACTGATTCCGTGATATCTAGTAATAGATTCTTGACATTAAATCTATTTGTACACACCATTGTGTAACACGACTTCGGGCTTAGTTCATTAGAGAATGATTCACTTATTGTATAATAATCCATATTGGATGATTCTTGGAAGATAGTTGGTTGTTCGTAATTCATTTTTATAGCGAGTTATTACTTGGATAAATGTCTCCTCGTCGACTTTTGATGGTCTTCCCACAGGATTTAGCATGTTAGCGTAAGCGTTTAATAAACACAATAAAACAAACCCAAAAATAAACAACTCTCAAATAATATATTGAAATACTGATCTCAAATAAAGCTAATAAATAGTTAAAAAATAACGTGTTAACAACAATAAATTCTTTTTTGGCGTAAGGATTATTGTTGGAAGCGTTGGCCAACGTATTTGTTATATTTATTTTTGGTTATAAACTGTCACTAATCTCAAAAAAATGTTAAAAAGTTGATAAAAAATGAATAAACAACAAGATAATTTTTAATTTGGCGTACACTATAATGTTGTTATAATTTTTTTTTAATCTTTCAATATTTTTTGTCGATTAGGAAGTTTTATCAAATCCTTATTTTGTTGATTGTATCTAAGAGTTCACAAAATTGTTTATTAGCAAGCGTTGCACGTATACGAAGAGGCCTGGAGTGAAATATAATTTAGATGAATTTTATACGTTTTAAGAAGATTTTACAAAATTACTAGATGTATGTACCTTACATGAAATAATGCAATAATGCGAAAGTGCCAGACTAATAACTCCCAGATCCACACATAAGACGACAAATTTTTTCCTAAAAATGTATTATAGAACAATACAAACTTCAATAAACAATATATCATGTATAAAGTCGAATAAAAAAATTAGTAGACTTGAATCCCGTGATATTCGAAGGATGTCGAAGCAAAAGCTTCGTAAATTCTACACAGAAAATTTAGTAAGGTAAAATGTCCAATACTTGGACAGATTTTGAAGAAATTTTAGAAGGTCGCCGGAACAAATTTTCTCTTATGGGACTCGAGAGCAGCCTTTCAAATCATCCTAGAGAATTCATTTTTGTTAAAAAGTAATCAAAATGATAAGTATATTATTACTAAAGATGTTTACAGTGCTGATCCGCTTATTGTTGATGTTTTTGATGTTATATTTTTCATTTTATCGCAATAGTAAGTATGTGACTGTCCAAGTATAGGTCGAAATTTTCATTTGGTCCAATTATTGGTCATTTTACCTTATTTCAAATGCCGAAAGTTAGCACTCCTGCATTGACAACCACGTAAATACTTTGTAAAATGTAAACTTACCTCCTATTTGTTTAGATATCACATCAGCAATTCTTGGCAAGGGGTGTGCGTATGATTCGATAAAAAAGACGCATACGAAGCAAAAAGCATACTAGTACGACGAATCACCAATAGTTCAAAACTGCAAACTTGCACAACAAATCACTCACTTTGTCTATTCGGCAAGACGTTCAGCACTCAAATGAAAATCATATGGATTAATTAGGATTTAAAAGGCCCATTAAGCTGGCGATTTAAATATTTCTAAGAATTACGTTCATTTGCCTTCACGCACATTAAACAATATGGAAACATGACTAATATACAAAATTTTACGCGGTGTACCGCAACTCAGGCTCAGTCGACTATACGCTGACACGGCCGTTTCTTCGAAATTTCCGTGCGTAAAAAATTTATAACCAAAAATGTTACTGCTGATCTTTATAAGGCACTAACTGACGAGCATTTTCGTGTATTTTAAGCCGGATTCCGTTCAGTGTCTCTGGAGCTACGCGGTGTACCGCAACTCAGACTCAGTCGACTATACGCTGACTCGGCCGTTTCTTCAAAATTTCCGTGCGTAAAAAATTTATAACCAAAAATGTTACTGCTGATCTTTATAAGGCACTAACTGACGAGCATTTTCGTGTATTTTAAGCCGGATTCCGTTCAGTGTCTCTGGAGCTACGCGGTGTACCGCAACTCAGACTCAGTCGACTATACGCTGACTCGGCCGTTTCTTCAAAATTTCCGTGCGTAAAAAATTTATAACCAAAAATGTTACTGCTGATCTTTATAAGGCACTAACTGACGAGCATTTTCGTGTATTTTAAGCCGGATTCCGTTCAGTGTCTCTGGAGCTACGCGGTGTACCGCAACTCAGACTCAGTCGACTATACGCTGACTCGGCCGTTTCTTCAAAATTTCCGTGCGTAAAAAATTTATAACCAAAAATGTTACTGCTGATCTTTATAAGGCACTAACTGACGAGCATTTTCGTGTATTTTAAGCCGGATTCCGTTCAGTGTCTCTGGAGCTACGCGGTGTACCGCAACTCAGACTCAGTCGACTATACGCTGACTCGGCCGTTTCTTCGAAATTTCCGTGCGTAAAAAATTTATAACCAAAAATGTTACTGCTGATCTTTATAAGGCACTAACTGACGAGCATTTTCGTGTATTTTAAGCCGGATTCCGTTCAGTGTCTCTGGAGCTACGCGGTGTACCGCAACTCAGACTCAGTCGACTATACGCTGACTCGGCCGTTTCTTCGAAATTTCCGTGCGTAAAAAATTTATAACCAAAAATGTGACTGCTGATCTTTATAAGGCACTAACTGACGAGCATTTTCGTGTATTTTAAGCCGGATTCCGTTCAGTGGCTCTGGAGCTACGCGGTGTACCGCAACTCAGACTCAGTCGACTATACGCTGACTCGGCCGTTTCTTCGAAATTTCCGTGCGTAAAAAATTTATAACCAAAAATGTTACTGCTGATCTTTATATAAGACACTAATCAAAGAATATTTTAGGCTATTGTAAGACAAATTTTGTTGCGTAGATTTGGAGGCACGTGTCATCGTACACGTCGCTTTCGGGCTAGTATACCATAGTCGTATAAATTGATCTATATAGGTTCCAAAAAAAAAAAAAATACAAAAAAATTACTGATTTCCAATACGTATAAACTTAAAAAATTGTATTAAGTTCAAAATCATAATTTGGGTTGATACTGTGTGTCGAGGATGTCAGTTATCAAGTTAGAGGCGGTTATATGGCGGTCGCCGATGCGACAAATGAGGATAATTGAGAAAATATGCAAGTAATAAAAATGTGCATGTGGTAATAAATTAATTTATGCAAGTTTGAACGTTATTGATCAGTTTTTAGTTGGTTTTAAATACTTATTCCTATTTTAAAACTGATTTTTAACAAAAAATGGATGTTTTTCTAATTATTTGTTGTTAAAAAATTAATTTTTGCAATATGTTAGGATGGATTCCTTTACTATTTGACGAGCTAAAAATTATAAGCCCAGGTAGAATGCTCTACGATGAATAGATCCAAAGTTACAGCGAATCCCGCTAGCTTGAGATCTTAAGCTAGAAAAACGGGTGTTAAATAATGATCGGCAACGGCTATAAATTTTTAACTGTGGCAATAAATTAGCTAGAAATAAGTTAAAAATTATCCAATAGTTTATTTTGGATTCCGTTATGGGTGCCATTGCAGCTTGAATGAGCTAGGATCTACCATTATGTCCGGAGCATGTTGCACCTCCAGGCTTGAGGCAGAAAAAATTACTTACAACATTGTACAATAAGGAGCGGTATATCCTACATTATAAAGCACTCAAACAAGCTCTTAAATATGGTCTACGATTACAGAAAATTGATCGAGCCATCGAATTCAACCAGAAGCCATGGTTAAAACCATACATCGATCTTAACAGCGAGCTGAGAAAAAACGCGAAAAATGAATTTGAGAAAATGCTTTTCAAGCTCTTCAATAATGCAGTGTATGGTAAAACCATGGAGAATGAGCGCATGAGAGTCAATGTAAAGCTGGTAAATAAATGGGAAGGTCGCTATGAATGTGAAGCGTATATTGCTCAACCAAACTTCCATAGTTATGCGATTTTTTATAAAAATCTTGTTGCTGTTCAGCTTTCTCGCACAGAAATCTCAATTCGTAAGTCAATTTACATCGGGTTGGCAGTACTAGATTTATCAAAGACGCTTGTTTACCGCTTTCACTATGAATACATGCAAGAGCGAGTGGGAAATGGGGCTAAACTTCTTTACACAGATACAGACAGTCTTATCTATGAAATTAGTAATATGGATATGTATGCTTTGATGAAAACTGATCTTCATGAGTTTGACACTTCTGATTATCTTGCGAATATCAGTTTAACATCCCTCTCGTTAACAAGAAAAAGGTTGGACTTATGAAGGATGAATGTAATGGTTAGATCATGACTGAATTTGTTGGCCTCCGAAGTAAAATGTACTCAGTCAAAGCACAAGGTCAAACACCTATTAAAAAGATAAAGGGTATGCAATCATCAGTTGTCAAATCAACTATTGAGTTCGATGATTATATCCATTGCCTCCGACAGAATACATGTATTAGTCGTGAGCAAAAACATATTCGCAGCCGTCTTCATGTCTTTCGGACTGAGAAAGAACAGAAGGTTGTTTTGAGTCCACGTGACGATAAGCGGTACCTGATTTTTGATCAGACAGACACGCTATCGTGGGGTCATTGCATGATAGAGGAATATCAGCTTATATAGCGAATGAAGCGAATGAGGATGAACCCATGGTAAAAAAACCGAGAGTAGAGCCTAGCTTGACTTAAGCAAGTATTTCTTAACACTGATAATTATTGTTATAATAATTTTTTCCATCATTATTTAGTTAATGTAAATACTTTTTGTTTTGCAAAAAATAAAGATTTTAGTTTGTAAGATACATACATCTTAAATGAGTATGGTAATATGTTAACGTCAAATTGATTCTAATAATAATTATTCATTTATGAATGGTAACCATTTAAAAACAGTTTTGTATTGTTTAGTTATCATAATTAAGAGTTTTTGTGTGTTGCTACGAAGTTGAAGCAGGAATATAAATTAGTTATATCTAGCTTAAATAATGAGCAATAATATTATTGAATTCGAATAATGTTTTTCATGGATGAGTGCTATTCCCTGCTTGAGGTACATATTTATATACTCCATTCAGATCATCGCGTTGTATTAGTAGTAGTAGCGTCGCTGTATTCGCTCCGTGCGAAGCTTGACCCGCCATCTACCGGACCGAGTACCGCAATAAAATAAGACTTCTCGTACTGGCTTATACAGCACATATGATGAAATATATTTTTATAAATTAAAAAACGCATTTGAAGGAATGCAAACACACAAGTTGTATTACTCAGCTCGTTGCTGATCAATTTACAAAAATTCTCATTTATTTTCGATCGGTAGAAGTGGAAAAAATGCGATTTGAAAACTCGTATCTATCCGCAGCACCGAGCGTATGGAGGTTAGAGTACCATATATAACCGAGCGTCCAAAAGCGCGGTGCTTCAAATTCAAAATACAAGTGACATTAATGTTTTGTAAACAGCGTTGTCAGTTGGTTTTATTAATACTTTAATTTGTTATATTTAATACAGTCTTTCTCCATTATCGGTACAAAGTTTATATGATATTCATGCACTGCACTTCATTTCACTTGACCAGACCAAGTCATTAACTTCTAATTCATTGTGTTATGCTGTCTAATTAAATAAATTATTAGATATTGTTAGCATGATAATAGCTGCCAAAATATCTTGTCCTTAACAAAATTACACCTAAAATAGGACGTCACTCCGATCGTTAAGACAGAACCACGGACTAATATCATTTTAGACTTTTGTAAGATGAGATCGACTATTTGTGCAATGGATTATGAAAGAAAGAAAGAGAATATGTATGGAGACATGCCGTCTGTTGATATGTATATCACTTACCCCGTATTTATTCGCTTCTGACCTGTTCTGCTACCAGCGCGTCCTCTCAGTGGGTGTTGGCTCGATTCTCAAAGCGGAATGATTATACGACTGCAAACAGTCGCGCCAGGAATTAGGAGTTCAAGGTTAAAATGTGCACTCACGATTCGATTATTTATTATAAGCAAGTTTATTTAAGAATTATTAAAGACAGAATTTGATTAACGCTCGCTTGTAACTAACGGATGTATCTTAGACAATTATTATTTTCCTCAGAACGACAAACGACACAAACGACAATAATATTCTAAGGTTTTGAAAGATCGAAAATATTCTAAGTTTTTGAACCGTCGAAAATATTCTAAGTCTTTGAACGATCGAGAATATTCTAAGTTTTTGAACCGTCGAAAATATTCTAAGTCTTTGAAAGGAGTTACACGTAAAAAGTTTAAGTCCCGAGACGATACCGGACCGGGCTCCGCTCGGGCAGAGCTTCCGCGCGGTGAAATTTCGATGAGAATACTGTGTGTAGGGCCCGGCGGACCAGGGCTTTATATACTCGAAATCGCCCTCACCGATACCCTTTACGCACATAGGTAGTAGTGAACATTTGTGAATAGCACATCCAATCAGAGAGCTTAAATGCTGCATATTTCCTTATATGGTTTCTCTAGGCTTGTTGTTGTAGGCATTTTTTAAAAGGCATTCCTTTGTACTTGTAGCGACGATGGGTTTTTTTCTCGCTCCCCTATGTAGAGTGTATTTCCTCTTTTGTGGGTAGAGTCGCCGCCGTTGACTTCGTATATCTATACACGAGTGCAAGTGGTCTAGGACTCCTTCTATTTATGCTCATTAATATGCCGTCTTCTTGTAACGACGACGAAATTCACGTATGCTCTCGTCTTCTTCTGCACTCATGACCTCGGTGTAGTCTTCTCATTGGTGTTGGGAGCGCGCGTGCACTTGCTGTTCGAACGCGTGCCTTCTCCTTCATAATATTCTCGTAGATTTTAAGACGAAGCCCTCCTGCTGGTGTTGCAAGTGTGCAGGCGCTCGCAGTTCGGAAGCGTGGTTCCTTCTTCGGCAGATTTGCACAGGCTCTCCTTCTGATGTTATATATACACGTGTACTCGCCGTTTGGATGCGCATCTCCTTCTTTTTGGTACTCTCGCAGTTTCAGACGCAATTCTTCTACTAGTGCGCTTATTAGCAATGTATGTGTATTCATTGTTCCCAGTGTAGCTCGTTTGCCCGAAATTATGCGGATCAGTCTCGCGTGATTTTAATTTATGATACATATTTAAAGATGAAATATAATCTAGTTATTATCTGACTTTCGCGATTATTCGATCTCTCGCGTATTAATCATTATTAATGTGCTATATAACCCGATTTTTCTATTCTATTCACATATTATTTGTTATTGTCGCTCATGTCGTCGACTCTGTTTCCTCTCATTTCCTTAATTTATTCAAGCGGCTGAGCTTCAGAGTTTTCCCTATGACCTATTGTGTGGTCTCGACTACCTACTCTTAGACCCGGCGCTTGCTCTCTCTTTCGTGTCATCCTATAGGGAAGGGCATTGACCTATATTTTGAATTCGACCCGTTTAAATGTCTTCCTGCTTAGTTTTATGTAAATGCGAAAACTGAGCATTTTACAATATGCTTATGTAATTTTAAGCCAATCGCGTGCAAGAATTTGATACTTCTTACGTCAGCAAAGATCGCGTCAGATCTCGCAATTAACAGATCCAGCAACAAAAATTCTATATACAGTTAGTTATAGGTAAGCTATTCGAATTTCCCGTGAATTCTGTCTCGGATTTTACCGCCTACGCACAATTTTACAATTTTACCGCTGCCCGGCCCTTAACGATCCTTGATCGCTTGCTTCGCACGCTCTTAATGTCTATTTGTCCAGACTGCCTAATTGCACAGTCTAGACGTTCGCTCGCACTATTCTAATACCTACGCAGAATATATTAATTTTTTTTGCATCGCAGCTGCGTTCACTTTCTCCTGCATCTGCGCAATTTTCAAATTTTCTTACGACGTAACATTATCATTGTCAGTGGTAGGTAAAATCGCAATCTTTTTAACAGGTCTCTTGAGTAAACGATTATTGGTTTTTAAAGTTACGCTATGAACTACGCCATCATTTCCAGAATGAATTTGATTCATTCTGGCTAAAGGCCATTGCAAACATGGGAGATTATCATCCTTTATAATAACTAACATTCCTTCTTTTGGATTAGAAGTGTCTTTACGTCATTTTTGTCTAAAATTTAATTCATTTAAATATTCCAAACTCCACCTTTTCCAAAAATCTTGTCTAATTTTAGTGATTAACTCCCAAGAGCTTAATCTGTTTGACGGTAGCCACAAAAAGTCGGGTTCTGGTAAACTTAATAGAGAATCACCTATCTAAAAATGTCCTGGAGTCAATGCCGTAATATCGTTTACATCAGTGGATATCGGAGTTAAAGGCCGAGAGTTTAAAATTGATTCGATTTCAATTGATAATGTGTTAAATTCTTCAAATGTAAGTAAAGCATTTGAAGCTACTCGTTTAAAATGATGTTTATACGACTTAACTCCGGCTTCCCATAATCCACCAAAATGTGGAGATGACGGAGGAATAAAATGAAAGTCAATATTATTAGTTGTCGAAAAATCAATAACTTCATTCTTGAAATTTTCCGATTAAAATAAAACATAAATTTCATTTAAGAGGACGAATACACCTAAAAATGTCAAAAAATAAAAAATTTGAATTTTTGATTCATAATTATGTTAAATTGTTTGAAAAATTATTTGAACAATGCTATAAACACAGAAACATTGTAAAAAACTAAAAACAATGTCTGTATATGTCATATGCCTGATACAACAACTCTTCGAAGCCCAGAAATCATGATTTTTATATTTACAGCTACCGCAGACTTACTTAGGATTATGGCTTCGAAGGGCACTTATACTTTGACAAATATGCTTGAAATACATATATTAAGGTTATGAATGTAGAAATTTGAAAGAGAATTTGATTTAAAAATGTTGTCCATAAGGTAATACAAAATTTTGTTTAAAATTTAAAAAAATGATAAATATTGTGCATTAATTATAGACAACTTTTTTAAATCAAATTCTCTTTCAAATTTCCACATTCATAACCTAAATATATGTATTTCAAGCATATTTGTCAAAGTAAAAGTGCCCTTCGAAGCCATAATCCTAAGTAAGTCTGCGGTAGCTGTAAATATAAAAATCATGATTTCTGGGCTTCGAAGACTTGTACTTGGTATGACATAGACAGACATTCTTTTTGGTTTTTTACAATGTTTCTGAGTTTATTGCATTGTGTATACAATTTTTAAAATAATTTAATATAATTATAAATAAAAAATTCAATTTTTTTATTTTTTGACATTTTAAGGTGTATCCGTCCCCTTGACTCATTTTTTGCACCTTGGAAATTCGTTGCATTACCAGAGTAAATTGCCTTCGGCTTACCACGACGTGCGATAAATCGTTTTAATGCGCCTAAAAAACCTTCTGTACTTAAGTCACTAACTACTTCTATATGAATTGCTTTTACTACCATACATATAAACACTGCTACATATACTTTTAATCGTTTTAAATTTCTAAATTTGCACTCTTTAATATAAAATGGTCCACAATAATCAACACCAACATTACAAAATGGTCTGGCCTTTGTCACTCGGACTGCTGGTAAGTTACCCATTTTATATTCTGCTAATCTAGACCTAAGACGGAAATACGTAATGCATTTTCTAATAATTCCTTTAATTTGATTACGACCTTCTATAAGCCAATATCTTTGATGCAGTGCATATAAAGTTGTTTGAACACCTGCATGTAAATAACTTTCATGATAATATGATATAATCAATTCTGTTATGAAGTTAGATTTTGGTAAAATGATTGGATGACGTTTATTAAAAGTAATATCAGCATTTTTCAATCTACCACCTACTTGCAACAATCCATTTTCACTCAAAAATGGATCCAAATATTAATAATGAGTGAGGTAGACGGGAGGATTGTTAATAATATGGTTTATTATTCTGGATATATACAAAGAGAGCACGCCTAGCATGCGCGTGCTCTCCAAGAGCGTACAGCAACGAGTGGACTCAGTCGTAGTCGCACATTGACTATATATCGTACGACTCACATACATAGTACTGGTGGGGAGTCGCACATGTGTGTGTCTATCCTATACTCTATGCTACCTACGGTGCGCAACGAGACGAGACTCACTGTCGAGTAGTTGCGCACAGCGCTTCTGCGCATCCTATCTACAGATGCTATTATATAGTGTACAGACAAATGTACTATGCATATTCTAACACGCCTCCTTACATTTGTACTGTACATTATGATTTTACATTTAACAATTCTCTAAATTTTACAAACTTTTCTTTACATAGTGCTTTAGTAAATATGTCCGCGACATTTTCATTCGAATCGACTTTACAAACTTCGATTAATTTTTCTCTCACATTTTCATGAACAGTATGATAATGTATTTCAATGTTCTTAGAATTTTTTGTCATGTTGCCTTTATTCGCAATATTTATCGCACCCGAATTGTCTTCGTAGATCTTTATCGGTTTTTCAATATTTATATCGAATATTTTTACTAATTCTCGAATATATTCTATTTCGGTTACAACTTCGGATAGAGCAACATACTCTGCGTACGTCGACGCTTTAGCGATACATTTCTGTTTCCTAGATTTCCAGTCAATTATATTGCCAAACATTTGTATTACATACCCTGTCGTGGATTTTCGATCTATGATATCTCCAGCCCAGTCGGCATCAACATAACATTCTATAATACTACAATTTTCATACTTTTTATAATGTAAGATCATATCTTTCGTTAAATACAAATATTAATACTCGTAAAGCATACTTCCAGTGGGTTTCATTGTTGCTATTCTGAAATCTACTAAGGTAATTTACACTAAAGCTAATATCCGGTCTCGTATTCGAACTTATGTATAATAAAGCACCTATGAAGTTTTTGTACTTTATGTTTGACTCACAATTTTCAGTCTTTTCGAGTTTTAGATTAGTCTCCATAGGAGTACTGTACAATCTACTATCTATTATTTTATATTTATCAGCTAGTGACTCAATGTACTTTGTTTGACTTAGTTTCATTTCACGATTGTTGCAGTCATATTCAATATTTATTCCAAGATACTCTTTAATTTTTCCTAAATCTTTCATTTTAAATTTATCTGATAAGAGATCCTTAATTCTTTTTATCTTTTCTTTGCTTTTACTACAAATTAACAAATCATCTACGTAAATCAAAATATAAATTTCATCGTTTCCTTTTCCTTTTTTGTATAAACAGAGATCTGCATTACTTCTCTTAAATCCTAATTTTATAATGCACTCATCAAAGCATTCATACCAGTTTCTAGGACTTTCTCTCAATCCATACAACACTTTTGACAATTTGTATACTTTGTTTGTTCCATCTTCGTAACCTTTTGGTTGATAGACATATACCTCTGAATTTATTTTTCCATTTAAAAATGCGGTTTCTACATCCGTTTGCCCAATCTTTAAACCGTTTTGGCAACAATAAGAAAACAAAATTTTTAATGTCTGATTCTTTGCAACTGGAGCGTATATGTCATCAATTACATCAGTTTGTTGAAATCCTCGCACAACTAACCTAGCCTTATATCTATTATCTGATTTTCTCGTATAAACCCATTTAACGTCCAAGACTTTTTTATCTTTTACTTTATCTACTAATTTCCAAGTTTTATTTTTATTTATACACTCTATTTCTTGATTCATGGCTTTTTGCCAATTTTCACTATCATTACTATTCAACGCCTCCTCAAACGTACAAGGTGCATCTACTCTACAATAATGTACTGAAATATTTTTGTTACTGTTATTTATAAACTTTTCCGAACATTGATTTATAAATGAAGGCGTAGCAGTATTTGGATACCTTATCGGACTCTTTCTTAAACGCGTAGATCTACGTGGAGTGCTTGACTTCAAATTTACATTCTCATTTTTCTTTGTAATATTTTGTGCTTTATCACTCTCATCTGCAATTTCAAAAACATTATCTTCGAGATCACTTTCAATATCGGTTTCTTTTCCCCTACTTGAATATTCAGATTCACTATCATCAAAACCTATACATTTTTCATATTTTTCGACAACATCAACATGTCTCGCAACAGTTATCTTATTATTTATTAGTACTGCGACGTGTAGAGTAGCTACACGTCGTACACGAGAAGTCGCATCATATTTCGGCCCGAGGAGTTGGCAACAGTGCGAATACTGTGTAACTCTCGGCGCCGTTAACTAAAAAATTAGCAGCTCTGTTGCAGTGAACCGCACTGCAGCAGAGCATAACAATAAATAACGCGGAAGCACGACACTGAACCAGGAACACACGAGAGCTGCGGAGCTCCTAACCTCTCCTGTCAGCGGACAGGAGAGACGACGACTCTGCACTGGCCACGCAGCAGACGACGCCGTCGCGCCGCGCCGAGGTGAGTCAGCTGGACCTTGCGGGCGCTGCTGTACCGGTACAGCCAGGAGAATCGCGGAACACCGACACCAGGAGTCGCAAACACACGTAGAGAGCGAGGCCTGGAGCACGCGCGAATGAACACCATGCGCGAATGACGCGCGCGCACCGGAGCCGCGCATCAGCTGCCGTACGGCCGCAGCGGGAGAGAGAGAAATAGCGAGAGCCGCTCGAGGAGAGCACGAGACTCCGCGCCGCGGCGAGGGAAACGCGAGCAGGAGAGAGAGAGAGAGAGAGAGAGCTCGGCGAGAGCGAAGCTGGCTAGTGGGGGACTCGCGCGTACACCACTAGCCACACCGCTGATAGCGACATGTAGCCGCGCGCGAGGTCGTCCCGTGCACCGCGCGACGCCCAGTAACAATGGGATCGCGACCGGCCGCGCTCGCGTTTTCGTAATTGGCGCGCTCGTCGTATGTTTGATGCACGAAGTGCTCGCGTCACGGAAGTCGATATAGAGGGCGCAGCGAGTGGTCCTTTTTCGGGACGCGCTAAGCATCGCGTCGCGAGGAGACTTCCTCCTCGTTCACTTGGTTTGCTGCTCTCAACCGCGTCGGACGCCTCTCTTTTACAAATTAGCTGCAGTGCCGTTACCTTAAATTCGCGAGCGAGTTGGAGTCAGTAGTTCAGCGCGAGAGTCTATTAGTTGTTTTCTCTTTTGGGTTTCGACCGTAATTCGTACGTGCTCAAGGAGATATTGAGAGTAAGTCCTCGCACCGACAGATTTGGTTATGTTAAATGTTCTAACCAGTTATTAGCGACGCCGTTGAGGTCAATGAGAACTCCGGCTTTTCACTGATTAACAAAACCGCGGTTGTTGCATGGTTGGCGCTACCCTTGAGGCAAAGTGTCGGGTTTTTCGACTGGTACGTGGCAGCAGAGCAGACGGCGGTTGCGACTAAAATTTCGCAAATATTTCAGGAGTTGATCTACATGAGCAGGCCCACAGCAGAGCAGTATTCGTGGAGGTGAATTCCGCTAACGGTACGGGATCGCCATCTTGGTGACGCCGCGTCCTTCCGACCGACGCCACCGCCATTTTGATAATAAGCGTGGATGCGCTGCTAAAGTTACGTTAAATACGGAGATTCGCGATTAACTTGAAAGCACATTAGTATAATTAATTGCGCCTTGATTTTCGAACGAGAGTAGACCGTGGTCAATTACATATTATTAGAATAACCGAGTCATAGTGTTTGGAACAGAAATTATTATTGCTGACGCGAGCATATTTAAATAATACTTCGTATTTTAATATTAATTCTAATAATCGTTTAATAATCTAACGAGTAGCGAGTATCGATTGGAAAATAGCGATCGAAGCGAGATTGTAGTCGAGCCAGTCTTGACGGAAGTTCGTACAATATAATTTACTTATTTCAGCATTACAATTGATTGTGTTTTTACTGACTACACCCTCTACCACGCCAGGCTAATTCCTGTCCTTAGACCTATCGTGTGTCCCCCTCTAGATGTAAAAGTCCTAGCGAGTATATAGACCGAAGTATTATTGAGATTCGACGATTGCGAAGCTACGGGATTAGCTTTAAAAAGCGTAACGTCACAGTACTCTATAGCCGACTTCGCTGTATCCTAACAGAATTCTCATATCCGCTTTCTTATCCCATTTAGATATTCTTTTCTGTTCCGGTTTTCTAACAAAGACTCTACTACCGTACAATTTTAAGTGTTCTACATTTGGCCTTTTTTTAAAGAATATTTCATAAGGAGTTTTTCTTTGAATTGTGTTTGTTAACGTGCGATTTTTTAAATACGTTGCTGCGCATATGATTTCAGGCCAATATTTTTTATCTACTTGCGCTTCTTCTAACAAACAACGTGCCATGTCTATTATTGTTCTATTAAATCTTTCCGCTGTACCGTTAAGTTCGTGTACATACGCTGGACAATTATTTATAAAAATACCCTTTTCTTTAGCATATTTATAAAATCGATTATTTAAATATTCCTTACCATTATCGCATCGAATTTTCTTTACTCTTTTTCCCGTTAAATTTTCAGTTTCATTAATATACTGAACCATGCAATCAAAAACTTCATCTTTAGTTTTAATACAGTAAACTCTAGCTATTTTACTATAATCGTCAATAAATGAAACGAAATATTTTTCTCCATTTAAACCAGCGGTTTTAAAACTACCGCACACATCCGTGTGTATAATTTCTAATATATCATTTGCCTTTGTTCTATTATTGTTGAACGGCAGATTGTGCATTTTATTTTCAATACAAGTTTTGCACTTTATACATTCTGATTCAAGTTCATTTGGAATACCAACTAACAACTGTTGTTTACACAGTGTATTCAAATAGCGAAAGTTTACATGACCTAACATTCTATGCCATCTCTCCTTCAAACTCATGTTATTATTGTTACTACTATCTGCTTTGTTTACAATCTTTTCTTTGAAATTTAACTTACTAGTCATCTTGTAAGTTCGATTATCTTTATAGGCAACAGCTATTAAATTATTATCATTATCTATGATTTTTGCAATGTTATATTTCGATAGCATAATAAACTTTCATTTCTTTAGCATAATAAACGTTACTCATATTTACTTTACTCTTTTTGCCAAATGCATCAAAATAACTTACAACATTGCCAATTTTTGTTGCTTTTACCGGACTATTATCACCGAGATAAATATTTACAGGTTTCTTTAATTCTATACAATTTTCAAAATACCTCTCATCATTGATAATGTGATCGGAGCACCCGCTATCTAGTAGCCACTGAATTTCATTACCTAACCTCGCTGCATCGTTCTTCGCCGCGTGTACCGTTGCTATCCAGGCGTTGGCTCCTGAGCTGCTCTGCTCGTGTGTAGTGCTGGCCCTCTGCTGTCTGTGATGGTGATGGCGGAAGTTACCGCGCCCTCTGATGTAGTTGCTCTGAAGCATTTTTCCTTTCTTGTGACGAAGGCGTTTGACTTTCTTTCTGAGTCTTCGTTTCCGTTTTTCATTTCAGCTATTTGAATTTTATTTTTCACGTATTCTGCTGTTTGATCTTCTTCTTTGAGTGTATCTATTAAGTCTCCGATATAACTGTATTGTAATGGTAACGTGTTCAACATATAATTTAGTTTTTCCTTTTCGCTGATTTTGGCTCCAGCGTTTTTCAACTCATTCACTGCTTTCTCAAAATCGCTGAAGAATATAGCAGTATCACCGTATTTTTCCAATTTCTTTTGCACCCAGGGATCTCTCTCGTTAGACTGATCCGGGAAGGCATTATCTGGCGGTGATCATATCACGTCCCAGTCAGTTTCCTATGGACGCAATTCGCGATTATTCTCGTATTACTAACAATATCACAACCCCTCGTGTACTTAACGAATGATGAGCACGAGGTGAATTCACAGTTTTATCCTATGAATGTATAAACAATTCTTTTTTTTACTTATCTCCACCTTTCATCAAGAGTTCACCCTTTATCTGCAATATAATTCTTCATCATAACGATTATAATGTATTCCACAGCACAATTTATTTCTCCTATAAAATCCGTTCGAAAGCCGGGTTTCTGCCTGATGTCACGGTAAAGGCAAATAAGTTGTTTTCTCTCAATCATTATTTAATTTCTACATGACAGTAAAATCATCATAGTTCATATCAAGCCAGTAATATCATTTGTTATCAAACATCTCTCAACGTAAATTCGTTACTCAAGTTTCTCATTTTTATATCATCTCTTTCACCTTTTTCTCTGTACATCTAACTACATTCCATCTATTAATAACAATATTTAAATAGTTTACATTTATTCAGGCTCATATTTTTCCAATCAATAATTTGTATTTGTATTTTTTGCGATTTAACCCTTGTAGAAAAGGGCCTACTTAAAATGGTGGTAAAGGCAGAAACTGGCTTAGTAAAATGTGAAAAAACTAGACATTTTAAATTCCTCAAAAGTAGCGAATCTTGTGTATTTTTTATGGGTGAGAATTATATTTCATGAAAATATCAATAAATCAATTAGTTTTTTGGATGCAAGATACACTATTATTAATATTTAGGCGTAAACTGAATAATTTTAATAATTTAAACAGATGGCGAAGCTCGTAAGGCTTGTGTGGAAGAACGTTTGCGTGGCTCAGTCGGTTAAGGCGCACGACCGTACTTATTTGTCCTCGTGCAGGGTGTGGATTCAAATCCCCGGTCAGACAGAATTTTTTCAGGTGCAAATAATTATTCTATACTTTCCTATGGGAGAGTCCTACACACGGGGAGTCCCGCACGGCTCCTGCTATGGTGCATTAAGCATNAAAAAAAAAAAAAAAAAAAAAAAAAAAAAACTCCTATGACCAAAAAACTTGAATCGAAGCTAGCCACAACTTTACAATTCTAACCTCGAACCGCGATAAGCCACGTGTAACTCAGCTGTGTAACTCGACCAACTATAATAGGCAGTTTGTACATAAAAACAAGGTACGCAGATTGAATCCAAGAACTGCCCATCAAGTGGGAGAAAAAGCGTTACATTCTGTCTCAGAAATGGCAAATAAAACTGTCTAGTTCTTAGATTCTATGCCAAGAACTGGCCATTAAGTGGGTTAATCGGTAGAAAGAATCTACCAGGGAAGTCATCGATACAATCTTCGCTCGTAATTAATAGTATAATTATTCGTAATCATATTCTCGTTATATCTTTCATTCGCAATTATTTTCCAATCGATTTGACTGCTCAATAAATAAAGTGATTAAAGGCTTCATGCCACAAACTTATTTACAACAGAAATATGCTGTGTATTTATTTAACCTCATCCTGCTGCGACCGTTCAGTACCTTATGAACCCAATTATTCTCCATAAATTATTTATTATAAATTCTCAAAATATTATTCTAATTAACAATTACTCAATTATTTACTTATGAAAAGTTTGCTCTTAATTTTGCTTAATGCTTGCTCATGAATATTCAATAACAAATATATTATTATAATATTTAACTCGCTGCATAATACGACTTAAATATCTTTCAACATTTTATTCAATTTACACAGCAAACTATTTCATAAACTTTCAAGACAAAATCAAACGTTTAGTAACCTTTTCAATATTTGGAGTTTTAACAGAATAAATAAAAGTGTCTTTTTTAGCTTTCCAAAATATGCCAAAAGCTTTTAAAATACAATCCTTATTCATACGAAAGTTGTTATCAAGACTCTACTCATTAACTCCTTCAAGTATGTTTGATTCATTTGAAACCCATTGTCGCATATTTAAACACGCAAGATTCAATAATTTAGTAGTTTGATCATAAATTTCTCTAGCCTCTTGTTCAGAATTTGTACCAGTAATTAAATTATCAACATATAAATTATTTTTTAATATTTTAGCAGCTAACGGAAATTTATGCCCTTCGTCCTCAATCAATTGACGTATACAACGTATTGATAAAAATGCTGCGGACGCGATCCCAAAAGTCACAGTGTTTAATTGATATTCATTTATTTGATTATTTTCTTCCCAAAAGAGTTTTTGATATTTACGATCCTCATGTCTAATTAAGAATTGTCTGTACATTTTTTCTATATCAGCCATTAATACTGTTGAAGTGATATCTATCTGCGTGATAAATAATCAACTCACAGAGTTTTAAGCTTCCAAGATAAATTTATTTCAATAAGAAAAATACATAAAATACATACAGAATACACGAGCGAGACAGACGAGGGCTTCGCGACTGCTCGGACTCGGTGTCGGGCTTGAACTAAACTATGTCCTCCGCTGAGGGCATTACAATACCTCGGAGGCGCGGCCCAAACGGCTGATCTAAAAAGAGGGACGCCGATATCCAGGTATGCGGAGATGCGGTCGAGGCGTAGGCCGACTGACCCTCGGTTTATGGCCCTCGACGCTGCTGCCGCTCACCTGGGCATCATGTGGCGCGCACTCTGCGGAGTGCGCGTCTCTCGCTAATCCTCAATTGCCCTCCTTGTCGCACGTTTTTGGTCGGCAATAAACTCGCCGCGTCTCCGAGGAGCTTATAATAATAAAAAATGCAGACGCGCTACGAAATTCGGCGACGAACTCTGCACAGCGTCTGCACTTTGGTTTTTCCCGGAGTGATTATAAAACCATAAACTATATTTCTAAATTATATTATTATACCTATGGATCTGCAAATACAACACTCCCACTTAATTTGAAATATCTAGAATATTTAGTCTTTCGCGTAAGATACAAAATTGCTGTTTAGCTAAGGGCTTCGTAAATATGTCAGCTAATTGAAGTTTAGATTGTACATAATTAATTTCGATTTCTTTACGATTCACAACATCTCGAACCGAGTGATACCTAACGTCTATATGTTTAGAGCGCTTATGGAATTCTGAATTTTTCGCCATCTTAATAGCCGATTGATTATCTACATACATAGGGATTGAACCGCAAGGAAATCCTAATTGATTTAATATCTGGCGCAGCCAGATAGCTTCTTTAGCCCCGTTCGATAAAGCAATGTACTCAGCTTCCGCTGTTGACGTTGCTACTATACTCTGTTTTTGACTGGACCAGCAAATTGGTCCACCGTGTAGTAAACATATAAAGCCGCTTCGCGATCTGCGTGTCTCTAGGCATCCGGCATACTCAGCAAATACGATACCGTGATTACACGTGCCAATCAAATATCTAATAATTCTTTTAACAGCTTTCCAGTGCTCTTGGCTATAACAATTCAAAAATTGACTTACATAATTTACCGCATATTCAATATCTGGTCGGCACACTCGAGCAGCAAATAGGAGTGAGCCGACCGCTTCGCGGTACGGTATATTATCATACGATTCACATGCATTCGCAGCTTTTCTTAGAAAGGCGCCAGGTTCCGCAGGGATGCTGACTTCATGCGCGTCATTCATACCAAATTTACTTATAATTTTCTCAATATAGTTAGATTGACTTATTTTTAAGGTTCGCTTAACACGATCGCGCTCGATTTGCATACCAACAAACTCATTTGCTGAGTCAGTGGTTATTTTAAAATGACTTTCTAGGTAATGCAATACCTTGTCAATCGCGCACTGGCTTTCACAAACCACTAAACCGTCATCTACATAAAGGGCTAAGTAAACTTTAAAACCCCTCACATCACCAACGAACACACATTTGTCGCTTTCGATGCTCTTAAAATTGAAGTTCTCGAGGAATCCGACGAACTTTTCGTTCCAGCAGCGTGGAGACTGTTTTAGGCCGTAAAGACTACGTTGTAATCTGCAGACAAGGCCTTCTTCAGTGGTGTAGCCTTTGGGTTGCTGTAGGTAGATTTCCTCTTGTAGATCGCCGTAAAGAAACGCAGTCTTTACGTCAAACTGTGCTATCTCAAGGTCTTTCTTTCCTGCGATCGCTAAGAGAATGCGAATGGATTCATAGCGGACTACAGGCGCAAAAGTCTCGAAATAATCGATGCCTTCTCGCTGTGAGTAGCCTTTTGCAACTAGTCGCGCTTTGAATCTAATGCTGTTATTATGCGCATTTCTCTTGATCGAGTATACCCATTTACATCCAATCGCTCGTTTACCTTTTGGCAATACTTGAAGCTTCCAAGTCTCACTTTTTCGGAGCGCATCGATCTCCTCTTGCATGGCTTCCTTCCATCGTGCTGCGTCTGGACTAGCCATCGCCTCGGAGTACGTCATCGGTATGGTGTCCGCGATGTAGGCGAACGGAACTCCATAGCGATCGAATGGATTGAGCTGTGCTCTATCGCGCAGTCGTCGTGCTTGTTGCGGTGGGTCATCAATAATCGGTTGTTCTTCTTCTGCTTCAATCTCATCTCCCACTTCATCAACAGCTTGTTGATTAGGGGCGACGTTATCAATAACTGGTTGATGATTCACTTCAGCTTGCTCGTTTTCTTCGGGTACATCAAAGTCCAGTTTAACACGGTAAACTGCTGCCTCTTTATTTGCTGTACTGTAGCTGTTTTCTATAAAGTTCACATCGCTGCTGACGTGAATTTTATTTAACTCATTATCCCAGAGTCTATAATTTTGCGACTCGCCTTCGTAACCAACAAGTATTAACGGCTTGCTTTTCGAGTCGAGCTTCTTTCTTCTTTCTTTCGGTATGTTGAGATAAGCATCTATACCAAAAACACGCAGATGCTTAATCGCTGGTTTGCAATTAAACCATTTTTCATACGGTGATTTATCTTGTCCCTGCATTGCTACGCGATTTAGTATGTAACAAGCCGTATTGACTGCTTCAGGCCACAGTTTCAGATCAACTCCGCTACTGATTAGCATTGTCCGTGCACTCTCAACAATGGTACGTATCTCTCTCTCGGCGCGACCATTCTGCTCGTGAATATACGGTGAAGAAAATTCGTGTATAATACCGCTGCCTGTCGTATGCTTACGAAAATCGTCGGATATATACTCTCTTCCGTTATCAGAGCGCAGCACTTTTATTTTATGCCCCGTTTGAGTTTGAACGAAACTTTGAAAATCCTTAAATTTTCCAAAAACTTCGGATTTGTGTCTCAAGAAATACACCTTTCGAAAACTCGTACACTCGTCTTTGAATAATTTCCTCGCGGAGATTCTACGTTAATTGGGCCGCACACGTCCGTGTGTATTTTCTCTCCGGGCTTAAAATTGCTATCACGCTTAATTGCCACATGAGGCTTACGGGTTTGCTTTCCCATAATGCATGCCTCGCATTTAAAATCTTCAGTTTTATTTATCACTAATCCGGGGTCATTCAATACTTTGCTTGTATTTAACAACGCCCGCACATTGACATGCCCCATGCGCTCATGCCAAAGCTTCAGCGTGTTTTTCGTCGTTTCTACGAGATTAGACTGTTCGGGCATTTTAACTTCGAACTGCATTTTAAAAAGATTTCTGTATCTTACACCGCTTGAGATTAAATTTCCGTATTTATCGCGCACTTCACAGAATTTCTCATATGCATGAAACGAAAACTTCTTATCGTTAATCGTGGAAACTGAGAATAAATTTCTACGCATTTGTGGCACAAATAAAACATTCTGCAGTTCTCTTTCAACAGCCTGTCCATTTATGCGCTCAGTAATAATAATCGTACCTGATCCTTCGGTGGGCAGGAGTTTATCATCGGCTATTTTGACGTATCGAAATTCACTAACGGGATTTAATGACGTAAAGAACTCTTTCTTGAACGTCATGTGCTTGCTTGCACCTGAATCCGCTAGCCAGATATTCTCATCAAGACCGCTTGTTTTTGAGTAAAATGCGCTTACGTCACACACATATCCTGATGCTAAGTACGAAGATCCTGCGGACTGTTTTTCTTGCTCGTTGCTGCTTTTCTTGTTTGGACACTCCCGTGCCCAGTGTCCCTTTTCCTTGCAAATACCGCACTTAGTCCGTTTCTTGAGGTTTTCAATGTTTCTCTTTCCTTTCGATTTCTGATTTTTTGTCTGCGATGTCTTTGGGTCTGCTTGTGTAGACTTCTGCTTATTAAGTTGCACTTGTAAAGCTTCAATTTGAAGAGCCAATGACTGCGTAGTATCTTCTGTCTCGCAGAGACGCTTATCCTCGCGTATAAGCCGTACAACGAGGGCATTCTTGTTTTTTTCGGCTTTGGGAGTGCACTCCCACGCCATGCGGAAAGCCGAAAATCTTTTCGGTAGACCGTTCAACAGTCTCGACACTATGTCCTTATCCGACCGCTTTTCACCTGCATCTTCGAGTTTTGCGCAGATCGTTTCAAAATGCTCTATCTGCGGTGCAACTGCTTGGCCGTCCTTAATACAGAAGTCATAATACTCTTGAAATGCGCTGTCCACCGTATCACTGCTTGATGTCCCATAGAGTTCATTTAATTTATCCCACATTGCTTTGGGAGTTTTACAATTCATTAAGTAACGGTGCAGCTTTTTATCCACCGAACTTAACAAAATCGTGGCTGCCCGCGAGGAGGATGCTTCCCAACTGCTCCAATCAGTAGGTTTCTTTTCTTTGTCGGGCTCCTCGCTGGTCCCATCGATAAAGCCACCAAGCTGTTTGCCTTTAAGCAAAAATTTAATGCCGAACTTCCACACTTCGTAGTTCGTCTCATCGAGCTTGTTTAACTCAAAGCTTTCTTTATCAGCCATGATAAAAGGAAACTGCTGCGAACACTCACGAAACTATACGAACGGCACTTGCCCGAGTTTATCCGACGCGGCACTCAATTTAGTAGCGCTATTTGATTCTTTATCTACACCATGATAGGGCAAATAAAAACCTTCATTTTGTGATGAAGTTTCAATTTTAGTCATATGATTTAACTCTAAGTAACTTTGAATTACGTTTGTACATGCGGTTTTATAATTGAGATCTTTATTGAAACGATTTTGTATATATTTAAATCTACTTAAAGCATCTTGTTTAGAATCATATAAAATTTCAATCGAATGTTTAAAAGGAAGTGCTACGACATAACGGCCGCTTTTGTCTCGAGTCACGTGCCTTTTAAAGTGGGCCTCGCAGTCAAGTTCTTCTTGAGAAAAAATCTTTTCACATACAACTTCTTCAACCGACCAAAATTTTTCAATTATATTTTTTAAATCAGTTAGCATACAATTTAATAGGTTGAGTATTTTTTGATAAATCTAAACCCATACCGATTATCCAGCCTAATCGAGTTTTTTGCAAAATGAAATCATTCTCGTCTTGCGATAAATTAATCGTTCCGATTTGAAATAATGACAATGTAGTTCCTGATCCGATAAGCATATCTATAGGAGCCGGTTTGTGAAAATTCGGATCAGCAAGTCTAATGTTTCAGGGAATATGAATGCGGTTTCTAGCAATAGGTTCATTTGGAATCAAATCTACAATCTGCGATACAATAAAAAAATTTAAAGTGCGTGAAAAATCACTGTAAATAGATTTAAATTTGATCATAACTGTTTTGTTGACTATCGTAAAAAGATTATTCAGAGCTTCTATAGAAATGCAACATTTTGACGTAGGGAATTGCAATTTATTAACAAGGTTTTGCGTCACAAAATTAGCCGTAGCACAAGTATCTAATAAAGAACGAGCTTGAGCGCGTATATTATGCGAACAGAATGTTTCGATCAATGCCGATGTCATTAATTGAAAGGTTGGATTTGGCATTTTTAAAGTTAAGCATTTTAGTGAAATTTTTGGAGTTAGTCATGCTTCCTCCTTTGACTCTTTATTCATTTTTTGACTTTGTAATATGCAATAACGTATTGTCTTTTTTATTGCATATCTTGCAGTTACCTTGCTTACAATCTCTAGCTAAATGTTTAAAAAAGCAATTAAAACATAAGGAACTATCTTTAACAATTTTTTGTCGTTCATTGACTGACATTTTACGAAATTCATCATCCTTAAATAAAGTTGTGGAAATTCGCCCTTTTTAATGGTTTCTTCCCATTTATCTAGCGTATTTTTGTTCCATTAATTTTCTATAATAGTGACTACAACTTCTGAATTAATATCAATGCCTAAAGTAGACAGGGATTCAATGTGCTGTTGTGATTCATCAGCCAGCGTAATTAACCCGGTATAAGTTTCTTTTTCTTGCGTAGACAAATGTAGTAACAAATTTATGTGTCGTGAAATCAATCGTTCGTCCTCATAAGATCTCTGTAATAAATCCCATATCCGAAGATAATTTTCATCTGTAATAGAAAAAAACCTTTATTTTTCGCGCAGCTTCATCTTTTAGAATTGATTTTAAATATTGCAATTTTGCTACATTGTTAATATCATTTCTGCTGTGTATCGTGGTAATAAATGAATCCTTAAAAGAAAGCCATTCTTCTAATTTGCCAGTAAAAATAGGCAATACTGCTTATGGTAATTTCAATTTTCTGCGATTTGACACATCGCTATTAATATTAGAAAATGAGCTCTGTGGCGTGGAAGTTTGTACAATAGGTCGCACTAACGTTGAAACTAAACCTTGTGATTTGACAAGTATTTGATAATATAAATGTTCTATCAATTTTTTTCTCATCACTGTGAATTGTTACTGGATCAATTATTTGGAATTCATCCGAAAATGCGTCTATATTAGCAAACGAACAAACTACTGTTTGATAGCGTAAATGTTTACATGATCTACGTTATTAGTATTGCAACGATTTAAAAACTCTTGTAACGATAATACTTGCTCTCTAATCATCTCTCTTTTTCGTAAAAGTACAGTTAAACGTTCGATATTTTCCATTATGAAATTTGTAATTTTTATACTGAACACTCAAACAATAGAGACTTAATATAAACTAGCGCACCACGCGCGGCCTTACTGCCGCGGTGGCTTGCCGCCTTGCATCACTTCGCGATGCAAGGCACGCAAAACGCGAAGCGTTTTGCGTATAAGGCACGACCGTTGACGCTCGCCATACCCCTCGCCGCTCGTGCTGCGCGCTCGCTATCTGAAAAAACATTGATTTTTTATCTTTGTAGTATACAATCAAAAATGTATTGGCTATGCATAACGAAAGTTTTTCAATTATTTTAGTTTTTGACTCATGATTTTCAATATTGTTGATTTTGGAATATAGAAATTCATATAAATTTTAACATGTATTCTTTTATCACAACGAAATTTATTCTAAATATGATTGAAAACCCATTATTATTTTGTAAGATTGAAAAAATTATCTTTTTATAGTTCTTTAATTCAAATTATACTCGCGAAATTCCATAAGGTGGCCAAATTCGGAACTATCCTATTTGGTGGGAAATACACATTAGTTTTTATATGGAAGCTGTTACGTCGTCCTTACCAAACCGAATTCCATCCCATTCCAAAAAAATCATGAATTTCGAGCAAAGATAGTTTATTGCATAATTTGAACAGAAAATTCTTAGTTTTATTATATCAGCTAAGCAAAACCGAACAGCTGTTCGTTGGCTCTGTCGAGGCGAGTCAGGGAGCTCGACTACTGCGCATACATTGTGCTCATCGATCTGACTACCGGTTAGCGACATGCCCATATGTGTTGACGTTTTGAAGCAGCCTTCCGGCCTCCGCTAACCGCAATGTTTTTTCGGCGATATTATAAGTGAGTGTGTAGTGAAAAACGGCAACAACGACGTGATGTAACACTGTTATAAGTAAGTAAGTAAAAATCAGAACAGAAATGCTGCTATGGTGCCTGTTTTCAAGCAACCTTTGCTCACATTGATTCCACTCGCGGAACAGCTGCTCGCGGTTCCTGCTTTGGAAGACAGTGCAAAAAGTATTCAAAAGTGATGCACCCGGAATGACACCGAGGATGCGATGTGTGAGTGTCAGTTCATAAAGGAGTGCTGCAGTGTAGTGCTGCAGTATATTAGCTCCAACAAGAAACTTGCGTTTTTGCTTGGAGGTTATCCTTTGTTTTTTGGACTACTCCTGTGGCTGCTGCTCCTGCTGATTCTGTTGATGTGCTGATACATTCTTCTTGCAAGATGATGTCTGGATGAAGATTCACTATCGCGTAAGATCTACGACTGCTTTTCCTTTGTTCTTGTGTTCATTATATTTACAACAAATATCTATTGTGTTATGTGCAGTATAATCAGTGTGATTTTGTGATCTGTTTTTTAGAGTTACATCAGTGTTGTAATTCCGATGCCTTCCAAGATCACCCTGGACTGGATTCACTCTCTCGCTCTGGTGGTGCTGGTTGGCGTTTCTAGGTACTTCAACAGCCTCAATGAAACCCTGGAGTTGGATTTATCTTATCTAGTTATGCTGCTTGGCGTCTCTGGCTGATGTAATCACCCGGAGACAACCTTGGAACTATATTTGAGCTTTCGCGCAGGGCTGGTTGGCGTTGCCAGCTGCTTGAACCACCATGAGACGATCTTGCAAATGAATTGATGCTGTCCTGGAGTGTTGGTTGGCGTTCTTGGATAATTGAACTACTTTAATACGAATCTGGATATGGATTTATACAATCTGACAAGGTAATTTTTAAAATATTACAATAAATTTGAACTGTATATTAAAATAATATTGTAACTTCAATAAGTTTTAACTTAAAACGCGTTGTCCCCTAAATAAGTTCAGTCAACAGATTTCTTATGGCTTGCGGATATATTTTCAGTGTTCATGATGATAATCTTCTGTTTGTAAATATGAACTATGTTACTAAAACATGTTGTTTGACGGTATACATACTTAAAAGCTGCCTTGTTTTAAATTTTAAGCAGAGATCAGTGGTCTGAATCTCTAAATAATTATTTATGAGTATGATTTTGTAATATTTTTCTGTATGTCTAGGTGTATAAACAATTCTGCATTTGTTAGATTATGGTCTACTAGAGTCTACTAGCATCTACCAGAGTCAAACTAAGGATACTGATGGTGCTGATAACTGAGCTATCAAAATCTTGGAGTTGGAACGTAACTTCATTTAAGACTCGTGCACTACTATACTACAACTATACTACTATATTGATGGATGAGTATTTTTATCAGGTAAGATCAGTGATTTGAAGAATTATTTGTGAGTATAAATTTCTAATGTTTTTTCTTTAGTTTTCTAGTTTCTCAACATTATGGCCAAGTGCTGATTGGTATTCTTTTAACAGCCATCAAAACTACTGGAAAACTGGCAACTTACTTGTATTTGTATTAATTATTTAGTTTTGTTTGTAAATCTATTCTTAAAATAAATCTTATTTTAATTTTATTTTATTGTAATTTCGGATAAATAATACAACACTGCTGTATCGCAGTTTTCAAAAGAATAATATTTCGTTTGTAGGATTTCAATTAGAAAATTGACTGTTTAGGAATTCAGCATAGTTTAGAGGGATGTAGTAAGCTACTTAGAGCTTTTCTTCAATCTAAGCGAATTTCCTTATTGAATATAGGTTTTTCTAGTTCAGTATAATACACTTAAATTTCGGAAGTGAATTTTACTAATTCAGCTTAAAAGATATAATTATCATAGTATATGTACGTCGTTATATGATGCCAAGTAATACTCGGATCGGCTTCACTGATCCTTGTATTCGGCGATTGAGTATTTCTTAAATAACGCATTTTTTATAATTGAATTTAAAAAGTGGTTTAATCATGTATGTATGTACGAGATAAAGGCCAAAATATAAATTACAGCTTTTTACAATATAGGAAAATACCTGAAAATATTTGGGTTGGATGTGGCATGTTGCACCGAAGTTATTATTGAATCTATATATCAAAAAATCGCTTATAGGGTTGTTGTATGTCAAAATGTATTTTTTAAAAATGTGTTTTCAAAATATCTGTAACTTTTACATTTAACATTTTTATGTAAAACTTCAAGCCTCAAAGTTTTATTGTAAATATTTGGTTTTTAAGCTGTAAAAAATCGATTTTAGGCTGTAAACTCCAGTTATAAGCATTTTCATGATTTGATGTTAATGAGAAAAGGTTGTATTTTTAAAAAATCTACAACTTTTCTCTTTAACTTTTTTTTGCAGAATGCTTAGAATTCGAGTTAGAGCCAAAAAAACCATCTTTAGCGATTTTTGGAGGTGGCCGCATTCTTCGTACATGTGCGGGATTAAGCTGAGAATAGAACCATCAGGTTCTGGTGGTGAGGGGAGTTTGCACACAATTTTAGCGTAGTCGACGAAAGTCTCTGAGAGACAATCGTGTAACACTAAAATTTTTATGTAAATATACGCGTAAAAATCGAACTAATTGTGCTCGCATTTCAAAATTACGTAGAGGATCAGGATAAAAAAAATAGTTTTTTAGTTTTTCCGAGAGGAGGCTCCTAAAATTTCAGCCCGATCGGTCGAAAACTGCGTGAGATATCGCATCTCACACATTTTTCGCACACGAAAGTATAAGGCACTTCCGTGTCGCGGTCATGTCGGGATGAGGCGGTCGGGAGGAGAAAGTACTCCTTGCCTATCCTGAACTTCGTCTTTATTCTCTGATCTCTCTCTCTCTCCAGCCTGACTGGTCTGAATCGTGGTCAGTGCGGAACTGAGTGAAGCGCTCGATCGCGGAGTAAGCTGCTCTCTCTCTCTCTCTCTCTCTCTCGGTGGTCGGACGTGCCGCCACCTGTCGGTGGGGTACCTACAGTACTCCCCCCGAAGGGAAAAAATGAGAAGCATTTTGTTAATTAAGAAACTTAAAGTAAAGTTGCAAGAGAGAGGTCTACAAGAAAATCAGCAAGCTTTACAAAAAAAAGGTTGTCAGGGACTGGAGAGTGTTTACAATTGTGTACATTTGCTTAAAACTAGTTGTTCGAACATGTGAAAAATGTTCTAAGTATTACAATATACTAGGACTAGGATCGCAGTCTGGTGATTGTACAAGTATTTTCTTGTAGTGTAATACAATGTTTGTGTTGATGGTTTGCTCCATCTAACTCCATGCTTTGCTAGCTGAAATGCTATGAGAACAAAACACAAAAAAGTCTGCTTAGAGCTACTATTTACAATAGAGACTTAATTGCTAAGGAATCTTAATGTTTATAGATTGAGATCGAGTTCTCTTAATTTATCCATGCTTGAAAGAAATTAAACACGAGTAAGTAGATAGTGTGCTGCAAGTAGCCCTACACCCCACTGCACATGAGACTCAGTAATTTCGTTAAGCTCTGACTAGAAACTGAATATTTTAGCGCATTTACAATGTCGATTACGTTGACCTTGAGACTCGTTTTTTAGGTGCCTCGCTACGCAACTGAATCGAGTCGGTGTTTCTATTCCGTTTCAGAATGTTGGGTACAAACTTAGTACGTTTGGGAACGGGACACTGTGTGGGAGGAATAGGTTGATCTGTAGGAACGATCGTAGGAGGACTGGGAGGTGCAGGTGGAAGGTTATCTGCGGGAAGCTGCGTGGTTTTGGAAGTGCCGGATATTGGTTGAGCACGATTCACTTCCGTTGGCTGAGGAATTTTGATCGGTTCAGGTGTTGGATCCTCTTGTAGAATGAACGCAGGCTTCACGCGTTGCAAAGATACTGTTTTCTGTGTGCCCTTGACATCAATGACTAAGGTCTGGTTCTCCATGTTGCGTGAGATGACCTTGTGAGGGCCAGTGTAAGGCCGAGTCAATGCAGGCTTTTGATTGGTTTTTCTTGTAGCCAAACGTGGGAGCAAGTTTCCATGTCTTGATGAAGGAATGGTTTAATTGCTGTTTTGTGGCTAACTGGAACTGGTCTCAGTTGGTGCATGAAGTCGCGAAATTCGTTGTAGAATGTGCGAACGTTTGACTCTTCGCTGGTGAGAAGTGAGAAATCACCAGGGATTCTTACCGATTTTCCAAAGACTAAGTCGGCTGGACTGGCGTCTATGTCTAGACGGATGCGTGTGCGCAGTCCCAGCATGACTGTTGGAAGTAATCGGAACCATTCCTGACTGTTTCCGTGGCACATGAGAGCTGTTTTGATGTCTCGGTGGAGGCGCTCCACCGTGCCGTTGGAAGCCAGATGGTATGACGTTGTGCGAATCCTGTTAATTCCGAGGATTGACAGGAGTTCGGAAAACAATCTGGACTCGAATTAAGCACCTTGATCTGTGGTGATCGTTGTTGGTGCGCCATAGCGGCAAATCCAGTTGTCGTAAAATGCACGAGCTACAGTTGCTGCTGTGGTGTCAGCAATTGGAATTGCCTCAGGCCATCTCGTATAGCGATCAATGATGTTGAGAAGATGCGTGTAGCCGTGGCTGTAGGCAAAAGGTCCTACGAGGTCCAAGTGGACGTGATCGAATCTTGCATCTTGAGTAATGAAATGCTTGGGCAAAAACTTGTTGTGCTTTGTCACTTTTGATTGTTGATAAGCTATGCATGTTTTGCACCAAGTGGCGATGTCGCGACTCATGTTAGGCCACACGTGTTGGTATATGAGTCGAGCTGTGACTTTAACTCCAGGATGCGATTGTGAGTGGAAGTTGTTGAAAACTATCTTCCTCAGTTTCTTGGGGAGATAAGGACGGATGACATCTTCGTGGATGTCGCAGTAGAACGCCGCGTGTGCGGAGCCCCAATTGAGCTGGCAAAGCTTGAGCGGATGGTCCGCATTGTTGAGAATCTCCTTGAGTTGATCGTCCTTCTCTTGTTGTTCGCTCAGTTGTTTCGCGTCGAACAGCGTCGGAAGCTTGAATGCGTTGATATTTGCTAGAACTTTTCTGACTTGTGGGTCAGCGAGGAGTTCTGGATCGCTCCAGTCGAAAAGTGCAGGGGAAGTGAAAGCGTTGATTCGAGACAGGGCGTCTGCAACGTCATTCTCTTCACCTGGGAGATAGAGAATCTCTGTGTTGAACTGGGTGATGTAAGACAATCTGCGCGAGCGAATAGCTGGCATTTTGTCGTTGTTTTGGTGTAAAGCATAGATCAAAGGTTTATGATCTGTGTAAATCTTGAACTCCACACCTTCGTGATAGTGGTAGAAGTGTCGAATGGCTTCGTAGATGGCTGTTAGCTCCCGGTCGTAGGTGGCGTATTTGGTCTGCGCAGGCAAGGGGGAAGCCAAGAGTTGCCTGAGCGTTGCTCGAGGGCTGCTCCCATAGCTGTGTTTGATGCGTCTGTGATCAGACGTAGCCCTGCGTTTTCGCTTGGAAAAGCGGTGAAGGAGAGGTTCACGAGTTCGTCCTTGCACTGTTGGAAGGCCGCCTCGGCTTCTGAAGTCCACGAAACTGGACGTTTGTCCTTTTTTTAGCTCCTTTTAGGAATTCGCTGAGAGGACGTTGCGTGCCTGCAGCGTGCGCTAGTAAACGTCTGTAACTGTTGACGAGACCTAGGAATCTTCGAAGTTCCTCGATGGTCTGTGGCTTTGGGAATTCCTGTATCGCCTTGACTTTTTCTGGGCTGGGTTTGAAACCATCTGGAGTGATAAGATGGCCCAGAAAAATTAGTTCGGTGACGGCGAAACTGCATTTCTCGAGATTGACTTGCAGCTCGTACTCGTTGAGGCGACTTAGAACTGTGTCAAGGTGTTTCTGGTGTTCGTCCTCCGACGTGGAGGCGATGAGGATGTCGTCTAAGTAGACGAAGACAAAGTCGAGATCTCCAAGCGCTGAGTTGATGTAGCGCTGGAAGGTCTGTGAAGCATTGCGAAATCCGAACGTCATCAATGGGAACTCGGTAGAGTCCGAAGGGAGTGATGATTGCCGTTTTGGGAATGTCTTCGGGTGCTACCGAAATTTGGTGGTAGGCCTGGCGTAAGTCTAGCGCCGAGAAGATTTTTCTGCCGTGGCAAAAGGTTATGCAATCGTGCATGTGTGGAATTGGGTAACGATCTGGGATCGTCTCCAGGTTAAGTTTGCGATAATCACCGCAAGGACGCCATTCCCCGTTTTTCTTCATCACCATGTGCAAGGGGCTTGACCATGAGCTGTCTGAAGGGCGACAGATGTCCAGCTCGCACCATTTCCGGAACTCTTTCTTGGCTGCCTTGAGCTTGGCAGGTGAAAGAGGGCGAGCTCTCTGTGAGACTGGTGGACCCTTGGTGAGAATATGGTGAAATACTCCTCGTTTTTTTGTCGTTCTGAACTGATCAGGACCAAAAACTTGAGGGTATTTGTTGACAATGTGAGCGTATTTGTGGCTCCGTGCCACGAAAGAGATTTGCACGGGCTGCACTGTCTTGACGAAGGCAGGTGCGTGCGCGAATTGGTTGCCATCTACCAGTTTCTTGAGCTTGAGATCTGGTAGTAAATGGTAGTGTTTGAGGAGATCGGCTCCTATGATGGAGTGCGGGACATCTGCGATGGTGAAATTCCAAGCAAGCTTGTAAGGCAGGCCGACGTCTTATTCGAGACGTTTAACGCCGAAGACATCTATGGTCGTGTCGTTGACAGCATAGAGTCGGAAGTCAGTAGCCTTTTCTTGCCAGTTGCTGGGTTTTGGAATTACTGAGATGTCCGCCCCAGTGTCTATCAGGAAGACTTGATTAGAGAGTGAATCTCTTACATAGAGACGTGCGGCTAAATTGACCGGCTGTCAGTCTCCGCAACAGCAGAATTATTTTGTTTTCCTGGTCCTCTGAACTCCTAGGGTTCTTTACCTTGTAGTCCTGACTAGGAGCACGCTTCCAGGTGCAAGGGAGTTGGCAGTTCTTTGCCTCTGTACCGCATTTGCGGTGGTAGTAGCAAACGTTTTTGTTGTTTGAGAAGCGCGACCTAGAATTTGATCTGGCTGGGGTCGAATCTCGGTTGTTTTTTGAGTTGGCTCGAGATTTGTTGTTCGATCGATTGGCTCTAGAGCGACCGTTCTGATTGCTATTGTTTTGAGACTTGATAGCTGCTAGGAGTTCCTCGAACCTGTCGTTGGGAACTGTGGCAGGCTGATTGCTCGATTGCAGGGCGTTCAGGTGACTGGACTGCTGAGCGAGTTCGTGGGCCATGTCTGCGCTCCTGACTAGTTCGTCCTCAGATTTGTAGTTCCAGATCATGATCTGGATCTGTGGAGGCAGTCGTGATTTCCAAACCGAGATGATGGTTTCTCTTGGGATTGAATTCTAAGCCAAGCTTTGCATTTCGGCAAGAAGGTCAGAGGGTTTTCTAGAACCGATTTCGACGCCTTTGAATAGTCGATCGAGTTGTTGCTGAGGAGTTTCAGCATAGAGTTCTGTCAAGATTTTCTTGATTTGTTGGTATTTTTGTCCTCTTGTGATGGTGTTGAGCTTCTATTGGATGTCGACATGGATGTCATGTGTTAGATATCTCATGACGAAGTTAAATCTGGCTTCGTCTTCGTTGACGTTGTGTGCCAGAAATAAGTCTTCTAATTGGCTGAACCAGCCCTGCGGGTTGTGTTTGTAGAAATTCCAGAATAGCAAATGCCTGATGCTTGTAAAGTTGTGCTGTTGGTCGAGATGAGGGTTTCCCTGCGAGAGATTCGGCAGGGGTAACCCGGTTCCCAAGTTTTCCGAGTTGGCAGCTAGTGACAGATGTGTGTCTGTGGGTCCAGTTGGCCTCTTGCAGTCGTAATCTCGATGCTGTTGGACCGAAGCCAGGCGTTCCAAAACGCGTTTAGTTTAAGGTCCAGTTGCTGGTTGAGCTGTTCTGTCAGCTGTGTCAGGTCGTCCGTAGTGGCAAAGTTGTCTGCTGGCAGCTGTTGCTTGTTCAGCAGGCTATTGTCTTTGCGCCGCGTTCCTAGATTTAGGAATGGACGGGTTGGTTCTTGAGGCGTTCCCAGGAAATATCTGTTGCTTATCGACGCCGTTGTTGGGACATGAAATTGCCTGTTGTCTGTTCCAAAGTTGAAACCGCTGTTCGCTTTGCTCGGCGGCTGGCCTGTGCCGAAATGGAAGGCACTCTCGGTGTCGTTGAACGGTTGGTGCTGGCTTGTGTCGAAATGGAAGGCGTTTTGGGTGCCGCTGAACGGTTGAATCCTGATGCCATGTTGGCCGAGTTTGCAAAACCTGAAGCGCCAGCTGTAGTTGAACTAGTGGTCAGCTGTTGATTGACTTGAGACGTCGTAAGAGGAGTGTTCAATGAAGAGACAGTCGTGAAGGCTGGAGTGCGCTGCGATGTCTCAGAATTTGCCGTCGTAAACGAGAAGGTTGGGCTTGATTGACCCTGGCTCGTTGTGGTTACTGGAATCTTTTCAACGACTGCACTCGTATTTTTTTATTTGATCGGGGAGTGCGTGAGTGTCATTCTCGGTTCCTAGCGTCTCTAGCGTTGCGGTTAAGAAGGGGAGGTTCAAAGATTTGCTTGCCCGATCTGAGAGTAACACCTAATTCACGATTGCTCATGTGCGTGGGATGCAGTGCCTAACCTGACCTTGAGTTCGGAGCAGACGTACAAAATTATTACAATGGTTGCAGTGTACTCGCAGGTACAAACGGCTGCAAGGCAATGTCTGTCCGACTCGTGCACTGAGCTTACTGAAGGTTGATTGAAGGTAGCGAGAGAAAAGAAAGAGATTTTCTACCTTAATTGTTCATCAATCTTGGATTAGAGACGAGCAGGGCCGTGTGAGTTTCACTAGACTTCCCTGTTGTGTCGCTCGCGAGGAGCTCGGTCCAGGAGACGACAACAACGAGAGATAGTTGTCGCAATTCACAGCACGCCCGCTAGTTGTCGAGGCTGCTGTGACTGAAGCTCGATGCGTTGCCCTGGAAGTCTGTGAGGTACCACTTGCGAGGAGCGCCGTCCGGAAGTGGTAACCGTTGACTCGGGCGAGCGAGAAAAGAGAGTAAAACGCATGAAAGAGAAATTCGAAAGAATTATCGAAATTGCTAACGCGTCTCACCTCGTATTTCGCAAATTAATAAAAGAAAAGAATTTCATTAAAAAGAAATGAAAAGAAAAGAAAGAAAAACTTTCAGACTGAGTCGTGATCTTGACAACGCAACGTATGCGTGATGATTCGTAGAATCGCTGTTGCTCGCGTGAGCTATTCTGAGAATTTGAAGACTCGTCGAAGCAAGATGGCGGCCTAACGGTCGAGATTCGCGCGCGCACTTATTCGTTACCTTAGAGTGAAAATGGCGATTCCCGCGTGAATCGTCGCGCAAAACAACGTGAAGAATTCGTCGACGCTGCTGAGGAGAAGTTCTGAATTGACGAGGAAGCGCCGTTGACCAAAGTGATGATGATGACAAGGCGCCGGTGTCGGTGGCTTCATGCAAAATCCTTGTGATGAAGTGCCGACAATCACTGCGATGATGATGAAAGGCGCCGGTGTCGGTGGCTTCGCGCAAAAATAATCCCTCGGCGAAGGCTTACTCGTTGCACGACGTTGGAAAGTCGCAAGGAAAAATGTGCGCCGGCGTGCCAGCATGCACACAATCCGTTGTGTCCGTTGAGTTGTGACAAGACTCCACGCGCCGGCGTGCCTGCGCGCGTAAAGTTCGAAAATAGCGGCGCGTTCGTGAAACTTGTTGCTCCTGCCGCTCTCGACACGTGAAAAACGTATATCGAGGCAGTCGGGTTGCCCGACTGAAATTTCGCGTGTGCACCGACGTGCCAGCGTGCACACGGAATGTAGCGAGGTGATACGCGTTGTCTGACGCAATCGCCGCCTGTCTTTGTCGGCGTATATGCTGAACAACGACGCCGCTGCCCGGAGAGACTTGAGAGGTGTGCTGCTCCTCGATGTCCTGTTGGCCGTTGTCGAGGAGTCCGCGTCAGGTCACCAATGTCGGGATGAGGCGGTCGGGAGGAGAAAGTACTCTTTGCCTATCCTGAACTTCGTCTTTATTCTCTGATCTCTCTCTCTCTCCAGCCTGACTGATCTGGGTCGTGGTCAGTGCGGAACTGAGTAAAGCGCTCGCTCGCGGCGTCAGCCGCTCTCTCTCTCTCTCTCGTGAACATCATCGAGCTGCTTCCTCAAGAGACTCATAAGCTTCGCGTCAGAGCCAGACTGGAGGCCAAGAAGAGGAACGGGTGCAGATCCTATGTGCGGGATGGAACGGTCTACATCCGTTCTACAAAGGATAGGAAAAGGGCCACCATCATCACCAGCGACGAAGACCTGCCAAATTTTTTGTCCCAATGACCGCCGGACAACAGCAACCACTGAAGATAGTTCACCTCATTCCACCTGCACCACCATCAGCTTCATCTAATACATCATCGGCCATATCCTCATCTGTCTCCCAGGTAACTCTGTTCAAGGGCTTAAGGGCCTGTCACTTCAATACTAACTCCCTTACGGGTCACCTTGAAGCGGTTAGGCTCTTTTTGTCCACTCGTCCTTCCTTCCACGTACTAGCTGTGACTGAAACCTGGCTAGACGAAATGGTTAAAACAATCCCTTTACTTGATGACTATATACTATTAGACGGGACAGAAATAGAAATAGTGGAGGTGTGGCCCTCTACATTCATACTGCTACTATCATTGCATCATCTGACGGTACATGGTCTGGCAAACCGGGGAAGCCGGAGTATCTCTTCTGCGAGATTTCTGCTAAGGGAGTATCTCCCATCTTTGTCGGCGTTGTTTATCGTCCACCACATGCCCCTTTCATTCAGGGCAATGATTTTATAGAGAAACTCTCTACACATATGCACTGCTACTCCGACAAGTTGATCATGGGCGATTTCAACGCTGATCAACTCTCCTCTTCCGAAGATGCTAAGTTCATAAAAGCCTTCGTAGAGGAGAACTCCCTACAGTCGGTTCCTTATGGCGCCACGCACAATAAACAGGAATCCGACACCTGGCAGGACCTCTGCTTGATAGACGAGCAGGATCGCCTGCTCAAACACTGGAAGTCAGACACACCCTTTATAAACGGACATGACCTCATAATGGCCACTCTCGACGTACAGATGCCACGACACGTACCTAAAATCTACACCTACAGAAACTACAAAGGCATCTGCGCCGAGAAACTGAGGAACCTCCTCGGGGCATGTGACTGGTCATCCCTCGCCACCTCATCACTCGACGAATGCATTGCTGTACTCAATACCAACTTAACTAACGCTGTAAATCACCTCGCCCCATTACGCACAGTGACACCTGAACAGAAGCGTCACCCGTGGTTCACCACGGCTCTTCGTGAACGTGTGAAAGAACGGGACAGACTCTACAGGCGATTCCGCAGATCACGTCTTCCATTGGATCTATTTTTTTATAGACTCGCCAGGGATGATGCTCACAGACAAGTCGAGGAGGCTAGGCTGAACTATTATCATTCACGCCTGTCCTCCCTGACAGATGTCGGCGAGGTCTGAAGAGAGCTAGAGAAACTTGGAATAACATCCTCCAAGCTAAAACCACCTTCTCGCCTCTCAAACAAAGACCTCAATATGCATTTTAGCGGCATTTCCAACAACCCGTAAGCTCCTGCTGTTGAGGATTATCTGCGTACCCTCGAAAGTCTGAACTTCCCTGAACATTTCAGTTTTAGGGAGATTACGGAATCGGACGTTTTACCTGCGATAACGCACTTTGACTCCCAGGCCAGAGGCAGCGACGGTATCCCACAGGTTGTCATTCACAAGGCTCTGACAGTACTCGCTCCCATTCTTTGTCGTATTTTTAACCGTCATTTAATAGTCATTGAGCGAGTCATGCTTCCCCTCTGACTGGAAAAAGTTTTTAGTGCACGCCCTAAACAAAGTCAGCTCACCTAAATCCCTAACTGACTATCGTCCGATCTCCCTTCGCTTTCTGTTAAAGGCGCTGGAGTGGCTGGTGCATAAGCAAATCTCTGAGTACCTTGAGTCCAGGCTTTTTCTGGACGATTTGCAAACTGGTTTTCGCACTGGCCACAGCACTCAGTCTGGCTTACTCAAGCTAACGGATGAAGTCAGGCGTGGCATTAACAACAAGAAGGTAACTCTTCATCTTCTCTTCGACTTCAGTAAGGCTTTTGACACTGTGTGTCACGTAAAAACTTCTCCAAAAGCTAACACACTTCTGCTTCTCTAAGCAAGTTATTCGGTGGGTTGCCTCATACATTACAGGCAGAAAACAGGCAGTCGTTGGTGATGACGGCGAGCTTTCCACCTTTCGCCCTCGTCAGACGTGGAGTACCGCAGAGCGATCTTGGCTTGGGTCTGCTGTCTATTGAGTGGGTGGGCTTGTTTTTAGCAGCTCGCAGTAGGTTTTCTAGGGGGCTAGATTTTTAATAAACATTCAGTGCACATATATTCGAAAATACTTACTATTTACTCGAGAAAAACGCCCTATATGTTTAAATACATTGTTGCTAAGTAGTAGTTTACTAGCATTACGGAACTGACAGGTTGTGCTTTTTTTCGAAATTTCTGATGAAAAATCAGCTCTCACTTCCACAATTTCAAATTTTGGAACCATGCTACGGTTGGATTTCATAAATAGTAGTATATAGTTTGAAATTCTACCGATAGGCGGCGCTATATGACACACTAGAACGCTTTTAACATAAGGTAATGTAGAGGATACCTTTTTAATGCAAAAACGGGCGTCAAAGAGTAAGCGCCCAGCTTTAATATTAAATAATTAATTTTAATCCCAAAACCATGAAAAATATATTGTAATAGGTCTATAGTTCATACTATATATGATGGAATTTTTTTTACATGTCGTACTTTTATCTGCATCGACCTTTTAGATTGAAATCCGTGTTGGAGACAGGTTACGGAACTGACATTTGAGGCCTATTATATTGCGTAGTTTTAAATATAAGCCTGCATACTCGGTTTTAACTATTGGTAAATATAGTTAGTTATGCCAGACATACATAAAACCGCTTGTGCGATTTTTCAATGTATAAACCCTAGAACAGGCCGCCGCAGAATGAGCAGTTACGCAACGTACCCATGTATAATGTTAGGCTACCTTATGCATTTTAAACCTTAAAATGGATAATCGAAGGTTGTTGATCCGGACTCCGACTCCTTTCGTTACGGTGAAAATACTTTTATATGCAAAGTACTGTGTAAAGACCAGAATGTCAAGGCGCTTTGTTCTTTGTTGTATGGGACACTAGTAAAGTGAAAAACGCCTCAGGAAATCGATTCAAAAATAACTAATCAATACTTGTAGACAAAGGACTATCCATCATATAAAATACCACATGTGGTTGTTTACCTGTTAGTAAAAGTAATCTGTCCGTCCTTATTTCACAGCTATAATGAGTTTTTGAATCAATTCTTGGGGTTTTTCACTATTGTGTATCCAATGAAAACAAAAACACAAAGCCTTCTGCCAGGCGGTACAGGTCCATCTGTATATAAAAAGGTATCTTTTCACCGTACGATAGTAGTCGGAGTCCGGATCAAACCCTTCGATTATCACATTTTAAGGTTTAAAATGCAAATAAGGTAGCCTAAACATGTATATATGACTTTAAAAGTAAATTTATTGAAAAATTCAGGAAATTTAACAAAAAAAAGTATCAGGGTAGTTTTAGTTAAAAATGCATCCATTATGAGCTACAAATCATTGAAAATAGGCAAAAGATGCAAAAATCGCTTAAAACACCAACTTTAACCAGCTATAACTTGAAGCCAAGTGAAGGGATCGCGCTGAAAATTGTTTTGGGAGCCACGGGCATCCTATAGAACATATATATAAAGTTTGAACCAAAAAAAAATGTTTCATCTTCTAATTCACATACTATTAAATTAAGAGTATCTTGCTTATCAATACTAAAATTTCACCATTTTCTTAATAAAAATAGGAAGTAGGGCGGTTTTTTTTATACGAACAAGAGTTAAAAGAATACATTGTTAATAAATTATGCCAATAAATGCTGTCCTAGTCTGCCCAGTCAAGCCTCGACGATGAAGATCAAATAAATAATATATACCACTTGATAACACATAATCGATAGTAATAATTTTGTCTCCGATTGTTTTTTCAAACGTACAATAATAATTTTTTGTGCTACAAGACAGTATTCAGAGGTTACAAACATACGATGACCCAAAGGTTTAAATATCAATACCAGATTATGATAGATTACCTTAATTTATTAATTGATATTTTCATTTTTTACAAAATACGCATGTCCCCTATCATTTTGAGAATTATGTAGATACTTTTCTAGTTCCAGCAGCCATCTCTATGACTAGTTTGATAGTGATTGGATAAAATTATCCAATATTACAGGCATAGGTATAAAAGTTAGATATTAATTTTCATTACTGTTTAATTAAAACTATTTCATGATATGTTGCTATGAGCTAAGCCCAGCTTCGGTAGTGGTGAACTACATGTTGTGTACTTCTCTTCTACTTGTACTTAAAGCTAGCTGCGAAACTTTGTTGATTTGATAGACATAAAATGTACTAGGTTAAAAGTGTCAAATTTGCCTAAAAACGATATATTAGCCATTTTATCATGTTTATTTTCTAGACAACTTCTAGTAGAAGGTCAGACCCATTCTGAAACTTTACAGCTACTTTTTTAAGCCCGGGTGTCGGTGGCTTCGCGCAAAATAATCCTCGCGAAGGCTTCCTCGTTGCACGAACGTTGAAAGTGCAAGAAAAATGTGCGCCGGCGTGGCCAAGCATGCAGCACAATCCGTTGTGTCCGTTGAGTTGGTGGACAAGACTCCACGCGCCCGTGCCTGCGCGCGTAAAAGTTCGAAATAGGGCGCGTGCGTGAAACTTCGTTCGCTGCGCCTCGACACGTGAAAAACGTATATCGAGCAGGTCGGTTGCCCGACTGAATTTCGCGTGTGGCACCGACGTGGCCAGCGTGCACACGGAATGTACAGGAGGTAACGCGTTGTCTGACGCAATCGCCGCCTGTCTTTGCGGCGTATATGCTGACAACGACGCAGCTGCCCGGGACGAGACTTGAGAGGTGTGCGGCTCCTCGATGTCTGTTGGCGTTGTCGAGGTCCGCGTCAGGTCACCATGTCGCGGATGAGGCGGGGTCGGGAGGAGAAAGTAGCTCTGCCTATCCTGAAGCTTCGTTTTATCTCTGATCTCTCTCTCTCCAGCCTGACCGATCTGGGTCGTGGTCAGTGCGGAACTGAGTAAAAGCGCTGCGCTCGCGCGTCAGTCCGCCTCTCTCTGCTCTCTCTCGTGAACATCATCGAGCTGCTTCCCATCAAGAGACTCATAAGGTGCTTTTGTTGTTTCTGTTTTTTTTTTTCCTTTTTTTTCTTCCGTCCCAGAGCCAACTGGAGGCAAGCGCAGGAACGGTGCAGATCCTATGTGGCGGATGGAACGGTCTACATCCGTTCTACAAAGAGGAAAAGGGCCACATCATCAAACCACGACGAACGACCTGCCAAATTTTTGTCCGAATGACCGCCGGACAACAGCAACCACTGGAAGATAGTTTCACTCTCATTCCACCTGCACCACCGATCAGCTTCGAATCTAATTACATCAATCGGCCATACCTGCATCTTGGTCTCCCAGGTAACTCCTGTTCAAGGGCTTAAGGCCTGTACTTCAATACTAACTCTTACGGGTCACCTTGAAGGGCGGTTAGGCTCTTTTGGTCCACTTCGCCTCCTTCTCCACGTACAGCTGTGACTGAAACTGGCTAGACGAAATGGTTAAACAATCGCTTTACTTGATGACTATATACTAGTTAGACGGACAGAAATAGAAATAGGGAGGTGTGGCCCTCCTCCACATTCATACTGGCACATCATGGCATCATCTGACGGTACATGGCTGGCAAACCGGGGAAGGCCCGGCGAGTATCTCTTCTGAGCGAGATTTCCTGCTAAAGGGAGTATCTCCCATCCTTTGTCGCGTTGTTTATCGTCCACGCACATGCCCTTCATTCAGGGCAATGATTTTATAGAGAAACTCTCTACACATATGCACTGCTACGCCGGTACAGAGTTGATCATGGGCGATTTCAACGCGATCAACTTCCTCCTTCCGAAAATGCAAGTTCATAAACAGCCTTCGTAGAGGAGAACTCCCTACAGTTCGTTCCTTATGGCGCACGCCAATAAACAGGAATCCGACCACCTGGCAGGACCTCTGCTTGATAGACGAGCAGGGATCGCTGCTTCAAACCTGAAGTCAGACACACCTTTATAAACGGACATGACCTCATAAGGCCCACTCTCGACGTAACAGATCCACACACGTACCAAAATCACACCTACAAAACTACAAAGGGCATCTGCGCCGCCGAAACTGAGGAACCGTCCTGGGCATGGTGACTGTCATCCCTCGCACTCTCATACTCGCACCGAATGCATTGCCTGGTACTCAATACCAACTTACCTAACGCTGTAATACCACATAGTAGCAAGTGATGAGTCACGTGGTTCACGCACGGCTCTTCCGTGAACCGGTGAAAAAGAACGGGACAGCTCACAGGCGATCCGCAGATACACGTCTTCCATTGGATCTATTTTATTTATAGACCGCCAGGGATGATGCCACAGACAAAGTCGCGAGGGCTAGGCTGACATTATCATTCACGCTGTACCCCTGACAGATTCGCGAGGTGGACGAGAGCTAGAGAAACTTGGAATAAATCCTCCAAGCTAAAACGCACCTTCTCGCCTCTCCACACACAAAGACCTCATATCATTTATAGCGCATTTCCAACAACCCGTAACGCTCCTGCTGTGAGGATTATCTGCGTACCCTCGAAAGTCTGAACTTCCCTGAACATTTCAGTTTTAGGGAGATTAGCGGAATCGGACGTTTTACCTGCGATAACGCACTCTCTCGACTCCCAGGCCAGACACGAACACAGGACATAACCCACAGCGCAATTAAAACATCGCAAAGTACTCGCTCCCATTCTTGTCGTATTTTAACCGGCATTTAATAGTCATTGGCGAGTCATGCTTCCCCTCTGACTGGAAAAGCGCGGCGGGCCAGACGAGTTTTTAGCTAACGCACAGATGACTCAGCTCACTACTCCCTAACTGACTATCGTCGATCTCCTTCGCTTTCTGTTAAACCGCAGACACGGAGTGGCTGGTGCATCAGCAAATCTCTGAGTACCCTTGAGTCCAGGCTTTTTCTGGGATTTGCACCCGAGAGTTTACGCCTAGGCCACAGCACTCAGTCGGCTTACTCAGCTAACGGATGAAAGTCAGACGTGGGCATTATACAACAAGAAGTATCTTCATCTTCTCTTCGACTTCAAAGTAAGGCTTTTGACACTGTGTGTCACGTGAAAACTTCTCCAAAAGCTAACACCTTCGTGCTTCCTAAGCAAGTTATTCGTGGGTTGCCTCATACAGTACAGGAGACAAACAACAGAGTCCGTTGTCACATGACGGCGAGCTTTCCACTCTATACACATACTAAAGAGGGCGTACCGCAGGGATCTGTCTTGGGTCCTCTGCTATGTAGGCGTTTATCGAGCTCGCATAGCCTAGCGTACTTAATTATAAACAATTTCTTTTGCCATATATTCGAAATTACTTACTATTTACTCGAGACAAACGCCCTATATGTTTAAACTACATTGTTGCTAAGTAGTAGCTTTACTAGCATTACGAAACTGACAGGTTGTCTTTTTTCGAAATTTCTGATGAAAAATCGAGCTCTCACTTCCACAATTTCAAATTTTGAGACGACATCACAGGTTTGCGCACTTTCCATAAAGTATATATAGGTTGCAAATTCTACGATAGCGGCGCTATATGACACACTAAACGCTTTTACCACATAAGGTAATGTAGAGGGAACTTTTAATGCAAAACGGGCGTCAAGAGTAGCGCCCAGCTTTAATATTAACTATTAATTATTATACGCTTTATGATACAGGTCATAGTCATACTAATATGATGGAATTTTTTACATGTCGTACTTTTACCTTGCATCGACCTTTGATGATACCGTGTGGAGACGGTTAGCGCTGACATGGTTGAGGCCTATTATATGGCGTATTTTAGAATACTAAGCCTGCATACTCGGTATTAACTATTGGTATATAGTTAGTTATGGCCAGACATACATAAAACCGCTTGTGCGATTTTTCAATGTATAAACCCTAGAACAGGCCGCCGCAGAATGAGCAGTTACGCAACGTACCCATGTATAATGTTAGGCTACCTTATGCATTTTAAACCTTAAAATGGATAATCGAAGGTTGTTGATCCGGACTCCGACTCCTTTCGTTACGAGTGAAAATACTTTTATAGTGCAAGTACTGTGTAAAGAGCCAGAATGTCAGAGGCGCTTTGTTCTTTGTTGGATGGGACACTAGTATGAAAAACGCCTCAGGAAATGATTCAAATAACTATCAATACTTGTAGAAAGGACGTATCCATCTAAAAATACCACAGTGGTTGTTTACCTGTTAGTAAAAGTAAATCTGTACGTCCTTTGGTTTCACAGCTATACTGAGTTATTTGAATAATTCTTGAGGTTTTTCACTATGGTGTACCATGAAAACAAAAACCACAAAGGCATTCTGCCAGGCGGTACAGGTCCATCTGTATATAAAAAGGTATCTTTTGCACGTAACGATAGTAGTCGAGGTCCGCGGATCAAACCCTTCGATTATCACATTTTAAGGTTTACATGCAAATAAGTTAGCCTAGAACATGTAGTATATGACTTTAAAGTAAATTTTTGAACAATTCAGGAAATTTAACAAAAAAAAGTATAGGGTAGTTTTAGTTAAAAATGCATCCATTGATGAGCTACAAATCATTGAAAAATTAGCAAAAAGATGCAAAAACCTAAAACACCACTTAACCAGCTATAACTTCCGCAAGGTGAAGGGATCGCGCTGAAATATGTTTTGGACCAGGCCATCCTATAGAACATATTTAAGCTTTGAACCAAAAAAAATGTTTCATCTCTAATTCACATACTATTAATTAAGAGTATCTGCTTATCCATACTAAAATTCACGGCATTTTCTAATAAATAGGAAGTAGGGCGTTTTTTATAGCGAACAAGAGTTAAAAGAAACATTGTTAATAAATTGATGGCCAATTAAATGCTGTCCTAGTCTGCCCAGTCAAGCCTCGACGATGAAGATCAATAAATAATCTATACCCCACTTTTGTTGTTTTGATACACATAATCCGATAGTAATAATGTTTGTCTCGCCGATTGTTTTTTTCAACGTACAATAATAATTTTTGTGCTAAAGACAGTATTCAGAGTTACAACATACGATGCCAACAGGTTTTAATATCAATACGCAGATATGATAGATACCTTAATTTATTAATTGAGATTGTCATTTTTTACAAAATACATGTCCCGTATCATTTTGAGAATTATGTAGTCTTTTCTAGTTTCCAGCAGCCATCTCTAGATGACTAGTTTGAGTAGTGATGGATAAAATTATCCAATATTGACAGCATAGGTCATAAAAGTTAGATATTAATTTTCATACTGTTTAATTAAACTATTATGATATGTTGCTATGAGCTAAGCCCAGCTTACGTAGTGGTGAACTACATGTTGTTACTTCTCTTCTACTTGTACTCTAAAGCTGTGCGAAACGTTTGTTGATTTGAGACATAAATGTCTAGTAAAAGTGTCAAATTTGCCTAAAAACGATATATTAGCCATTTTGATCATGTTTAGTTTCTAGACAACTTCTAAGTAGAAGTCAGACGCCATCTAAACTTTTACAGCTACTTTTTTTAGGCTATGAAAAGGTATCTTTTGGTGAATGTGAGATGTCGTAGTCTGGATTCGAACTCAGATTTCACAATTATAAGGTCTTAAAAGCAAATAGGACTCAACACACACCATATATCACCTAATTACCTGATATTATATAAGTTGTTTGGAGATCTCCCCCCCGCCGCCGGCCCCCGCACGCCCCCCCAAATAAGCAAAATTCTTTCATTTTCATGCTGATTTGACTAATTGAAGAAGCCGCCCCCCAGCGCGCCACCTACGATTGCAGCTTTTCCTAAAATTTATTAACTTGAGTACATTTTTTTTATTTACCGTTTTAATTAGGCAAAAATTTACTAACAACCAATTGTAATAACAGTCGGATAAAATCGGATCAATTACTGACACACTTTTTGAATCATTTTAACGACATTTTTAGTCGTGCACTTCGCGACGCGTATAATTATTTCGATTTCTAAAAATAATATTAGGCTATCTTAGCTAGCACTATACTAAATGATGTATAAAGGTACTTTCCTCGCGACTCTACCAGCCCCCGAAGCGACTCGAGCAAATACAATACTTTTTGGCATAAATAAGTGCTTTAGCCCGGGAAGATCCTACACCTTTGTAGAAGACTCTTCCAAGCCCTCATAACAACTCATAGCAGCATCAGTATCAAAGGATTAATATAAGCAGTAGAGATAGACTATATAAGAGATATAATTAAATTTATTTCTATTTTTTCCACACCAGCGTATAGTAAATAGACAGGAGCGTTTTTTTATAATTTTGTTAAAGTTTGACTAAAGAGTTTGACTTAGTTTGAAGTAAATAATTCTTATACAGGTTTTTATTGCTTTTTGTATGTTAACACTAAAAAAACAGATACTATAATGACGCAATCAGCGCATTCATTCAAATGAAAAAAAAAACATATTTGCGAAATATGCTCAAAATCATGTTAAAAACAAGAGAGCAACTACAATAGGCGCACATACGTATTCATAAGTAAAGTACTCTAATAATGTTATCATACTTTTATAAATATATTTATTGATTATAAATATATTTTATTACTTTTGTAAAATTTTGTTTACTTTTTCCGACTAACGTAAATAATACGTAAATAACGGTAATTATTATATGAAGCTGCCAATGGGGTGTGGCGAGCGGAGTGAGTGTGTATTATACAATTGTGCGAAGTATTTGTATGCGTTGAACTTGAGAGCTGTCGTGGTTGCGCGGGCGCGATCGCATACATACATCGTCCATCACAGATAAAAAATTTTGAATAATAAGTTATGTGTAGCCAAGCACAGGTTATAGTTATATTCAATATAATTTACTTTACCAGTCGTTATCACTGTTAATTGTTATCATAATCTATTTCATTCTTAACTACAAAACATAATATCAGATCATAGAAATAATTTGAAAATAAATTACACAAGAACTAAAATTGGGGGGTTGGCAAGCGAAAGCGGGCAGGGGGGCGAAGCTCACTAGTATATATATCACCTATATTATATAGTTGTTTTGGAGATACTCCCCGCACCCCCCCGCAGCCCCCCAGGGGGGGGGGGGGGTGGGCGGCGCACCCCCCGCACTGCCCCGCCAAATAGCAAATTCTTTCATTTTCAGTGTGATTGGATAATGTGAAGCCCCCCCAGCCCCCCCGCACGATGCCCCCGCAGCCCCCCGAGCCGCCCTGCCGCACCCCCCCGCAGCCCCCCGCACCCCCCGCACCCCTATAGGCAGCTTTTCTAAATTATTAATGTTATAGCAATTTTTTTATTAAAGTTTTTTATTGCAAAACCAATTTACTAACACAATTGTAAAAGTAGCATTCGGCATAAAATCGGATCAATTATGACATGCCTTTTTGAATCATCTTTAACGACATTTTTAGTCGTGTAGTTCGCGACGCGTATAATTATTTCGATTTTCTAAAATCAGTATTAGTATATGAGCACTATAATTAAGCTGATGTTAAGGCTGTACTTCTCTCGACTCTACAACCGAACGAACTCGAGCAAGTACATATATTTTGAGCATAAATGAAGTTTTAGGCCTCGGGGAAGATCCTACATCAACATTGTAGAAACTTTTCAAGGCCCTCATTAACAAGCTCATAGCCATCCGTAATCAAATTACTATATAACAGTCGAGATAAACTTATAAAGAGATATAACTTAAATTTATTTTCTATTTTTTCCACACCACCTATGAGGTAATAGACAGCGACGTTTTTTAATTTTTGGTTAAAGTTTGACTTAAAGTTTGACTAGTTTGAAGTAAATAATTCTTATAACGGTTTTTATTTTGCTTTTGTATATGTTAACATTTGATGTGCGTATCTTACATTGACTTTTGCTTTTGTATTGTTGACACTTGATGTGTTTGATACTACGATTGTCTTTGGCTTTGATAATACTCTCTTTGGGCGTGTTTACTTAGCATTTGAAAACTTTATAAGATCATGAACTGTGTGATTCATATATCAAAGTCTTAACAAAAAATAAAGTGGTATCCCCGGAGTAGGCGCATCGATATATATATATTAGGCGATTTGTCGAGGGCCTTAAATATTATTGATAAAATGTACCTGCATGTATTAGGTGCACAGATTTAACTCTAAGTTCTCAGAAAAATGTTGACAAAAATATCTAATAAAGCTAATGAGCAGTTACAAGTAAAGATTTAAGAAGTCCTATTTAACTGGCAGAGATCGATAAAATGCGGTGATAGAAAGTAAGAAATTGAGATAACAAGAAAAGACGTCCGGTCCAAATTTTTTATATGATTTTGCCTTATTTCTTTACTTAATTGGTCTGTATATTAAGGTTCAAAGCTTCCCTAGTAGGAAAACAAATTTTATTTTTCATAATTGGTTTTTAGAAAACTCAACATTAATAAATGAAACATATTTGTTTCTCATTATCGTATAAACGAAAATCGATCATCAACATATATTAGGGCACGGCCATCAAACGCAAGCATGGTTATTATAAGAAAAAGTAGTGGACCAGATTTATGTATAATTGTAACATATAATTGAAAGTGGGAAGAATCAAAATTAATTTCAAAACAATTTCCAAAAAAATGAAAAAAAAACTATATATTTTAAATGCCATAAGCAGTAGAAGTTCGGCGTTAATTCAGTACTTTTACTTTTTTTCTTTCGATTTTCTCTATTTCGACAAACATTAAATTCTTGACCTTTTTATGATCTACAAATTTTATATAATACAATAAGATTGTTCTTGGCCAACTAGAACTTAATCATCAGATAACGAAAATAACAGTTGAAAAATAAAAATCAAACAAAAACTAAAATGGGGGGTTGGCGAGCGAAGCGAGCAGGGGGGCGAAGCCCCACTAGTATATATATATATATATATATATATATATATCGACCATTTCTCATATACGCAGTTATAGATAGATAAAATTAATCATATTCATATTTAAACTAGTTTAGCAATAATAATTAGATTTTTGATACTGAAAAATAACAAACAATAAGCAATTATAAAACCATTTTTACGCTTTAACAATTTTTTACAATTTTTTGAAATTTCGGCAAATTTTTTCCATTATAAATAATTTCTGGTTTACAGCATCGGTTCGATGTAATTTAAAAATTATTTCACATCTAAATACTGCTTTTCGAGCACTTTCATTTTAGCCCAAAAGGACGAAATTTGACCGTGTAGATTCGGAGATAGACGCCCGCAAAGTTAATAATCATTTATGGCTTACTTAATCGTTGAATCGAAATTTAAAAAATATACTCTTATAGCTGATTGCAAATACTTTCTATATCCGTATTGTGTATTTTTGACAGATGAAAGTCTAATGAATGAAAAATCGATAAAAATACCGTAATCACAGGAAATCGTCGGCCGAGCGACGTAGGAGCAGGAGTGGGAATGGCAGAGAGCAGCTGTGCTGTCGCACGGCCCAGATGTTTCAAAATGCGAACGCGCGGTAAAACATGAGTTATCTCGACAACGGTAGCACTTATCGAGACGATTTTTTTTATTTCGATGTAGCAAAATGAGAGGAATCAGAATATGCCATCAAAAAACAATATCAGAAAGAACTTTTGCACGAATTTCACGATCAAAAAAGTATGCTATTTTCATTTGCATTAAAAAAATAGTTATATGATTGAAAAATTATTTTTCATCATACGTGCACGAAAAAGGTCTTTCCATGCATGTAAAATGAATGGAAAATCGAGTTTTTCTTAGCAGCGGGAAAAAATTACTCCCTTGGGAGGACAAAGTCTTTTCCTCCCAAGGGAGTAGTTTTCTCCTCACTCTGCAAACTATCCGATATGTGTTTTTAAAACTTTCAAAATTTTCAAAATTTTCAAAATTATCGCTAGAAAAAGCCAATTTTCCCCCCTAGTTGCACAATATACTATTGTTGCTTAATGTTCATTAAATCATGCAACTATAAAAAGTATTTTTTTTTTTTTTAAATGGTCTTTGTTAATCATAACTTACCGTCCTTTTTATAATATGTAACGAGCGCTTGAATTTCCCGCGCATTCGTTAGTCGCGCGAGGCGGAGCTGTCGGCGCGTATGCTGGCAGATTACGTCGGCGGCCGACGTCGACAGGGTTAGGTACGCGCGCGGGAGAGAGCGAGCAGAGAGACTCGAGTTCGCTTCGGCCGAATCAACACCGGCGATATACCGCAAATAGTCCGCGGATCCTTTACTGCACCCGGCGCACACCGGGACTCACCAAGCACGTCAGCGCCTGGAGGGACGCCCCAGGCCCGAGTACGAGCGACCCGGAATCCCGTGGAGTGCTGTAAGGAACGCGAGAGCGAGTTAGCTAACGGCGAACCGGCGACCAAGTAAGTTGCGATTATACTATCTTCCACACGAAGCTGCCGCAGGTCTGGACTCGCTGCCATCGAGTCCTCGACCCGGCTTCGTGTGTGACATTGCGCACGATCCTCTTGCCATCGCGCGTGCGAACTTTGTATACCACTTTGTATTATCATTAGAGTCACAATATATATTCCTTTTATCGTTATCCCCAGTGTATTCATTTGTGTTCTCCCGAGTACCCTCCCGCTGGTACACTCACGGTTACGCGGATAAGCGTGGTACCCCGGGCATACCTCGCATTTAACGGAAGTTGGTAGGCAATGAACCGGTGATAGTGATTGCACTACGCGGCTAACGTCCGCACACTATCATCACGCCGATCACCGAGGGATCAGCCAAACGCCATACGACGTTCACTGTGTGTTGACGTCGGCACTTCCGCGGCAAATAATATATATAAATATGGTTGCGCTTTTTTCCATTAAATGACATTGTTACAGTACAACAAATATATTGCAATATAATAATTAGTAAATTTAATTAGTTTTCTACATAAATAGATTATTAGAGTATTAAAAAGCGTAAACAATTTTCTTTTAAAATTTTTATTATTGAAACGTTGAATTAGTTGCATGATTTGATGAACATTATAAGCAACAAAATAATTTTTCAATCATACAACTATTGCTTCCTTCCTAAGGAAGCCTTGTAATAGTAATTTTTGGAGTTTGTGTAAAAACATGTGGGAAGTGTGTTTTGATGAATTTTTAGTCGAAAAATAGTGTTTTTAGAAAATGTCCGTACGGATGTATGTGTGTGTGTGTGTGTATGTGTGTGTGTGTGTGTGTGTGTGTGTGTGTGTGTGTGTGTGTGTGTGTGTGTGTGTGTGTGTGTGTGTGTATGCGCGTATGTATACGCCTGTTTCTCAGCTTCTACTTGGTGGATTTTAACCCACCAAGTCTCATTTTCTTTGTTTTTGCTAGAAGATAGTGGGACGAAAGTCCGTTTTTACAATTTATATACGCGTTTTTTTTTTAGTGATTTTTTAGTTTTGAGATTTCAGTTTTTGCCAACAAAGTTATCGGAAAAGTTAATAAAAGTAAATTGCTTAATATGTACCTGAAAGAGAATAAAATTGCCTATGTTTTTACCGTGAAAAATTTATATTATCGTTCGTCGTTCTTTTATTATACACCATACAGTGCAATTTTTTTAAATCGTTATAACTCAAAAACTAAATAGCGAATCATTCTAAAAAAATATATGATTATTGAAGGTAATTAGAACTATATACCACTTAAATTTTAAGTCATTTCATGGGGCAGATCCTGAGAAAAACATCAAAAACTGAAAAAAATCGTTTTTCTACGTGACGCGATAACTGGAGTAAAAAGGCAATAATCAAGTTCAAATTTTGGATTTAGTTAGCATTATATAGCACAATGATCCCTTTCTTTGGGATTTTTATAAAACCAGTTAGTTTCAAAGATATTGAGCTTCAAACTTTTGTTTTTTCACCCTGTATACTATGAGTCGTTTTTTCTACGTGATGCGATAACTGGAGTAAAAAGGCAATAATCAATTTAAAATTTTGGATTTAGTTAGCATTATATAGCACCTTTATCTCTTTCTTTGGGTTGTTTATGATACCAGTTAGTTTTAAAGATATTAAGCTTCAAAATTTTGTTTTCTTACCCTGTATACTCTATATAACTGAAAACTGTATCGCTTCGATCTCAGTTTCCATTAATGGATTTTAATCTATACTTAGACTCGTTTTTTGCTGTTTTTGTTTTATTAATTCGTTAAAAATAAGATTTTCAGTTACGCATGTGCGTATATTCATGGCGATTTTTCGATCACTGGTGATTTTAGATACGTTCCGCGAACTATATCCTTATCATTATATCTCGGAAACTAAATTTTGAACTTTTCGTTAAAACATCATGATTATCGGCTAGTTTTTTTCTGTTTTTTGTTTTATTAAATCGTTAAAAACAATATTTTCAGTTACGCATTGATTATGTAATATAATTATTTCGAAATAATTTTATCCATCAAACGAAAAAGCATAAAAACTTTATAGAATTATATATGAAGTAAAAACAATTTAGATATTAAAGCGATACATAAGGTTGAAGGAAGCTACGTGCCAAAGAATTGGCAGCGGTTTTTTTTTAAGCAAATGAAAATAGCATACTTTTTTGATCTTAAAATTCGTGCAAAATTTATTTGTAATATTTTGCTTCCTTCCTAAGGAAGCCTTGTAATAGTAATTTTTGGAGTTTGTGTAAAAACATGTGGGAAGTGTGTTTTGATGAATTTTTAGTCTAAAAATGGTGTTTTTAGAAAATGTCCGTACGGAAGTGTGTGTGTGTGTGTGTGTGTGTGTGTGTATGTATATGCCTGTTTCTCAGCTTCTACTTGGTGGATTTTAACCCACCAAGTCTCATTTTCTTTGTTTTTGCTAGAAGATAGTGGGACGAAAGTCCGTTTTTACAATTTATATACGCGTTTTTTTTTTTAGTGATTTTTTAGTTTTGAGATTTCAGTTTTTGCCAACAAAGTTATCGGAAAAGTTAATAAAAGTAAATTGCTTAATATGTACCTGAAAGAGAATAAAATTGCCTATGTTTTTACCGTGAAAAATTTATATTATCGTTCGTCGTTCTTTTATTATACACCATACAGTGCAATTTTTTTAAATCGTTATAACTCAAAAACTAAATAGCGAATCATTCTAAAAAAATATATGATTATTGAAGGTAATTAGAACTATATACCACTTAAATTTTAAGTCATTTCATGGGGCAGATCCTGAGAAAAACATCAAAAACTGAAAAAAATCGTTTTTCTACGTGACGCGATAACTGGAGTAAAAAGGCAATAATCAAGTTCAAATTTTGGATTTAGTTAGCATTATATAGCACCTTTATCTCTTTCTTTGGGTTGTTTATGATACCAGTTAGTTTTAAAGATATTAAGCTTCAAAATTTTGTTTTCTTACCCTGTATACTCACCTTATACTTACCTTATATACTTACCTATATACTTACCTTACCTATATAACTGAAAACTGTATCGCTTCCAATGATCCAAAAAAGCTATGGGAAGTCATTAATAGTAAAATCGGCAATAAGAAATCTAGAGAAACCATAAATCATGTAAAAATTAGTGATAGGAAAGTAACGGATAAAATAGGAATTGGGAATATAATGAACAGCTTTTTCTGTGAAATAGGTCAAGAGTTAAGTATACGAATTGAGAAACCGGATAATGCGGAACTCAAACTACCGGCTATGAACCCCAATACAATTTTCATTAATCCAACGAACACGAGTGAGGTAATTGGTGGAGTTGACAGTATTAACTCCAAGACCTTGAAATTAATTAGTGAATATATAGCTGAACCAATCACCTATATTATAAACTAAGCATTGAAACAGGTATATGGCCTAATGCGCTCAAGAAGGCTGAAATTGTCCCAGTCTACAAATCAGGTGAAAAAAGGAATATCATAAACTATCGGCCTATTTCATTGATATCGAATGTAGCAAAAATGTTCGAAAAAATAATACATAGTAGACTTTATGATTTTGTGACTGAAACTAACATAATATCTGAGCACCAATTTGGTTTTGTTAAAAAAAGGGACACTAAAAATGCTCTGAATTACTTAATGAACGCGTTGTATAACAACATCGATAAGAGTATTCCTACCTTAGTCACGTTTCTAGACCTGGCTAAGGCTTTTGACACGGTGGATCATAGTGTCTTACTGGATAAATTATATTGTATGGGAATTAGGGGACAAGCTTTGATTCTGCTCACTAGTTAGCTTAGTGGCAGATATCAAAGTGTTAAGATTGTTGGTTGTATAAGTGATAACCTATAAATAAATACCAGGGTACCGCAAGGCACGATGCTTGGTCCACTGTTGTTGATCTTTTACATAAATGATTTACTCCAAGAGATATCTGTGGAAGCTATTCTGTCGTATGCTGACGATACTGCTATAATTGCAACAGGGGATTGCTGGGAGAAAGCCCAAGGTAACCTGAATAATTATTTGTTACACATACAAAAATGGCTTGCATTAAATAAGCTATCATTAAATGTTGATAATTCTGTTTGTATGACCTTCGGTAGCTATGTCGGCAGTGTTCCTAACCAAATAGATATAAAAATACAAGATAAAAGATTAAATAGAGTTGAGAACTACAAATATCTGGGCATAGTGATAGATTACAACCTAAAATGGGATATGCACATGTTATATATTGTCAAAAAAACTAAATATCTAGTGTAATTTTTTTCAAAATTGCGAAATCTATGCTAACTGAAACTCTGATGTTGATATACACGGAAAAAGGTTTTCAGCGATTTTTCGATACGCTCGAGTAGTAGCGAGTTTTAGATTCCGTGGCAGCGCCTTTCGCGGTGCTGGAATCGGTTTTTCGGAAGCAAAGCACCGAGTTTTGACGCGNGGGGGGGGGGGGGAGCGGAGACAAGGACAGAAATAGTAAACACGCGCGCTGATTGGTCCACGCTTTGAGATTTTGGGTAGTGGGACGTGCGACGGAACAAGTCGTGGCGTGCATCCGAAAAACAGGTTCCACGCTTGACACGGAAGGCGAAAATTCGCTGAAAACCTTTTTCCGTGTATTATGCGTTTTTCCATAGTATTATGAGCTATGGCATCATAGCTTGGGGTGGAGACTATAAGAGCAATAGAGACTTAATACAGAAAATACAGAAAAAAATTCTAAAAATTATAAATAAAAATAATTTTGTAACGAAAAATAATCCGCTCAATCTCGAGCAATTGTTTACCCATGAGGCCTTAAACATATACTATAATGATCTTAAAGAGCAGTACCTCAACTTATCTAGTATTACTAGAAATAAAAGTATTATTGTACCAATAAATAAAAAGAGAATTAGTAATAAGAACTGTTATATTAAGGCGATCTTAACGTACAATGCTCTGCCGAATAACCTAAATGTGTTAGAAATTGGCAAATTCAGTTATCAGACGATAATTAAAGAATGGATAAAATCCAACTGTTGATATATCAAATGTCTATCTTTTAGTTGAATTGTTAATCATGTCATAATTTATATCATGGTATAATCATGGTATAATTTATATATACATATGATGCTGTTAAGTAGTGAGGAGGCAACTACTAGTTTTTTTTATGCGTAAATATAGTATAAGTTTCAGTTTTTAAGTGTTTTCTTTTAATATTTATATCTTTATTAGATTGTAATTAAATACCAGGCGTGCGGTTAGATAATTGTGTTTATCTTTGCAGGAATGCGGAGTAATTATTCTGTATTTTTTATTTCTGGTGAATAAATAAATAAAAATCTCATCAAGTTCGAGAACGAGGAGGAGGTGGACGTCATTGAACCGACATGGCCCTGGAGATCGGCAGCGACAAAAGCCCCACCAGCTTCAAGCTTAGCATACCCGCCGTAACACCCGATAAAAAGTCCTATAGCCTACTACGCTGCTGCTGTTGGGCCGATATCAATATTTAACAATTCCAACGAAGACTAGCGCAACTTAATATTTGCCGTTTTCCTTACAAAAAAAATGACTACTAAAAAAAGAGCAAAAAATTTGAGTTGTGTTAGTCTTTGTTGGAAATCATAATTCTGCTAAACTTCGTAAAAATCGACAATATTGCAACAACCCCTTGAGGGATCGTTTCTGTCAAAAACATTTCCATTATAAATTTATTTAATTGAACTCATTAAAAGGTTGTGAAATCAATTCAAAGAACATCTTTTATAAGGTAAAATGTTGGCAAATATAAGTTATGTGCCCATCCTAACGAATCTATCTTAGTATTATAATTATAATTTCTTCTCTAAAAAGTTATAAAATCCTTAAAGAAATTGTCAAATGTTTACAGCTTACAATAGTATATTTCGATACTAGTGTGAAACAGTTGATTCTGGCACGAGTGTGAGGCTTGTCGCCCGAGCGAAGCGAGTTTGTGACCCTCTATCTCCGAATCTGCACGGTCAAATTTCGTCCTTTTGAACAAGAAATTATGTATAATGGAAAAAATTTGCCGAAATTTCAAAAAATTGTAAAAAATTGTTAAAGCTAAAATAGTACATTTCGATACTAGTGCGAAACAGTTGATTCTGGCACGAGAGTGAGGTTTGTCGCCCGAGCGAAGCAAGGGTGACAATCACACGAGTGCAGAATCAACTTAGCACGCGTATCGATCATTATTTTTTAACACAGCGTATGCGAAATGCGATTGAACTCACACGCTGTGTTATTGCTTATTGTTTGTTATGACACTAAGTAACTGTGAAAATTGCGTGCTTCTTTTTTACCGTTGTTTAAACGAGGTACGCGCAATCAATTTTTTTATAATTTGTAAATTAAAAATTGTGGCAGTCAGAATCTACGCGGTCGATTGTTACAAAAATTGTTGTGCGTAGTTGCCATATGTTGAACTATCTTTTCTGAAAATTTGATAAATATTTATCAATTTTTATTTACCAAAAACATTTCTCAAAGTCTACGTTTGATTTTTTACTAATTTTCGCATATTACTAATGGAAAATTAAACTTTTTCGATTCGCGATTCTCATATTCTTATAAATCGTCAAATAAACAAAAAAGAATTAATTTTTTTGATTCAAGGTTTTGTTTCAAAGTTATAGACACAAATCTATCGAAAAATGGGTAAATTTTCAAGATTTTGGTACATATGTTGTTCTACGCAAATGTTTTTTGGAGGAGGCAAACATAGATTATTGTTGTACACAATATGCTGCATAAAAATTTTTGCGTTATCAAACAACATCCATTACCTTAAGTCGACGTTATTGCACAGGTTAACACACTGTAAAATGTTCAAATGAGAGGATAAGATTTATAAAAGAGGTCACATAATTCATAAAAATACGTGTTGCCCATAAATCGGAGAACCGGAGAAACGGAGGAATGGAGAAAAAATGGAAGCACTTTACTATAATATAAGATAAGATTAGATGCTTAATTTGTTGTAAGCGATAGTAAGCGATTTTTTTTGTCGGAGATATTCAACAAAAAAGCCAGAGGACTATCATTTTTTAACCGATAGTAGGCTTGTTTTTTTTCGTATTTTACTAATTCGTGAAAAACAAGATTTTCAGTTACGCATGTGATTGTTCGAAATATTATTTTAATTATTTGAGTAAATTTTGATAAGTTTGAATGAAATCAACATTTATTTTGAACAATATTAAAGATAACTAGGGTTATAATCTTATTGACTGTGGATTAAATTGTTTTATCATGACTTCGATGAACTTTAAATTTAATTTTTCTAAGCCGACATAGCTGACTTCCATTCTTCTATCTGAAAAAAAAAGAAGTAGAATAATTATTATAAATGCACTAAACACATGAAAACAATACATAAAAAATGTAAATCAGAACTTTATCAATCTAATCAGTATCTTTTAAGTAATACAATAACATATGTTAAAAACACAATGTATATCATTGTCTAGATAATACAATAACATATGCTAGAACTACAATGTACATTATCGTCTAGAATTTTCTGTAAAACGTAACATCGTAAAAATAATCGTAAAATCATAAAAGCGTAAAGTTCCAGCACAAGTCGAGTGTGAGTGTATTTACGACTAAAATACGAATATAATAGAAAAATGTTCCTAGTTTGAACCTAGACAACAAATAAAAGGCATCGAAAACTGATGTTCTAATATGGAATTTCTTAAGCGTAATGTTAGTTTTTTGGGTACTCTACTTATTGGTCAGGGCGTTCGAGCCTGAAAAGAAACTTGCGCGTTATCAATATTTACGCACTTCGTGTCGCCAAAACTAGCACTGAAACTGAATAATAAACTGCAGAACTAGCAGTACGTGACAATGCGAGCTACCATGACCCAAAGGCGAGTACTGCTACCACGCAATATCAAAAAGTCCGCTCATGAAAAAGAGGACTTAACCAGGTAAAGGAATATAATAATTTATAAAAGATAAATATTTACAAAAAAAATTTTTGTAAAAAACTATAAGTGCTGAGTTTTATTATGAAGTTGAAAAAATTATCATCGTACTTTGCCGACTTTGAATTCCTCTCTATTTATTCACTTTTTGTCTCTCTTACTTTATTATCTGCTGCGCCTGTAGTATACGGAAAGACTGGTTCAGTATCAATCATATTGCTTAATTTTTCGTTCACGTAAAATCACGATATCAGCACTGTTCCTCGTAGCGTTAAGCACGCTGATTCGTAGTCCCTGCATCGTCCATAAGCGCGTGCGTCACTATAAAGAGCGATGCTTGTCTTGTGATGCGCGCGTTGTTGCAGATAAACTCGTTCGAGTTTTAACAATCAAATGAATGATTCTGACAAAAGCGAGTTCAAAGGAAAAAACCGCTGCCAAGTCCTTGGCACTTAGCTTCCTCCTATTTCGCTTTTTGTTATTGTTCAAATGTAATAGACGGAGACGTTAGGACGAATCCTCCTAGTAGCTTTACTTTTGTGCAATTTTAGTTCCCGTTAACCCTGTTACAATATCAACGGCCAATCTGCAAAATCTTGCGAGAAAAAGTAGGCAATTTTAAGCTCTTTTAGATACACTATTGTTGAATATATTGTATAAATCGTATCATTAAAAAAAAAAGTAAAAATATTTTTTCAAAAATCGAAGAATGGCCATAAAATGGTCAGAATAATAAAAAAATGTTTGCCAATATATATGATAAATCTACCTTTTCTCATATAAGTGACATTTAAAATAACCCTGGTGGCAATGTTATCGGGTTTCCAACTAAAAATTAACGATACCTGTCAAAAATTCTCTTAAAATAAGCAATTAGTTTTGTTTACCAATAGAGAAACGACACTGAGAAAGGGATTCATTTTTTTTTGTTTTTTTTGTTTTTTTTTGTTTTTTTTTGTTTTTTTTTTGTTTATCCGGAGAGTTGGAGAAATGCCATGGGCAGCGCCTGTCTTACCCATATTGTCGAGCAGGCTCAACGGCCTGTACGATGGCTTCGCGCCCGCCTGAACTTTAGCATTTTCAATTAAGACTAGCCTAGCCCTTTTCCACCGGAGAAAGGGATTCATTAACATTTAAGTTAATACATTTATTAATTGGCTTATTGAAATATGGATGAAATCCGTCTGTTATCAAATGCAAGATATTAAAGGACTGTTAATAGCTCACTAATATTATTTCTCGTTCTCATCATTCTCAAATGAATAAAATTCTATTGTTATAATTTATTTAGCAAAATTTATTGAGAATGTAATTTTACAATGGTGTCCTAATCCAATTTTTCATATTCATTAAGCTGAAAAAAATATTAAGTATATAATTGAAACAATTAAATTAAATAGTTGATTATGCACCTAGCAGGTAAAGTAGGTAAAGTGTACACGTTGTAAAAATAAGATCCAAGGGAAGCCAGCAAATGACCATAAAATGGTCAGAATCATAAAAAAAATTTCCCGAATTCAGAATCAGAAAACATTTATGAATGTCAGATTGTATTGCGATCGTTCGCGTGGTTCCAAAATTATGACGGTATACACTGAATTTTTTTGAATTACTTAATCGTTTAATTCTAGATATGTATCAAATCATATTATTTTCATGAAAATATTTAAACAATAATATTTAAAATACCATAGGGTCTTCATAACCTCACAAAACCATAATTTTTCTCAAAACATTCAGAGCTTTAGTTAGGGAATCTTCAGTTATACAGGGTATACAGGGTGAGAGACAAAGAATTTGAGTTTTAATATCTTTTAAACTAATTGGGTTCATAAGCTGCAAAAAGAACTTAGCCGAGATACTCAAAAGATCTATCTTTTCCCAAAATTTCAACTTAATTAAAGTCTTTTTACTCCCGTAACCGTACGACATGGATAACCCATTTTTTAGTTTTCGATTTTTAGCTCAAAAACTAGTAAATAAAATAACAAAATTTTTATAGCAAATAGATATTATAGTTTATTATTTATTTATATATTTGTTGCCATGAATTTTTTCAAAACGTTTGACAATTTAGTTTTGAAGATATTAATTTTTTTTTAAATACCTTTTTTATCATAAAAATTGAACGGAACGGCCAATCTGGAAAATCTTGCGGGGAAAAATAGGCCATTTTAAGCTCTTTTAGATACACTATTGCTGAATTTATTGTATAAATTATATCATTCAAAAAAGCAAAATATTTTTTCAAAAATCGAAATATGGCCATAAAATGGTCATGAAATGATCAGAATCATAAAATTATTTTTTTCCCCGAATTCAGAATCAAAAAACATATATGCATGTCAAATTTTACTACGATCGGTCATGTGGTTCCAGAATTATGACGGTATACGCACACACACACACACACANACACACACACACACTCTCACACACACACACACACACACACACACACACACACACACACACACGCACGCACACACACACACACAGCCATCCGCACGGACATTTTCTAAAAACGCATGATTCGAACTCCAAACACCTCTAAATGTGTTTTTACGAAGTTTTAGAGAAACTGAAAATTTTACTATTACAAAGCTTCCTCTTAGGAGGAAGCAATAAAAAACTTTGGAATATTAAGTGTTTTTTGCCTATTTTTCACATAAGCATATTGTGAAATGCTCAGTTTTCGCATTTACATAAAACTAAGCAGGAAGACATTTAAACGGGTCGAATTCAAAATATAGGTCAATGCCCTTCCCTATAGGATGACACGAAAGAGAGAGCAAGCGCCGGGTCTAAGAGCAGGTAGTCGAGACCACACAATAGGTCATAGGGAAAACTCTGAAGCGCAGCCGCTTGAATAAATTAAGGAAATGAGAGGAAACAGAGTCGACGACACGAGCGACAATAACAAACAATATGTGAATGGAATAGAAAAATCGGGTTATATAGCACATTAATAATAATTAATACGCGAGAGATCGAATAATAAGAAAATTGCGAAAGTCGGATAACTAGATTATATTTCATCTTTATATACGTATCATAAATTAAAATCACGGGAGACTGATCCGCATACATATGGGCGAACGAGCAACACTGTGAACAATAGATACACATACATTTCTAGCAAACACATTAGTAGAAGAATTGCGTCTGAAACTGCGAGAGTACCAAGAAGAAGGAGACGCGCATCCAAACAGCGAGTACACGTGTATATATGACATCAGAAGAAGAGCTTCGTCCGAATCTGCCGAAGAAGAAAGCACGCGTCCGAACTGTGAGCGCCTGCACGTTTGCAACCCGAGCAGGAGGGCTTCGTCTTAAAACTACGAAAACATCATGAAGGAGAGGGCACGCGTCTGAACAGCAAGTGCACGTGCGCCCCTAATACCAATGAGAATACCACACCGAGGTCATGGGTGCAGAAGAAGGCGGAATCAGTCGGAAATTTCATCGTCGTTGCAAGAAGAAGGCATATTAATGAGCATAAATAAAAGGGGTCCTAGACCACTTGCACTCGTGTATCGAGAGATAAGATCTCGAAGTCAACGGCGGTGACAATACCCACAAAAGAGGAAAGACACTCTACATAGGGGAGCGAGGGAAAACCCCATCGCCGCTACAAGTACAAAAGAATGCCTTTTAAAAAAATGCCTACAGCAACAAGACCCGAGTCTAGAGAAACCATATAAGGAAATATGCAGCATCTAAGTTCTCTGATTGGATGTGCTATTCACAAATGTTCACTACTACCTATGTACGTAAAGGGTGTCGGTGAGGGCGATTTCGAGTATATAAGGCCCTGGTCCGCCGGGCCCCACACACAGTATCTCATCGAAATTTCACCGCGCGGAAGCTCTGCCCGAGCGGAGCCCGGTCCGGTATATCGTCTCGGGACTTAAACTTTTTACGTGTAACTCCTTTCAAAAACTTAGAATATTTTCGATGGTTCAAAACCTTAGAATATTATTGTCGTTTGTGTCGTTTGTCGTTCTGAGGAAAATAATAATTGTCTAAGATACATCCGTTAGTTACAAGCGAGCGTTAATCAAATTCTGTCTTTAATAATTCTTAAATAAACTTGCTTATAATAAATAATCGAATCGTGAGTGCACATTTTAACCTTTAACTCCTAATTCCTGACACGACTGCTTGCATTCGTATAATCATTCCGCTTTGAAAATCGAGCCAACGCCCACTGAGAGGATGCGCTGGTAGCAGAACAGGTCAAAAGCGAATAAATACGAGGTAGTGATATACATATCAACAGACGGTATGTCTCCATACATATTCTCTTTCTTTCCTTCATAATCCATTGCACGAATAGTCGATCTCATCTTACAAAAGTCTAAAATGATATTAGTCCGTGGTTCTGTCTTAAAGATCGGAGTGACGTCCTATTTTACTGACAGTTAAAGGAAAGTTAGTTCGTCTCAGATTTTAGGGTGTATATTCAGACTAAAATGTATAAGGATTTATTGCGGGTCCACAGTAATTCACCGGTGGCTACTGGAGACTCTTCTCGAATAGATCGCGAAGGTAGCCAGGCACCGACGGCGCTTAGACTTTGTGTATCGAAGCTTTGTCATCGTCCGTGCTTATAAAGCTTAATCAACCCGTAGAGTTACTGTCCGGTGACAACTATCATAAGTTTAGGAGATAACAATATGTAAATATTAACTAAAACAGAATGTATTAACATAAAATAACCTGGAAAGTTTCCTCCGAAACACAGTGACATCTTTTTACCGCGGAGCATAGTGGACCAGTCTTTCCGTATAGCTGGAATAGTGCTAAATGTTATAAATGTTGTTATAAATGATATTCAATTGATTTTTGAGAGACATTGTATCGTGCTCCATTAATCTCTATTTGTTAGCTCCGATCTTGCAGATCAATATGAACATTTTAGTCGCGTTCTGCGAAAACGTGAAATTAGACTAAGGCAGTTCTTCCGGGAACTCACAGATTTAGATTTCTTAGTAATGTAATAGTACACATTCTTCTAATTTTAATTTATTAGCTAAAGTTAGCACGAGCTTCACACACTTAATTTCTTGAGATTAAAAGCTCAAAATCGTAACTATATTGAGACCAAACATGTGTTTCCCCACCAATGAAATCACTTTATTTACTAAAGGTGTGGATGAATTTACTCATCAGAATGAACTATTTGACAGTGTTACCTTTATTCCTGATGCTTCGGACGTCTTAAAACGTCCCTCTTTAAACGTCTTTATTAATTACAAACTATTTTGACCGATCGGCTTCAATGAAATTTATTAAGAAAGTAGAATTTTCAGAAGAATCCATCGTGATATAAATTCACAGTATACGAGGGGATGCAATTATTATTATTAGGCGAAACTTACAAAAGCCAAAAGGTTTTGACTCCGGTCCCGAAACTGCATTAAAAACACAAGCCGCACGCTCCTTCTTGGGCCTCCATAATATAAACGTAGTTGATAACTCAGTTTTGATTTTGAGGGGATCATGCTCGTCGACAGAAAGAACTCCATACGCTGCCGGTTCCACAAAAATTTTAGATTCCTTAGAACTACGTAATTCCCCCCAAAAACCATTAGACCTCTCTGTCGACTGTCGTACTCTCTCCATGTTCCCTTTTTGAACACCAGTTAGGCATCATTCAAGCGTAGCAAAGCTCGTCTATATAGTAGGCAGACATAAGCATAGAAGAGGTAGCGCGTTCTAATTTTGCGTCTGCTATATCTATTAGGAAGAGTTGTGTTGACACGCTCGCTCTTGTGTGTGTATGTGTGTGTATCGCTACGGCCGCTCCTGAGCTAGCAGCTACTTCCAGCTCATCAATTTTGTCAGCGCGGCTCTACAACTCTGGACGCCATCGATCTCAGCGAGCTTTACTCTTCTCATGGCAGCAGCTATTTCCTACGTGTCCAAAGTTCTGGTGCACATCGAAATCAGGGTAACTGCTCCGCCAACATTGCAACGACCTCGCTTAAAGGCACCAAACAGCGAGCATAGCACCGATTTCGACGCTAACGTTCCTGGAAGTCCAATAAAACCCAGTGGCGTCAATCTTCCACTTAACGACGATGAGAAGACGCAACAGTCAACAAGACGTGCTAACGTCACAGAGCTTCGACGCTTTTCACTAGGCACTCTCCAAACAATAGCCGTTGTTTTTAATATTCTACAGTCTTGCTTATGAGGATCTAAAGGAATTCTTGCGCAAATGAACTCCTTATTTCGCAGCCCGCGAAATTTCAAGCAGCACCAAGTTAGCTTCCTCGCTCAAGGTCTCTGCGACTAGGAACTAACTTGGTTCCAACCTTACGCAAGTCTTGTTTCTAACTGGTCAAGCTTTTAAGATATTCTAGATAAAGTTTGACAGCAAGCCGATTTGAGTTTAGCTTCTCGCACAACTCTACGGCGAGTTTCAGAAGGAAGACGAGCTCGTTCCAGCTTCCCTCCTCAGAAAGTAGTAACTCTTCTAAAGACCTCGCCCCAACGAGCCCAACAGCAAGCAAACGAATGTCATGCTCAAACTTCTCCGACCTTAACTGCGAAGAATAATCCGAAAGTCAGCCAACAACATTCAACGAGCTCTATTCTAAATGGTTAGAGGACAATGACTAGACCGCAAGAGCATTGTCGTCGCAACGCTCCGATATCCTCAGTCTTTCATCTAGCTTTAACCTAACAGTTCTCCCCCCGCCCCCCTCCTCTCCTTTTCTAACGAAGGCTTTTTACAAATGAGTCCGGACAACCACTATTCTTACCTGCCCTTTCCAGGGCAAACAGACATTAACGTAGGACTTACTTACGTTGGTCCGCCTTACTGTTCAAGGTTGGCTGACAAAGAGAGCATCGATTGATCTCTAGGCGTCACCCCCTTGTAACTGCTTAAGGGGGTCTTAAACCCATTTCTGCGTTTTTATCGACTTTGCGGTCAGTAGTGCAGGTAGTGTTTATGATCACCTCTAGCGCCATCTGGCGTCAACCACTATAAAACTAGAGATTCCAAAGTTGTATAAAATGTTATTTTAACATGATTATCATACCTAAACAATGCGAGTTTCACAATACACGCAGTTTTCATGTAACAAAAAATGTGTACTTCGCATATACATCACGCGTGTTTTGACTAAACACATTTCTTACTATAAAATAACTGTGAATTTCGCAAATACACACGTGTTTCGACTACACGCTTTTCTTATCATACAAAAAAACTTATTACTATGCACTACTCTTGAGATACGCAGTTTTCAGTCACAGAAATTAAAAGAAATTGAGTCTATGTACAAGTGATGCATTGTATAAACTTGAAACTTGGTATGCAAGCCCTTGGTATGTATTCAACATATTTATACAGTTTAGTGACTTAAGTATAACCAGAAGATCTAGTTCGTTCTAAATATACGCTTTTGGCGCAAGTGCTTTCGAACAAAGTAGATCATCTAGTTATAGTAACTTCATCAAACTACAGAAATATATTGAAATATATTGCAATGGCTTGTAAACAAGTTTCAAGTGCGTACTATGCACCACTTTTGAGATATAGAATTTTTAGTCACGAAAGTTTAAAAAAAAAGTTGAGTTTCTGTACAAGTTGTGACGTTGCACTTTTTAACGGCTTTCCCATTGCCGCGCAAACAGTCATATTATTCTTATTTTGCTACGATTTACCTACTCCAGACTTTTACATCTATAGAGGGGGACAAACGTTAGGTTAAAGGACAGGAATTGCCTGGCGTGGCAGATAGTTCAATAAATTATCACAAAATATTTATTTTATGCTGTAGAGAAATTCGCAATATATTTTTAAACCTCTGGTAAGATTCGATCTGACTACATATGTTTCCCACGGGTTAATGGTTATTAACGATTGATAATTACTTCGGTTCTCCGCGTTTTCGCAAATACGGCGGTCTATTCAACTTCACAACTTTATAAGTCGGCGCAGTCAGTCGCGAAGATTCAAATTACATTCGACAATACGCAACTTGATCCGTGCTTCGAAACACGATTTCTCACTTTCCAAGAAACAACATCCAACCCGATGCGACTTCTCTATTCCAAGAACTCTCATTCGACTCCTCGTATCCTCGTATCCTCGTATCCTCGTAGCTCAAGATGGCGGGGACGTCCCTTCGTATCCTCGTAGCTCAAGATGGCGGGGACGTCCCTTGAACTAACATGACTCAACCAATATGGCGAGCGACAGTTATTCTCTGGAGAAAACCCTGAAAAGCCCAGCGTTTATGAGTTGTAGCCGTGGACCTTGGCCTCACTTCTTTGGTTCCCTGAAATCGCGAGAAACAACCGGAACGCGCAATAATAGAAATAGGGAATCCTCTGGCAGAATGGCTTGACGCCAAGTGGTATTTCGTCTATAAGTTGCTCCTCTTGTTACACTATAAGTTGCTCCACTTGTTACACTTCGCGAAGTACGAGTTCCTCAGTACTTTTTATTTATTAGCTTCAAAAACTCCTCTCGCAACTCGATTCGTCCGTCGTACCCCTAGGCGTCTATACTATCCGCGCAGTTCTCATTGCTATAAAACTTGGAGAACGTACTGTTTCACTTGCGACACTTCTTTTCAGGCGCAATTCTAGCGAACACTCGCGTCTCTCCTGAACTCGCGACTCAACGAACTCAGCGGTGTATCCATACGACCTCGATGTTCCTCTGGGTTCTTAAACTGTTCGGCTCCAGGACTGACGACGAAGTGGATGAGAAGGAAGTCTTCTCGCGACTCGAGACCTCCACGTCCCGGAAAAGGATTCGAAACACTTTCTATTCTTATTTCCGGCACGCGGAGAAACGTGAGTCAAAATGGTGTATTCGTGGCGTCCCGTGGCACCAATTATTAATCGGCGCTATCGTTACCGTCCTAAAGTCACGTATCGCGGTGATCCGCGACGCTGGCGCTTAATACTGAAAGGACTAGTGGCGTGCAATGTGATGCGTCGCAGCAATCTCGGCCGGTTTGACCTCACAATTCCTGTTTTGGCACACAGTCAGCCGCGGACGACCTGGTGGGAGGACCACCACGGAGCAGTAAGGACGAGCATCGAGAGAACGACCCGAGACGGAGGCCAGCCGGATCACATGCAGGAGGACTGCCACGGCCCAGTCAACCACCGACCGGCGACGAGGAGGACAACGGGAGCGTGCCGCAGGAGGCCAGCTAGTCTACCGGCCCGCGAGACTTTTCTGGACGCTAACGTCAAGGATCACCCCGGCGTGGAGGTAAGCGTTCAACAAAGTGACGAGAGAGAGAGAGAGAGAGAGAGAGAGAGAGAGAGAGAGAGAGAGAGAGAGAGAGAGAGAGAGAGTGCTAGTGCAATGCGGGGGCACTGAGAGAGTGTGAGAGAGAGAGAGAGAGAGAGAGAAAGACGCGTGAATGTGCGCGGACGGCGACTGAGAGCGGCGCCGAGACCTGACGCTTCGCGGCGTAGAGGAATCGTCCGCGAGTCGTGCGTTAGGAAGAGAAAGAGAGAGACGCCGCTAGCGGAGCGGCCAGCCACGTGCGCGGCCAGTTCTGCGGCGCACTGTCGGGAGAGACAAAGAAGAGCGTGTGTGACGTGGAGAGAAAGAAAAGCTTGCGCCCTGCGTGGCATAGTCGCACAGGAGGCTCTTGAGTATTCATTTATTTTGGATTCATTTTCCAATATCTTATTTTCTATATTTATAGATTTGCTATCTTCCAAATCTCGGTCTTTTTTATCATTAAGTTTTTCTCAGCAAATAATTTTAGTATTTTCTTCAACCACTTGTACATGTCTAGCATGAATGACTCTACCATTGACTGGAACTTTATAACCATTTTCTACATGGCCTACTAATACACCTAATTGAGCTTTATCATCCCATTTGCTTGTACGTAATACTTCTGGAACTCTTACAAAGACTCGACTACGATAAATTTTTAAATTTTATACGTTAGGTTTCTTACCAAAAAATATTTCATAAGGAGTTTTGTTCTCCGTTGTATATTAAATTCTACGATTTTTTAGTTAAGCAACAGTTTTCATAATTTTTGGCCAATATCGCCTGTGTATTATTGCTTCACGCATTAAGATCTGTTTATGTCCACAGCCGATCTATTGTATCTTTCCGCTACTCCATTTAGTCCATGGACGTACGGTGGACATGTTACTAGTTCTATTCCCTTAGACTTTACAAAATCATAAATTTCACGGTTTAAATATTCTTTACCGTTATCACATTGCAACTTTTTCACTTTTTTATTGAATTTACTCTCTACTAAATTCACGAATTCTTTCAGACAATTGGCAGTTTCAGACTTATTTTTAATGCGAAAAATTTTAGTACATTTACTACAATCATCAACAAATGTTACAAACTATTTTTCTCCACCATAACCTATTGTATTATGTGGACCATTTAAGTGAGTATGAATGAGTTCTAGAATGTCAGTGGTTTTTGTCCTATTATTGTTTTCGAATGGTACATTAGACATTTTACTTTCTATACAATTTGCACATTTTATTTCTGTCCTTTCCATTTTTTCTGGCAGACCTTCAACTAATTTATTATTTACTAGTATCGACAAATATTAAAATTTACATGACCAAGTGCTCTAGGCCATTTCTCTTTATCAGTGAGTTTGACCGAATTAACATACATTGATTTAGTAACTTTTTTAACTATAAAGCTTTTCATGAAGTATAGATTGTCTTTTTATTAGCAACTGCTATTAATTCTCAATGTTTATTGTAAATTTTGGCATTATCGTTTTTTGGCAACTACTGTATAATTTACAGTCACTTTTGATAAACTCAATATATTTTGTCTGATACCTCGAACATAATAAACATTTTTGACTTCTACTTATTTTTCATTGTAATAATTTTTGAAAAGTAATTTTACAGTTCCGATTTTAGTAGCTTTCGAATTTTTACCATCTGGTAATTTTACTTCAATAGGCTCTTTTAAGCATGTGAATTTATCAAAGAATTTATCGTTATTTACAATGTGCTCTGTACAGTCACTATTAAGAATCCAGTTTATTTGTCATTTTATAATTATAACCAATTTATAACACTATAAAATCTCCCATGTAGCTTGGTGGCAAGGCTCTGATTAAATATCTCAACTTTTCAGTCTTTTCTAGTTTACGACTAGCCGTTTTGAACTCGTTTGTAACTTTTTCGAATTCTACAAAAAAATCTTCAACTGATTTATAGTTGTTCAGTTTAATTTCCTCAATTTACTTCTGCATAATATTTGCAGGGCTGTAGACTGTGACAGGAACATCTTATTGAATTTTTGTATCAAGAGCCGTTGTGCATTCACCAACATACTCTAATTGTTTGTCCGAAATTAAACTTATTATTGTTCTTGTTTTGAGATCAATATTTTCCATTTGGCCTTGACCTTTTATTCATCTGCCGTCATTTATCTGGTTGCTGGACCTTTACAATGTTTATATTCTAACAGGATCATTAACCTTATTTTCCAGCTTGTATAATTAGCACCATCAAACACTGGTATCATAATATCTTCAATTTTAGCTTGCTTAGCCATTTCTGCTTCTTTAACTTTTATTTTATCGTATACTTGATTATATTAAATTATAATTTTCTTAAGTGTTTTCAAAAATATTCTTCTAAATGGATTTCTTATATTGTTCTTCCAAACAGCTTCTTTATTCTCTCAATCTTGTTCTAGATCCTACAACATATATATTTAAATATCGCAAATAGTTTAAACAGCAGTAAAACCCAAAATCAATGGTTTTTTGGTGATCCTCAGTCGGTCGCCATTTTATCAGTTTTCAGGAGATTTAGGCCCACTGCCTCTCAAAATGTTCGTTTTGGACCGATCTTTAATTCTACACGTCGATTGTTAAGATCCGTCAATTAGAACTGGAGTTATAGGTCTTGGAAGGTAGCCTAGTTTTGAAAAATCGCGAAATTGCCACATCTGTAGCACATTTCTACATGTACCAATCTTAACATAAACAGGCTTGAAAGTTATAGCTCCAACATAGTAGAAAACCACTTTAAAGTTTTGTTCTGCCCCTAGGCTTTGTTCCGGGGATGAAACTTTTTTTCTAACGTCAGATTTGGCTAAAATCTAGCATAATTACACCCAATATGCTTCCCTTCCCGACGCACGTTCATATACCTGCGCTAGCCGCTGCACCAATGACCTGTGCACGGTCTACGTTGTCTCGCGCATTGCCAAAAACGAGATAGAAGTTTCGATTATATAGTAAGGAGTCATCTAAGCTGCAGACGACACTGTTATATTTTATTATAAACAAACTTCGCGCGGCGGCATATGTTTCCCGCAACGTAACTGGACATTACACTATTTTTAATTTACGTCCTCTAGAAGCGCGCGCAGACCTCGGTCACCCCAACTATTCGTACTTACTTTTTGGCCCAATACCCCTATAAGTCTCTGCTATTTTCATGATATGTCATGTGTTTCATGCAACCTTAGAAGATAGGCGAGTGCCTCACGTGAAAAGCAAAGCGTTTCGCTTTTAGTGATATTTATAGATGGATTCTACATTATTTATTAGGGCTGTGCAAGATCTCGTCTGTCGAGTCTTTTAACCAACAAATTTTCTCTTTTCGTCTCGTCAGATAATATTATAATTCTAATAAGTATTCTAAACTTATAATAGCTAAAAATTATCGGATTTTTAGCATTCAAATTTTGTTTTATTTATTAGAAGATACTGAACTGATATAATTGGATACCAATTATTGTTTAAAAAATAAAATAAGTTTTTAAAAAGCGACGAATTTATTTAGTTGGAGCTTGACTGTAATAAAACCCTACCAGAAAAAGGATTAGTGTGGGCCGTAGGACCCGAGCCAGTGGCTCGAATAGAACTAGTGCAGCACAGCCGCACGAGATGCAAGATTCTCGAGAGGCCGAAAAATCTCGGTAAAAACGAGAATTCTCGTTGTTTCCGGAATCTCGTAGTACAGGAAACGAGAAGAGAAAATTTGTTAGTTAAAAGACTCGACGTACAAGATCTCGCACGGTCCTAATAAACAGTGTAGAATCCATCTATAAACATCGCTAAAAGCGAAACGCTTTGCTTTTCACATGAGGCACTCGCCTATCCTCTAAGGTTGCATGAAACACATGACATATCACGAAAATAGCAGAGACTTATAGGGGTATTGGGCCAAAACGTAAGTACGAATAGTTAAGATGACCAGGATCCCGTCTAAGTAGGTGGAATGGTCGGTAAAAATTCGGTTATGACTTTTATGCGATTTCAAGGTCAAATTTGGGCTACAGGTGTACTTTGTAACGTGGCAGTCCGACTGCACGTTACAAAGCGCGCGAGAGACGCCGCGTCGGTAAGAGAGCGCCCGGCTCCCGCGGCGGAGCGTCCATGCGAGCGAATGCGGGAGGAGAGAGTACACTCAGCGAACGCGCGCGGCGCTGACTCGCGGGTCTCGTGTGCCGACCGGTGGGGAGATTCTCGTCCCTTTCGCTTATCAGCCTCGGCCGAGCTAGGTTGCTCTCTCTTCGCTCCGCCTGACACCGTTCTTCCCGTTGGCGGCAAACTCCGCAGCCCAAGGAGTGGATTGGAGTCGACGTCCCGCATAAAAAAAGTAAGTGGTGTCAGTGCGGTCGTTTCAATATTCGCGAATCGAAAAGTGCGCGAGTGCATAAGATCGTCGCGAACACGTGCTTATCGCGGCGCAGTCTTGCAGGTTGCGACGAAGGAAAATGGCGCCGTCCCGCGACCACGTGCCAGGATTCGCGCCTGGTGCCGCTGTCGTGTTTTATCGCTCTCGAATATTTCGCTCTCGTGATTGTTGCTCGCGTGCAACAATCAGCTATCGTAAATCCCGGTCCAGCTATCGTTCTCGTGCGCCCAGCTAACGTTTCCTAGTCAACTATCGTTTAATCCAGCTATCGTATCCATTTCCGTCACTCAGCTATCGAATCCCTTGTTAATTTAGTATCGTACTTAACTCCTTGTTCCCAAGCTATCGTATAGTCCTCAGCTATCGCTTCCGTCCTGGTATAGATTAATCGCTCTCGCTTCCGCTCTCGCTAGATCATAAGGTTTGCGCAGACAGCCTCATGCGAGATGGCTGTCTGATATCCGATAGTTTAGATAATTATTATGAGTCGATAATACGCGGATGCATTGGTATGGAGTAGGTTAGTAGTGAGACGTGTGTCGGGACAGCAAGTCCCTGTGTAGTNGCGAGATGGCTGTCTGATATCCGATAGTTTAGATAATTATTATGAGTCGATAATGCGCGGATGCATTGGGATGGAGTAGGTTAGTAGTTAGACGTGTGTCGGGACAGCGAGTCCCTGTGTAGTGTGTGTGTGCGCGCGTCACGGTCGCGGCAAGGTTGCCGGCAAGCAGCTAGGAAAAGAGTTGGCGCGCGGGTGGTAATAACGTGTTGAAGATTCGGCCGGGGAGTCGCAAGCCCGTGAGAGCACGTCGTGACGGACGCGCCGATCGTCCTGGCCGGCGGACGTTTCGGAGAGGCGAGGCGAGTGTTTCGGCCGCATCGGCAAGTCGGCGGTGTTCGCGCTGACGAGCGCGAGCACGGCGTCGATTGCGCGATGGGCACGGGCGGATCCGTCGGCGAATTTTACGTGGGGCCGTTTCGCGCCAGCGGGCCATGTGAGAGACAGAGTGATTATCGGCAGGATGCCGTAGTGTAATAAAATTCAGAGAATTGAGTCAAAATAAAGTGAGTACGTAAAAGCAAAGTCAGCAACAGCCAAGTCAAGCGTTATTATTCCACGGCCCTGACTCCCGACCTTTCCCAACGATAAGCTAGCCGAGCTTAAATTTCTCGCGTCGACAGTCTTTGACACATGGTGGCCTCTCAAGGAAAGGGGATCTTAGGTCCCTGGCATTTCGATGCCTGGCGCCCTGAGCCGCGGCGGCTCGCCACCACGTATGAATTGAAGCTTGTTCGGTTGCACGGTCGAAAAGAAACCTAGGCTTCTCCTAGCGTTTCAACTTATATAGATGTACATGCATGGTGGTAATATAGTATATTGTATATTCAATGTTTAAAGTGAGTTTGAGTAGAAATAGTTGTGCACGGACGGAATGATTAGTTTTGGTGAATCAGGCTTCACCTCGATGAAACATTCTTTTAATTGAATATTTGGGATTTTTTAGTAAGGAGCGTTTGTTCAAAATTGATCTCTCTACAAAGTTACCGCAAAATATTAATGAAAAAATCTGCCTATGAAATATGGCATTACAATAATTGAAAAAAAGTACCTTCGTGGTCAAATCCAATAGCCTTTCGCTCTGGGTATAATAGTTTCTCTAATTTGGATGAGCCAACACGGCGGGAGCGAAGGTTCCTCCCAACAAAGGCTCAAAGTGTTACTTTAAATGTCACTATCAAAACGAAGTGACAACAGTTATTTGCATTGTTTGTGATGGTGCTTTCCACCAGAGTTGTGCTAGACAAAAAATACTTGACTTTTATCAGTGAGAGATTAGTAATCTGTCAGGATCACCCAAAGCTAACCTCAAAAGTCGACTATAATATACTCAGTGACTCGGCTAGGGCTCTGATTGCTGCAATCAAACGACAATCTGAAGATGTTAGAAAAGATATATTTGATGAAATATCTAACAAATCTCAAGAATTCAATACTACAGTAAGAAATTTTGAAGTTGAATGTGCCCACATACGCAAGAAGAACGACTGTTGAGACAGTTGAATAAGGAACTGTACGAGAAAAACATGATACTGCGAGATTTACTAAATCAGGCATTTACAGCACAGGTGAATTGTCAAGCTAGAGACAAAACCTATGCAGAAATGACAAGAAGCTTCAAGCAACAACCGTAGCGCATTCCGAAAATTATCGTTAAGCCTATTGGTGATGGTTCTAAAAAAGATATAAAGGACAGTATTACAAAGTGTCTTATACAAGAAAAAGGAACCAAACAAAGGATGTTTACTGCATAAATCATAGAAATGAAATTATGGTTAAATGCCTCAATGAAGCTAGTACAGTCAAGACTGAAAACCGCTGCCAATTCATTGGCACGTAGCTTCCTCCAACGAAATTTATTGTTCCAATAAATGAAATATTTTTTTTAAATACAGTATGTGAATGCTATTTTAATATTATCAGTATGACATAAATTCGTAGGGAGGGACGTGCAACGAGAACCCTTTTAGAGGATGCCAAATTTTTTAGTAAAATCGGTTTTTACATTTCAGCTCTTTACTTAAGAACCACTCAACGAAATCGTTTGAAATTTTGAAGCATTTGACTACATTGTTTAAGAGATATAAGGAATCAAAAAATTTGCAAAAAAAATTCAAACCTTGATATCTTAAGAACCATAGGGGTTCCAAAGCTGCGCAATGAAATTAGCTAAAACATATAACATATCTACCATTTCCCAAAATCTCAAGTGCAATAAAGCCTTTTTACGCCCGTAATGGAGACTCAAAAAAAAACTCATTTTTTTCAGTTTTCGATTTATTACTGTTTGACACGTAACCCATCAACATATTTTTTATCGTGAGGTAGTGACGTGTAGTTTCAGAGATATGACGGCACACACACACACAAATATTTTGTGTGTGTGTGCCGTGATATTTCTGAAACTACTCAATATCAATCAAATTGGAAGAAAAAAAAAAACATTTTTTTTTTAATTTTTTAATTACTGTTTTTAAATGGCCATTTTTTGATTTTCGAATAACATTATTTTCGTTTTTTTTAATCATTCCATTGTTACAAATAATTCAGCTAAAATGCATTTAAAAGATAATAAAATTACCTCCTTTTCCCCGTTTGGTCCTCGGGATTGACCGCTCCGTTCGGCAGATAAAATGAAAAAGCTGATTTTTTTTTTTAAATTCATATCTCTGAAACTCAACATCATAACCTCACGAAAAAAAAATATGTTGATGGGTTACGTGTCAAACTATATTCCATTAAAATTTCAAGTGATTTGACTACTTATTTTGTCAGTAATAAATCGAAAACTGAAAAAAAAAGAGTTTTGTTTGAGTCTCGATTACGGGCGTAAAAAGGCCTTATTGCACTTGAGATTTAGGGAAAAGGTAGATATTTTATATGTTTCGGCTAAGTTCATCGCGCAGCTTGGAAACCTATGGTTCTTAAGATATCAAGGTTTGAATTTTTTTTTGCAAATTTTTTGATTCCTTATATCTCTAAAACAATGTAGTCAAATGCTTCAAAATTTTATTTGGTGATTCACCATAAACGAAGATATCTGCTTTTAAAATTTCAAACGATTTCGTTGAGCGGTTCTCACGTAAAGAGCTGAAATGTAAAAACCGATTTTTCTAAAAATTCACCGAAAGTGATTTAATCACCTTCTGCCCACTGGCGTGAACTATTTCACGTTAACACCCGCCACTGCGTGGTAGAGATGGGTAAATTACAATTACCAGGACAATTCAGCATATTAGTGGATCAGTACAAGATCTTTACGTCGTAATTTATTTTTAGTATAATCGTATTGCGCGAGAACGTGATAAAATCCGTTACGACTGCAGTTATACTATTGAAACTTAAATTCAAATTTTTCAACGTGGTTTTTTTTAATAAGTTTGGCAGCGAATTAGAAAATTAAGTTATTAAATATACCATTGCAGAAAGGTGTCCTTGGGTGCGAGCTTAATAGCGCAAAAGTCAACTAGAAATGTTCTTCTTTTTGAATAAATACTTTGCGTTATAGCTGAATTATTTGTAACAATAAAATTATACAAAACTAGCGCGCCGAAAAAAACGTTGATTTTTTATCTTTTCCGAATACAATTAAAAATATGTTGGTCATGCATATAACTTGGAAGTTTTTTGATTATTTTAATTTTTGATGACTCATGATTTTCAATATTGTTGATTTTGGAATATAGACATTCATATAAATGTTAACATGTATTCTTGTATCGCAATAAAATTTATTTTAAACATGATTAAAACCCCATTATTATTTCGTGAGATTAAAAAAATTCTCTTTTTATAGTTCTTTGATTCAAATTATACACGCGAAATTCCATAAGGTGGCCCAATTCGGAACTATCCTATTCATGAAAAATACATTGGTTTTTATGTGTAAGCTGTGACGTCACGCTTAACAAACTCAATTCCCTCCCGTTCCTAAAGTCATGAATTTCGTACAAAGAAAGTTTATTACATAATTTGAACAGAAAAAGTATTAGTTTTAATATATCAGCTAAGCAAACCCGAACAGCTGTTTGTTAGCTTTGTCGAAGCGAGGCGGCGAGCTCAACCACTGCGCATACATTATGCGCATCGATCTGGCGATCAAATAGCGACATGCCCACGCAGCCGTCTGCAGTGTGTGTTAACGTTTGGAAGCAGCCTCCCGGCCTCCTCTAACCGCAATGTTTTCTCGGCGATATTATAAGTGAGTGCGGTAACAAGGACGCGATGTAACAGTGTGATAAGTAGTTTAAAAATTATAACAGAAGTGCTGCTATGGTGCCTGTATGTGTTTTCAAGCAACCTCTGCTCATCGTGATCCCGCTCACGGATCAGCTACTCGCGGTTCTTGCTTTGTAAGACAGTGCAAAAAGTATTCAAAAGTGATGCACCCGAAACGGCACCGCACTCTCTCTCTCTCTCTCTCTCTCTCNGCTCTCTCTCTCTCTCTCTCTCTCTCTCTCTCTCTCTCTCTCTCTCTCTCTCTCTCTCTCTCTCTCTCTCTCTCTCTCTGGTTTGAATAATACCGATCTCTTGTTATTCGCACCGTTCGTCTGCGTCTCGCACACCCACGCGTGTGCTCCTGTAAACTACCACACTATTCTTTACAATATACTATAATTTGCATAATATTGTGTTTGCATTCTTTACCGCTACGACTCCGCTTCCCTTTCCTAACACGGACAAAGCTCCCCGTCGCACAGTGGGCTGAACTGCCTTCAAATGGTACAAATTCTTGATTAGATATGCATGGAAAATAATTTTTCTTTTAGTAAAAATGATCCCTGTATAATTTACTTAAAAATCGGTTACCGCTTTTTTACCCCCACGCGCAGCAAACATTTTTTCATAAAACGCCAAGTTAAAGAATAATACTTCAATAAGCATTTTAAACGTTTTAAAAACATTAAGGCATGGAGATCGTGGTTTATTTATTTGAAAAATAACGAAAAATACACTAGGTTAAAGTTTGTTGATGCTTTCATAAATTTCTTATGAAAAATATCAGGTACAGAAAGGAACACTATTAGGAACATATTAACCAGAGCTTATGATGACAAAGCATTTTTTTTTCTAAATTTGTAGAGAATCGCTCATACAATCATATGTCTGTGTTAAAAAGACGGTAAACCCATAAGGAATCGATGAAAGCATCGAAAAACTATAATATAGTGTATTTTAAGTCATTTTTGTAAAGAATAAACCACAATCTTTAGGTCTGAATGATTTTCAAAAAGTTTAAAATGATTATTGTAATATTCTTTAACTTTACGTCATACAATTATTTTTTCTGCCCTTGGGGGTAAAAAAGCGGTATACTATTTTCAAGTAAATTACACAGGGATCATATTTACCAAAAGAAAAATCAATTCCCGTGCATAGCCTACCTAATCAAGAATTTGTACCATTTTAAGGCATATCAGCCCACTGTGCGCCGCCTCCGCGGGCACGCGTATCGCTTCTGGATCTGCATGCAGAAACACCCGTATCTAGCCTGGCTCGTGACCTTGGCAGGTAAATGCCTGCTACGTACCTCGCACGAGCTCGAGAAAACGAGACAGTCTCGATTATTACGAGGTGGTTTTTCGCTGAGAGTAGTCGCATAGCACGCAGCTGACGTGTGCGCGGCTACTGCTAGCTCTAGATTCAACCCGTTAGAACGAAAATTTTTGTTCAAAAATCAGGATTCGAAAATATTTCTGTATACATACACTGACACACACACACACACACACACACACACACACACACACAAATCCTAAAGGTAGTGCGGTGCCACAAGTGCTTTGGCCATTGGAAGGATGAGTGTAATGGAGTAGATAGATCGACCTTCTGCTACAAGTGTGGAGGAGCCGATCACCGCATGGCGCAATGCCAGATGGAAGCGAGCTGTTTTCTCTGCAAAGATGACGGACAAAAGGAAGAAGGCTGCAAACATGTAGCTGGCTCCGGCAGCTGCATTATATTCAGGCGCGCCCTGGACAATGGCTAAAGCCATTTTCCCCCCGCGAAGCAATGCTTAACGGTTTTACCGCGGGGATCTAAGGCACAGAAGATGGAGTTAGATGCACCTTTACTAAGGGACGGTAAAGGCAAAGGAGGGCGTTCCCTCTTACGAATGGGTGTTTTTTCACCTGGCCGTGAGGGGGATGGGTTTAGTCGGTGCGGACCCGACACACGACTGACATTGCGGATGGGGCTGTGTCGACGACCCCATAAACAAAGTCACTCTATGGTCTTTCTAAGATTTTCCCTAATACCTCTTTCTCCAAGAAAAAAAAAACATCCATACGGACATTTTCTAAAAACACGTGATTCAAATTCCACAAACCTCAAAATAGATTTTGACCCTGCTTTTGATAAAGTTGTAAATTTTACTATCACAAAGCTTCCCCTAAGTTGTGTTTTCAAAATGTTTACAACTTTAACTTTTTACTTTCTTATGTAAAATGCAAAGAAATTCTTTATTCAACATAAAGTTAACGGATTTATAGCTGCAGAAAATAATTTAGGGCATCTACTTCAGTTAAAAGCATTTTCACATCATGTTATCAACAGAAAAAGTTGCGTCTTTTTTAAGATGTACAATTTTTCAAATTTTGCTTCCTTCCTAGGGAAGCCTTGTAACAGTAAATTTTGGAGTTTGTGTACAAACAAGTAGGAAGTGCGTAACGATGCGTTTTTAGTCGAAAAACAGTGTTTTTGGGAAATGTCCGTACGGATGTATGTGTGTCTTTCGTTTATATACGCCTAAATCTCAGCTTCTACTTACAAACATAATGAGAAAACGGTCCGTTTTTACATTTTGTAGGCGTGTATTTACTATTGTATTTTTTTAGTTTTTAAATTTCAGATTATACTTCTTAATTTATTGAAAGAATTAGTAAAAGTAAATGGCTTTGTATGTACCTAAAAGAGAATGAAATTGCCTATCCTTTTACCGCGAGCAATTTCATTTATCGTTTGTCGTTATCTTATTATACATAAAAAACTGCAANAACAAACAAAATTTTCGTCGACACACATACAGACACACCAGAAGTGAAAGTCCGGCTGGAAAAAGGTCCACATTTTCGAGGTGCAACACCGAGATTAGATAAGATAAAAGCAACAGTCCACTGCCGGGCTTAGATAAACTCATCAGCGAGAAAAAGCCAGTGTCGAGTTGTCCAAGCTACGATTAATCATCAGCTGAATTTCTCTCTCGGGTGAATACATTTCCTTGGGAAATACGTGTGAACGTCGACTCTTGACCGAATGGAATTGAAAGCTTGACTGTCCGCGGATACGTGTGCGTAAATGTGCGAATCGAATCGAAATGGATTAGCGGCGATGGTGATTCCATTTTTTTTTGGATGATTTGACTTAGGTTATATTAAAGCTATGAGTTAATAAGCTTAGGTGTGAATATATTTGAGATCACTTCATTTCACGCAAATGAGTGTAGTGAGAGAAAATTATAATTATTACGTAATCTCTTATAATATTTACGTTGAAAAAAAGAAACATGAAATTAGACGTAAAAAAAGAGTCTCACTAATGTATTTCTCACTTGACTGTTTACAAAATTCGGTAGTCCCACTAAATTGTAATATACGAGGTTGTCGACCCATATTCGATGAATCCCACTAGATCAGTAGGACCAGGCCAGCTTCCATCCGGTCCTTGAATGTTCCAGCAACCTTGGCTTCATTTAGAAAGTCGGCGACGCGCATTTTCTCGTTGCAAGGGCTGGTTAGATCACATCTCAAGAAGTGGAAAAATGTTATACCTTGGAAAGTTTTTGGCTGCTACAAATTGACCGTGAATTCAGATGAAGACTGACAACGGCGAATTTAAGAAGTCCGGAATACTTGTGCGGTTTCTTTGAGATCGCAAGTTTTGATTTGGAGAGTAGCGAGATTAGAGGATGCGGAAGATAATCATCGTGTAATGGAGTACTTTAGCTTTTCGCGTATAAAGTTATAGATATTTTAAACCATACATTTTTTACTTCGCTCAAGCATGACCGTTCCGCGATAGCTTATCATTCAATCTTCAACTATTAGCATGCAAAAATGTATAAGATTTCCTAGGGTCGGCTAGATAAAAGTAATGTCATTTTCTGTTATATCTATACAATTATATCTTTTTTTCTTAATATTATGCTCGTTAACTTTTCATTAAAAATTGTTGCATTCAGTCTGACGATAATCCAGATTCTCAAAAGAAAACACTTGACAAGTTCTATACCTTCACTGACCTTCACTAGGTATAAGGGAACCCCCTCTCTCACAAAGAGCTGACCATGAACTTGTCGTCCTGCACAGCCCAAGGTGAACCTGTATCTATATCCTACAATTTGCAGTCGCGAAATCAAACAGCTGAGTTGAGCGCATGACCATTGAATTTTGTGTGTGTGTGTGTGTTTGTGTGTGTGTGTGTGTGTGTGTGTGTGTGTGTGTGTGTGTGTGTGTGTGTGTGTGTGTGTGTGTGCGTGAGTACGTGCGCGCGCATGCCTGTATCTCAGCTTCTACTCAGTTAATTATAATACATCGCAGCTGATTCTCTTTATTTCTACGGTAAAATAGTGGGAAAAATGTCCGTTTGTATTTTATTTTTGACGTTATTTTATTTTTACATTGATTTTTAGATTTTGAGAATTTAGTTTTTTCTATGATAGTCATTGATAATGTTTATCTAATTAATTCAATGACTATGTCTTTGAAAACACAAAATTAACTACATTTTTACCGTGCTATTTCAGATTATCGATTGTCATTTTATTTAATCACGAAACACTGACTTCTTTTCAAAACGATATAACTGGTTAAATAAACAGTGAAACCATTTTAAAGAGGATATAGTGATAGTAAGTAATAAGAACAATTCACAGTATAAATTTTAAGCGATTTCATTAATTTCTTCCCGAGAAATAGATGAAATACTGAACAAAAATACGCTTTTATGTGATACACGATAACTGGAATAAAAAGGCATGAATTATGTTAAAAATTTCAATTTAGCTAAACATTTGTAGTATCCAGATCCCNGAGTGCTGAAATGAGCTTTAAAATTTTAAAAGATGATTATGGGAGTATAGAAAACAACGTCAAGGGTCTGAAAGGCGGCTGTGAGTATGTAGAAATCGCGAAAAATAATTTTTTTATGAAAAAGTTATTTTTCACAAAAAAAAGAAGCCACTCGCAATTTTGTAACTTGCAGTTGTTAACGTTATTAACGATTCCGCAATTACTGGTATTTTTTTTATTACGATATATGTAAGTTATTTTAGGAGTTCACGGAGCTCTATCCTTTTGATATCCACCTTAACCCCCACTCCCCTGATACCCCTCCCCTACAAGTGTCTTCCAAACCTATCCTTTTAGTATCGAATAGTAGCGAATATTTAAATCAAAGAATGAGTTGATTGTCTCATGTAATTATCTTCCACTAGCAGAATAGGAGGAAGCTAAGTGCCAATGACTTGGCAGCGGTTTTTAAATGTTACAATTTGAAAATTAAATGTCAAATCTTTCTAAAAAAAAACATAATTTTTACAAGTTAATAGAACTTTGGGAGAGTGAAGCGGTAAGGAAGTTTGAGTGAAAAAGATTGAACGCACAGAGTTCGTTAGAGTTAGATTTTATTTCGGATAGTAGGCGTATACGCGGGTGTTGTAGGTGAGATGTCAACCGTGTCGTGTCTCTAAAACTGAGCCGATCCGGTCGGCCTCTCGGGCGTTCCCGTTCCTCTGCTCTCAGCTGACCGCTCGGGGGCTGAGAACAGACGCGCAGAAAGGCACAGGGACGCTTCCCTCTCCGGGCGTCGGGCCGTAAGCATTTTATGGCCCCAGATGCTTGGGCCGGTCGGTAAGCCTTTTTATGGCTGCCGACGCCGGTAGCCTGCGTGCGCGCCGGACCCTAGATTAAGGCCGGGGAATTCCAAAGACTATAAAAATTTTGGAAAGCCTGAGAAGCTTTCCTTTTCGTGTTTGGGTACGTCTCGAGCGCAAAAACATAAAGTGACAGCTGCGCCTGGCAATTGAGCCTGGGCGACCGCCACAGAACTATACACCACTTTGATTTTGAGTCATCTCATAGGGTAGGTCCAGAAAAAAACATCAAAAACTGAAAAAATTCGTTTTTCTACTTGACGCGGTAACTGGAGTTAAAAGGCATTAATCAAGTTCAAATTTTGGATTTAGTTAGCATTTATATAGCACTTCGATTCCTACGTTTGGGTTGTTTACGAAACCAGTTAGTTTCAAAGATATTATTTTTCACCCTTTATACTATGAATCGTTTTTTTTACGTGACGCGATAACTGAAGTAAAAAGGCTAAAATCAATTGAAAATTTTCGATTCAGTTAGTATTATATAGCATCTTGATCCCTTTTTTTGGGTTGTTTATGATACCAGTTAGTTTTAAAGATATTAAGCTGCAACGGCCACATTTTGGGTCCGTGCAGGTACGGCCCTGATCTACTGGCTCAGGTGCCGCGGAGCGTATGTACAGGGCTGCCTCGCTCTCTCTCTCTCTCTCTCTCTCTCTCGCGCTTACACGGCTCCCATACGATTATCGATCGTATGAGGGCCGCCGACGCAGCAGATCTACGCTGCAAACGAGATTTCGTCCACTGCGCATACCCCTCTCCTAGTGGTCCCGCTTCGCTCGTCGCCTCGCTGACCAGCTCCGCTCGACTGAAACCGAGCGAAGCAGCGGATCTGTACATTTCCTTCCTTCAACAGACTACAACACTCCACATGATGCTTCTACAGACGAAACCACGTGCCAGAGTGTTCCAGAGGAAGCCAGGTCCTAGCTGCTCGAGTTGCCGTTTCGCCTCGCCGCTGGACTCTATGTATTCTAATTTTATCCTAATAGATTAATAAACTAACATTTGTCTTTAGTGTATTTCTCGCACCCGGGGATCTCTACACCAGACTGATCCGGGGAGTCTATTCCTCCGGGAAAGACTCACGCTTCTATATATATTTCACTAACCCTGCCACCGACGGGTCATAAAAAGATAGCTTCATGCTATCCTACTGGGCTAGCTCAGTAGGTTCTCCCATGGTCGCATCTCGCGAATTATACGTAAAATAAACTTTCTCATCGTAACACCTCGTAATACTAATCGAATTAATCTACGACAATCGCGAAGATCACATATCATCTTTCTTTTCATTTTCACTGTGTAACATTTTTGCAAATCACTTACTCTACATTCGTTAATAATTTATTATATGTGTAATAATATTTTTCTCTTCTGTTCATCGAACCACGTTAATACTGTCGAGACTTATTTCCCACATAATCAATCCGTTGAAGGCCGGACACGTGTCTGGATACACGGTAGTGGAAAATAAGTAATCATATATATAATAAAATCGGATAATATAATTTTTCAGACATATACTTAATAAAACCAGAATATTCGCCGCGTATTTTTTTTTTTAGAACAGTAAAGTCAACATCATTGCTCAAATATATACTCAATCTTTTCTGCACCAGCTTTCATTCATTCCAGGACATTTCATCTAATAACTCATCCACATTTTACTAATCATTATTATAAATTATCTTTTCCTGCGCAATAGGTTCTTCTCGATTTATATCAAAAGGAGTCAATATTGTAACATATTCAAATAATATTCTAATCCGTGTTTATGTTTATAAAGTGATCTGATATGTCGAGCCGCCGCAATTGTTGTCAGTTGTTTTTGGAGTTTTTCTAGGTGTCGATTTTCTACGCTTAGCTCATTTTAATATTATATAAGTAACATTTTCTTGGTAAATTCTTGAGTAAGCTTTTTCTTTTGAGTAATAAATAAAGAGAATAAAGGCTGTTAGCCACAATCATTTTCTTCACTCATAAATCTGTGTAATACTTTATTCGACCCACTGCTCCTTATCTACTCCTATACTACGAAATAATAATATCTGCGCCACAAGTCCTTAAACAAATTTTTCTTCGAACTCACGAATCTTATTTTTCGGCGATTGTAAGTAATGGAAAAATAAGACTCTTTCAAAGCTTCAAAACATTGTTTCTTACTCTGTATACTTTGCATAATTCAAAACTGCATCGTTTATATCTCTAGCGTCCTCACAGTGGCGGGTGGGTTAAGTAATTTTAACTCCAACGTGCGGGTACAAGGAAATGTATAAGAAAATTTAAAAATATTTCAGCTTGATTAAAAGACAAATATTGAGATATGAAAACAGTTACATTTCCATACAAAAAAAAAACCGCTGCCAATTCATTGGTACGTAGCTTCCTCCAACGAAATTTATTGCTCCAATAAAAAAAAATATTGTTTTAAAATACAGTTTGCGAATGCTTTTTTAAATATTTTCAAGTTTGATTATTTTGCTGTAGAAGCTATTTTCTTATAGCAAAAGATATATAATATTCATAAAAATTCGATAAAAATCTCTAAAATATCGGAATTGCAAAATCGATCGTTTAATTTTGAAGATATATATATATATATATATATATATATATGGGTGGTTCTCTGTCAAATCGAAGATGAAAAATTTTTTTTTGGTTCAAACTTTATATATATGTTCTATAGGATGCCCGTGGCTCCCAAAACAATTTTCAGCGCAATCCCTTCACTTGGCTTCAAGTTATAGCTGGTCAAAGTTGGTGTTTTAAGCGATTTTTGCATTTTTTGCCTATTTTCAATGATTTGTAGCTCATAATGGATGCATTTTTAACTAAAACTACCCTGATACTTTTTTTTGTTAAATTTCCTGAATTTTTCAATAAATTTACTTTTAAAGTCATATATACATGTTTAGGCTACCTTATTTGCATTTTAAACCTTAAAATATGAAAATCTGAGGGTTCGATCCGGACTCTGACTACTTTTGTACAGTGAAAAAATACCTTTTTATAGTGCAAATGTACCTGTACAAGAGCCAGAATGGCAGAAGCCTTTCTTTTTGATTTCATGGTACACCAATAGTGAAAGACCCTCAGAATTGATTCAAATAACTCATAATAGCTGTGACAAAGGACGTCAGATTTCTTTTTACTAACATAAACAACCACTGTGATATTTGTATGATGGATACCTCATTTGTCTACAGCTATTATTAGTTATTTGAATCATTTCTGAGGGTTTTTCACTACTAGTGTCCCATACAAACAAAAACCGCTGCCAAGTCATTGGCACTTAGCTTCCTCCTATTCTGCTAGTGGAAGATAATTACATGGGACAATCAACTCATTCTTTGATTTAAATATTCGCTACTATTCGATACTAAAAGTATAGGTTAGGAAGACACTTGTAGGGAAGGGGTATCAGGAGAGTGGGGGTTAAGGTGGATATCAAAAGGATAGAGCTCCGTGAACTCCTAAAATAACATACATATCTCGTAATAAAAAAAATACCAGTAATTGCGGAATCGTTAATAACGTTAACAACTGCAAGTTACAAAATTGCGAGTGGCTTCATTTTTTTGATTAATTATTTTTTACGATTTCTACATACCCACAGCCGCCTTTCAGACCCTTGATGTTGTTTTCTATACTCCCATACTCGCCTTTTAAAATTTTAAAGCTCATTTCAGCACTACCACAGTCTTATTTTAGACGCATCGTAATCGTTTTCTGTATTCCCATAGTCGCCTGGTTTGACCTTTGCAATAGATTTCTACATACCCACAGCCGCCTTTTAGACCCTTGACGTTGTTTTCTATATTCCTATAATCGCCTATTAAAATTTAAAGCTCATTTCAGTATCCACAGTCGCCTTTTAGACCCTCGTAATAGTTTTCTATATTCCATAGCTCCTGGGAGTAGTGGTCTCACCGGAGATCTGCTTCGGACTGAAGTCCCAAACTCACTAAGAGCGGTAGCAAGTCTTTTAGGTACACATTGTTGGATATATTGTATAAATCATATCATAATAAAAGAGCAAAAATATTTTTTAAAATCGATAAATGGCCATGTAATGGTCATAAAAGTAGTCTAAATCTTAAAAGAAATTTACTCGAAATTCAGAATCAGAAAACATATATGCACGTCCAATCTTATTACACTCGATCACGTAGTTCCAGAAATTTATAACAGTATACGTACGCACGCATGCACGCCACGCACACACAACACGCACCACACACAGACAAAAACCATCTGCACGGACATTTTATAAAACCATAAAAACTCTCAAAACATACTAAGCTTTAATTATTAAATTATATATGGTTTAACAAAAATAATAAAGTTCAGTAGAGTATACAGGGTGAGAGTTGAAGAATTGAATCTTAATATCTTTTAACTAAAAGGTTTCATAAGCTACAAAAAGAACCTAGCCGAAGTGTATCAAAAAGATCAATCTTTTCCGTAAAATTTCAACTTCAATTTAAATTTTTACTCCCGTAATGTACGACATTAAAAAAAATTTTTCTAGATTTTGATTTTATCTCAAAAACTAGTCGCCACAATTGCATTAAAATTTTTAACACTGAGTAATACGTAGTTTTTATTGTCATGAATTTTTTCAAACATTAACTGATTATTTTTTGAGTTCTTTATGTTATTGAAAAATTGCTTTTTATATCATAATAAAAGGGACAGATAGTCCAATTCTAAGACAATCTTGCGGGAAAAGTAGATAAATATCTTATGTTCTTTTAGATACAGTATTGTTGAATATATAGTCTATAACATCATTCATTATAAAATTGCCAAAAATATTTTTCATAAATAGAAAACTGGCTATAATATGGCATAAAATGGTCAGAATATAAATAAAAAATGACCTATATTCAGAATTTAGAAAATAATTATATGCATGTCAAATTTTATTAGCGATCCGTCGCCATGTTACAAAATTATGGGCGGTATACGTTAGATACACACACACACCACACACACACCACAACAACACAACATCACACAACACACACAACCACACCAGCACACACACACACACACACACAGCCATCCACACGGACATTCTCTAAAAACGTATGATTCGTACTCCAAACACCTCCAAATGCGTTTCCACGAAGTATTACCAAAACTGAAAATTGTACGATTACAAAGCTTCCTCTTGAGCAGGAAGCAAAACAAAGGCCTCTGCCATTCTGGCTCTTGTACAGGTACATTTGCACTATAAAAAGGTATTTTTTCACTGTACAAAAGTAGTCAGAGTCCGGATCAAACCCTTCGATTATCACATTTTAAGGTTTAAAATGCAAATAAGGTAGCCTAAATATGTATATATGACTTTGAAAGTCAATTTATTGAAAAATTCAGGAAATTTAACAAAAAAAGGTATCAGGGTAGTTTTAGTTAAAAATGCATCCATTATGAGCTACAAATCATTGAAAATAGGCAAAAAATGCAAAAATCGCTTAAAACACCAACTTGAAGCCAAGTGAAGGGATCGCGCTGAAAATTTTTTTGGGAGCCATGTGCATCCTATAGAACATATATATAAAGTTTGGATAAAAAAAAAAATTTTCATCTTCGATTTGACAGAGAACCACCCATGTATGTATATATATATATACTAGTGGGGCTTCGCCCCCCTGCTCGCTCCGCTCGCCAACCCCCCATTTCAGTTTCTGTGACACTAAGACACTGCGTTTGAATGATTTTTACACTTAGATACTAAAAATCACGGTGCGAACTACCTAGACTTCGTTATCAGCCACCTTGTACACCTCTCTCATATGATTTATTTATCCAGACACAAAAAACCATGTAGCGCACCACCTAGCCCTTGTCACCAGTCACTCTGTACACCTAGACACCACCCTCGAATGATTTTCACACCTAGACACTAAAAACTATACAAAAATGTATTTATTAATTTTGTTCTGTAAGTTGAATCTTCGATAATATTTGTTATTTAGATAATTGTGAATTCAATAATATTATATATGAAGTCATAGAACTTTTCGTTTACCTTTAGATTTAACAAATTTAAAAATTGCATTTTTGAAGT
>CM053169.1:22773361-22785871 GCA_012977825.3 Pteromalus puparum | reverse complement strand
CGATAATCATGATGTTTTAACGAAAAGTTCAAAATTTAGTTTCCGAGATATAATGATAAGGATATAGTTCGCGGAACGTATCTAAAATCACCAGTAATCGAAAAATCGCCATGAATATACGCACATGCGTAACTGAAAATCTTATTTTTAACGAATTAATAAAACAAAAACAGCAAAAAACGAGTCTAAGTATAGATTAAAATCCATTAATGGAAACTGAGATCGAAGCGATACAGTTTTCAGTTATATAGAGTATACAGGGTAAGAAAACAAAATTTTGAAGCTTAATATCTTTGAAACTAACTGGTTTTGTAAACAACTCAAACATAGAGATGGAAGTGCTATAAAATGCTAACTAAATCCGAAATTTGAACTTGATTCATGCCTTTTTACTCCAGTTACCGCGTCACGTAAAAAAACGACTCATGGTATACAGGGTGACTTTTTTCAGTTGTTGATGTATTTCTCAGGACTAGGAAAATCGACCGCGCTTCGCGCGAATAATATCGTTACGCAATTCTTTCTTTACATTCTAAACAGAATCCAAATGTTAACATTTTCCTCACTATAATATAATACATTTGTATATATGTATCTTGTCTCACCAATCATGTCACCCAATATAATGTAGGTTATGTGCTTTTTAATTTTTGAAGTCAGATATTCGTTATTTATTTTATAGCTAAATAATTAATTGTTACAAACCTAATCTCAAAATTTAAACTAATAAAACACGATCATTTATTATTAAACTCGTTACCATTCAAATTCAAATATTGAATTTTAAATGTTGGCGCCATCTAAACCGGATACACATCTGTCGACCAATCACGGCCATCGTCCATCTTTTATAGGCTTCACAACATCCGGCCATCACTTTTTTTTTATAGCAGGAGCTGCCCAATGAATGAGCTGAAAATTTATTGCTGGTAGTATAGTTCTAATTACCTTCAATAATCATATATTTTTTTAGAATGATTCGCTATTTAGTTTTTGAGTTATAACGATTTAAAAAAATTGCACTGTATGGTGTATAATAAAAGAACGACGAACGATAATATACATTTTTCACGGTAAAAACATAGGCAATTTTATTCTCTTTCAGGTACATATTAAGCAATTTACTTTTATTAACTTTTCCGATAACTTTGTTGGCAAAAACTGAAATCTCAAAACTAAAAAATCACTATAAAAAAACGCGTATATAAATTGTAAAAACGGACTTTCGTCCCACTAGCAAAAACAAAGAAAATGAGACTTGGTGGGTTAAAATCCACCAAGTAAAAGCTGAGAAACAGGCGTATACATACGCACGCACGCACACACACACACACACACACACACACATCCGTACGGACATTTTCTAAAAACACCATTTTTCGACTAAAAATTCATCAAAACACATTTCCCACATGTTTTTACACAAACTCCAAAAATTACTATTACAAGGCTTCCTTAGGAAGGAAGCAAAATTGTCGGTCCATTAGTTTATTTATAAAAAATAAAAAACTTTTTACGCCGCGAGAATGTACAAATATACGTATTTCTCAGGATGTAGGATTGCCGAATGGGCCGAAATCACCGCGAATCGTTTGCAAATTAATTGTCGGTTTTCTAAATATCATCGGTATTACATAATTATTAATAACAATTTACTTATAAATAAATAAACTTTTTGGACATAGTAGCGCTGATATTCCGAATGGTTCGCATCGCATTCCATATTCGAATTGTCCACCTTTTTGTTGGAAACGAACCGCAACGAAATCTCGCTGAACACGAAATGAATTGATTGTCCCATGTAATTATCTTCCACTAGCAGAATAGGAGGAAGCTAAGTGCCAATGACTTGGCAGCGGTTTATAAATTAGAAAGATCAAATGTTGGATACTGAAAAATCGATATTTCACCATTACTTGTATTTTTTTTAAGGAGTAAATTTCCTACTTTCACAAATTGATTTATTTTTATTACCTCTTCCAGAATAAATCGAAGCAATTGTTTTAAACGAACGTTTTGTTTTCGTTTTTTGAAGTATGCTTCTGACCTAGCAGACTCCAACATTATTTGACGATTTGAAATTATTTTTCATAACATTAGTCCAAGAAACAAAACTGTAGCATAAGTCCCGAAAGTTTTTAATAAATTGTGAACAGTATAAATAGTTACCTTTGTCACTTAATTCATCAGAAGTATTGCTGAGAGAAATTCCTTTCTCAAAAATCGCATCAATGTAGTTTGTGATCGAATCTTTATTTTTATAGGTTTCTTCATCCTCAATTTCATTGTTACTTGTATTTCTTATCTTTTCAGCAAGCACAACAAAAGAATCGATTCTGTATCTATACGTTTTGAAAATATTTGTTAATATCAATCTCCTACGATTGCATTCAGAATCCTCTTCAGAAATATTGATATAACTATATTTTCAAATTCTTGCAAATTTTCTACCTGCGTCAAATATCCTACAGTTCTTACGAAAAAATCCACAATCGTCACATTCATTTTATCGAAACATTCCATTTTCTTACTGTGTGTATTAGATGAGCAACATCATGACGATAATAACAAGTTGGCAAAGTCTTCTCTTTATTAGTAAGTATTTTAAAACAATGATTATTATACATCCTAGTCATCTTATTAAAAGCTAGCGTAATACCGTTTTGTAATGCTAATGAACCGTCCGTTGAAATTTCTTTAGGTACTTTTGCTCCTGTTTCAATCTATTTCTCTAAGAACTCTTTGATAAATAACACATGATAAATGCTTGAAATAATTTGAAGCAATGGAAATAGTTTTTTTTTTTTTATAACCAATAACTAATACGTAATAAAACAAAATTTTGCCTGAATATGATAAATATTTTTTGACTACACCACCCGTTGCATCAAGGGATAGGGGTAAGACACTGCTCTGTATATTATTCCAAAACGTTAATTGTGTTAATGACCAGTACCAAACATATAATGGAAATAATGATAATTTTTGTATGCTGCATGCTTCTATAAACTTTGTATTAGTTATCGATAATCCTTTATATACAGAATAACCACTGGCTTTATTCAACGTCTCATCTCTTAATTTTTTAAGTGTAATTGTGCTGTTCAAGTCAGAAGGTTCAAAATCAGTGTCCAATTGTCTAATCTTTGCTTCTCTATTTTCAGTGGGTGTTTTGGACTTTAGAATTTCTCCTACGTCTTTTCGTTTTTTTCCAGTTAGTCTTCTTTTTTTTTTTGAATGGGGAATTCCATGTGTTGAAAAAGTACTGACCTGTATGTTTAAGTATTCATTATAATTTTTGTCATTGATACTATCACTTTCACCAGAAACACTTGTCCCACAGTCGTTGCAATAGCCTTTGAATTTGAAAGAATTTTTCGTCAAATAACAATTTGGTATACAATAGATGCACGGTAAATTTTGCGACCTTTTTATTATCTTTTAGTATCTTTCAATTCATTGTCCCAATCAGCCTGCTTTTTTCTATTTGTTAAATCAATTAATTTACCGATTTAATTGAGATTTCGAAATTTAGAAGGTCACGTCCATGAGGATTACAAGTATCAGCCACACAAAAATCAGGATCTGCATCCTTTTCAATTATTTTTCTTTTTTTACTCGGTATGCGAAAATGACTTTCTAAGTTTGTTTTACAATCAAATCTTGCGGCGACATTCATATATTACAGCAAAAACCAACTAAAACGACAGGCAGGAAACGAAAACTCATACAAAACAGTAATAAATTCGCATCGAAGATCAACAATCAAAGAAAAATTCTGGCTACATCAAGTCATTATGATAGTATTATCGAAATTTTAACATCAGCCTACTATAGTATTCAGAAGTTTCAAGATTTCGCAGATGAGTCAGCAAATTTTCCAATGGAAGAAATCAAGCGTAAATTTTTCAATAATCTCCATGAATATGTTCAAAATTTTAATAGCAAAGAATTTAATTTATCTAGGATTAAATTGCTTGAGAAACTGTGTAATTCCGTACACACAAAATTCTGTTGGACTAAATCTATGGGCGAATTCCTAGACAAAATTATGCCATCAACTATCATTGAAAAGTTTGAATGTGAGCAGTGCGGTTTTATTACATACCAACATGCAAATTTGATCAAAATGCCTATAACGGAAATAATATCTAATAACTTATTAGAAAATATAATGAAACATCTTCATGTACCACAATCATGTGAAATATGTGATCATATAATTTTTATAACTGACATTAATATAAATAATGTGATTTCTATTGATATTGAAGATATTCAAAGAAATACAACATCGTGTTTGGTGAAGCTAAACGAGTTAATAACAAATATTTCAATAGAAAAACAGACATTTATTTTAATAGGCATAATAGGATTTGAAGAACCAATAGGGGACAATATATATAGGCATTACTTTGCTTACTGTAAGAATATTCAAGGATTTTGGATGAAGTATGATGACACTGAGGATTCAACAAAACCAGTCAAAATCACTAATCAAACTATTACAATAAATGGAACAATCCTTATTTACATCGAGTACAGTAATGAAACATGCTAAACAAAGGTCAGTATACAGATTTGAACAACTTAGAATGTGCGTATACTGCAAAGAAAGTGAAGAAATAATATAATAATAAAATTTTTTTAGGTTTCTTGAAAATGATTATTTTAAACAAGATGCAAGTGTGTAAGACTCGGAGACAATCTTAATTTATTACAGAACTACAAGCTAAATAAATTATTAAAAAAAAAAACAAGAATTATCAAGCAACAAAAAAAAGATTAGAACAAAAACTTGACACAATTGTAAACTTAGCTTCCAGGATTGGACAAAACTTCTAAGAAGTGATAACTGTAGCGATTTCTTGTAGCATCTAATAATCGAAATGCAAATCAAAAATAGCCTGATCTTTTCTAGACTTAACGATGAAAAAAAAATAGAATATTTGATACCTCTATAAATTAATATTTATTATATTTATTTATATTTTTATTTATATACCTATTATTTATATTTATATTTATATACCTCTATAAATTAATTTTTATTATATTATATTTATATTTATACAAAANGCAACTGGACTAAGGTTAGGGAGTACATACGCAGCATTTTCGTCCCTTCTCGGCGGGGATCGAGTACGAACTTTATGGAAGTGTGTGGTGAAAAGTACTATATGCACCACGGGAGTAAGGTGGGCAAAGATACGCCCAGCGTGATACCGCACCACGCAGGGCGTACTTTGCCTACTTTACTCCCTAGGTGCATAATGTACTATTTTGGCCCGACTGATTAAAGTCTCTCAGAGATAATCGTGTAACACGAAAATTTTCATTCAAAAATACGCGTAAAAATCGAACAAATTGGGCTCTCATTTCAAAAGGACGTAGAGGTTCGGGATAAAAAAAAATAGTTTTTTAGCTTTTGCAAAAGGAGACTTCTCCTAAAATTTCAGCCCGATCGGTCGAAAATTGTGTGAGATATCGCATGGTACACATTTTTCGCACACGAAACTATAAGGTACTTCCGTGTCGCGGTCGTGCCTAATAAGAACTTAGAACACATTTCCCCTGTTGCAACCCTTGAAGTATTCAATGTTAAAAGGTTCCAGAAATTCACTAAAACCCAATCTGAAACAATCCAAACACTTACTACAACAGTTATGGTCACGTACAAAAGACTACCTCAATACGCATTTCTCTATAGATTCTAAATATTCAGTTGAATGCTACATCCTAACAGCTAAGCTCTGCACCAATTGTTACAGATATGGTCACACAAAAGCTTTCTGCAGATCAAAAGCCAGGTGTATTACAAGTGGTGATGTAGATCATGATACTTCACTATGTGAAACTAACAAAAACCAACTTACATGTATTAATTGCTTAGAGAGTCATCTTCCTACAGATAAAACGTGCGAAAGTAGACTAAGAGAGCAAGAAATAATAACTACAGCTGTAAAAAGAAATATTACAATACAAAAGGCGAAACATATCTACAAACAGTTGGCTCTCAACAAAAAACGTCTAAGATTCTCCGAATTCCCGGAGCTTAATTCCACAACAACACCTGATGAACTTATATAATGAAGCCAAATCTACGCTACACCTAGAAAAAGGCTCTTTGCTGACACAGATTCTAATAGCAGAACTCAACGCAATACTTTTATTCCCAACATCAACAATTTACCAAACAAAACAAATATCACCAAAGAAGCCAATAGAAATCTAGAACATAAGAATCTACTCATATCTGCTAACGAAAACTACAAACTTAATTTTTCTCCGCTCATTAGACATGGAACTCTAAATAAAAATCAGTTATCAGAAATAAGATCATCAACAACTCTCTTATCTCAATGATCTCCTCGCATTACCTTAAGGGAAAAAGGATTCCTCTTAGACAAAAAATAAAAATTAGTCAAAAAGATGTATTAAATTATCTTAATAATGATCCACATTTCTATGAAAATATTTTAAATATTATACAAGATAACAATTTGAACAATAGCACATGATCTCTAAGCTCTCTAATTATTAGCTCTTCATATCATTAAGTCGAGTATATTGACTTAATAATGACAAAGAAACAAAAAGAATTAAAAATTTTACAATGGAGCTGCCATAGTATTAGAAATAAAATTTCAACTCTTAGAGATGTAATCAATGAATATGATGTAATCACACTCCAGGAGACATGGTTAAGTGCAGAGTTTAATCTTAGAATACCAAATTATAATGGAATTAGAAGAGATATAAAGAATAGTCCACATGCAGGTGTAGCTACAATAATTAAAACCAGTATTCCTTTCAAAGTGATAAACAATATATACCATAATGAAAAAACTATGGAGACTGTAGCTACATCAATCCCATTTCGAATACAAAATCAAAACTATAATACAAATGATTCTCTGCTAATTGTATCTATCTATCGAAATCCATCCGAGCAAACTTCAATTAATGAATGGGACAATTTCTTCAACAGTACTATAGGTTTTAAAAATATGTATATTGTGAGGAGATCTCAATTCTCATCATTATTCGTGGGGCTCAAATAAAACCTGTAGTTCTGGAGAAAATTTAGTAGAAGCGCTGTTAGATTACAATTTATTTATAAGGAGTAACGGCACACATACATATTATGTAAATAAGACATCTAACAACAATGAGCAAACAATGATGAGCTCTCCCCTAGACATAACCCTAGTTTCTAAAGATTTACTTGATAAAACAACATGGATAGTTCACGATGACAATATGTATAGTGATCACTTTCCTACAATATGTATGTACACATTTTCATTTTCTCTTCTCTGGTTTCTGCCGATAATGAGCCTGCATTCGAGCCTTGCTTCTCGCGAATGGTTTTAGCTTGTTTCTAGACTACTGAGCATCACTTATCGGCAATCTCCTACGAGGGAAGAACCCTGTGTATTTCGGAGAATTTAAGGCCGCTACCTTTGTTTACCTTCGAGTGCGCGAACCAACTTTAAACTCTCAATAGTATAACTAAAAACTGCATCACTTCAATCTTAGCTTCTATTTAATGAATTAAAATCTACCTAGGTGTTTTTTTTTTTTTGTTTTTTTTTTACCAATTCGAGAAAAACATGATTTTCAGTTACGCATGTGTGTTTTTATCATGGCGATTTTTCGATGAACAATACCGGCACACACAAAAAAATAAAAAAATAGGGAATGCTTTTTACCATACCCACATATCACTGTGTATTTTGACGCGCTGAATCTAAATATAGTCTTAGAATTTTCCTATCACCTAAAGATTTCAAGATAATTAAAAAACCTACATTTTTATAAATAACCTTAAGTTTTGAGGTTAAGTATATTTTTTCACAGAAGTATACGGTCATTGTATTGTAATCATCATCCCTTTAAAATTGCCTTCACACTATTTGAATACAGTTGTTTATCTCTGAGATTTTCATAATTACAATTTCTGATATTGCAATCGAGTACTCCCTACAGAATTAAAAAAATATTGCCAAGTTTTGGAATTTTTTACGATACTGGAAAGCCAAATGTACTAGTTTAGTAATTTTCTACGCGGGCTTGCCAAATGTTAGTTCTTGCCGCAAAAGTGCGTAATGTTCTAGTCTTCGACGCGAGAGTTTCACATGTACTTTCTGTCTGTATATTTCTCTCTCTCTCTCTCGCTCTCTCTCTCTCTCTCTTTCTCTCTCTCTCTCTCTCTCTCTCTCTCTCTCTCTCTCTCTCTCCAGTATAGAGGAGCGCGCTGTAGAGGCAAGAGAGAGGTGGAGAGGGGAGCGCACTGTAGAGGCTCCTGCCCCCCTCCCGCTCCATGCGTATTCGATATATAGCGCGCTCCTCCAGTATAGAGGAGCCCGCTATAGAGGCGGAGAGGTGAGCGCGCTGTAGAGGCAAGAGAGAGGCGGAGAGGGGAGCGCACTGTAGAGGCACGAGAGGGGAAAGCGTCACGACAAAACGATTCGGTTGAACCCCCGAGCCGCGCCATTAGATGTTTCACATCAAAAAAGGAGATTGAAGTTCGTGTATACTTTCTAATTATTCTATAGCTGAGTAACCAAGACCAATAGCTCATACCGAATCCAGCGATTGGAAATTAGCTCCTGCCGTGATTGCGGAGCTCGAAATTTTAACTTTAATCATTATTTAAAAAATATTGGAATTATAGTAATATTAAGTTGTACAAAGCAGCATATTAGGCTGAAAAATAATATACAAGAAGAAACAATTTTTTTTTAAATTTAAAATACTTAATTTTTGGGTGCCAAAGTTACCCAACCTGCCAATGTTACCCCCATCTCCCCTACTCTTTGTCAGGAAGTCTTTGTTAGCAGCAACGATATAATCTAATATTAATTAAAAATAATTAGAAATTCTTATGATATTGATCGTTTGTACTCACTTAAGTTATTTCAACAACTGATGACGAACTGCTAAAAATGGTATAGCCATGCCAATACTTATAAATGCAGTGTAAATTAACGTGAATTTGTATCTGTTATGGATGTCGAAAGGAAGATTCTGAAATCAAGGCAAAACAGTATTAAGTTATAAGAGAATATCTTCTATTTAGTTAATATTAATCGTATATTACGTGCCTACGGACGAAAAAACTTGGACAGTTTTACTTACTCCCGTGGCGCGTATACTATTTTTCCTTAGACCGGCACGGAAGATACATATTTTTTTCCAGGTACCCGGAGGGAACTTGTACTTTCCGTGCAGGTGTGAGGAAATAGTATATTGTGCAACTAGAGAGGGAAATTGGCTTTTTCTAGCGAGGGTTGATGTTTTGAGCACGAGTGGGAGTCGAGGGCGCCGAAGGCGCCCGAGACGGACACGAGTGCTCAAAACATCACCCGAGTCTGAAAAAGCCACTCCCCCCTTGTTGCACACCGTACTTTTTGTGATAAGGGCATGGATAGACCCTTTTTTAAGCATGCAAAAGGAATAGGAAATTGAGGACTCTATGACGCAGTGTATTTTCAAAATTTTTTAATTGCCGTAGCGGGAGAAATACTCGATTTTCTATTCATTTTACATGCATGAAAAAGGGTCTTTTTCATGCACGTATCATAAAAAATATTATATTTCAATCATTTTTACAAAAATCTTCTAGAACTCTTGAATTATATTTTAAGCATATTTTCTATTGAAACGCGCGAAAACTAACGTGTATTCTACTTTCGCGAATTCAGTGCCCAAAACGAGTATACACCGTCGCATCACTTTGATATAGCACTGCTAAACCACGGTTTTGATCTGCACTCTCGTGTATTTTTGTATTCGGAATTTGGGAAAAAAACTTGTTTTTGTTTATACATAAAAAAAATGTAAGTTATCAACAACGGTTACAGATTCTATTTCTCCAGAACGTAAAGAATCATTATTTATCAAAATGACAGCTACTGTTCTTTTTTTATGTAGTTTTAGATAACTCGAACGTTTGTTAACCAAAAACGAGAGCTGTAGAAAAATGTATTGATTAGGAAGAAAATTTGTCAAACTTTTCTTTATTTCTTACGGTTAGGATACCTTAAAGCGTCCCTGATCAGAAAAAAGTCTTTAAAAAAATAACAAACAAATAATTAACAATAAACTAAAATCTTATATCAAAGGGCGCGACAGTACCGCGCTGACGATTAAAAGTATACAAAGTATACGACACGACGGCACGGGTCATGGATCTTATATACTTTGAAATTGGGTTTTCCAACCTTAACGGAGATTTTTAGAATGCATTTACATCATTATTGTTGGACCTATATCTGTTACCTCGCTATCTACTTAAAAGCTATTCACCTAATCTTTCTTGAGGAAAAAGATGTATCCCAAGAGATTAGTTCATTAACAAAATATTGCGGGTTGGAATTAAACTCGAAATATTTCTTTTCGTAAAGAGCATCTACTTTCTCCCGTGAAATCTTTCAGTGACCATCTGGTCACGCGGCTTACGGTCGTTGAAGGCGCGAGGATCGAAATAGTCGAGGAAATAAAGCAATGAACTGTCGATTTTTTGAGGAGTAAGATGGATCTTAATGAATTTATTTGCGTTCGATTCGTGAGAGAATCGACATACTTTGTGAACTACATTGATCAATCAATTTAAAAAAAAATGAATTTTAGCATAAAAAATATGAATTTTAGAAGTGCATTTCAAAAAGACAGTAAACAAAAAATGTACAACTTAGTAAGTATTGATGGAAATGAGTCCAGTTTTGCTACTCAGGGGTTTTTGGGGTCGCTAAACACGAATATAACGACGACAGCCGTCTCCGAGGTACCTGGTGCGCACGGTAGACAGTATTAATGGCGTCTCCTGAAGTTTTTTAGAAATTTGTAACATAATTGGTCTAAACTCGTTACTCGGTAGGTTTTTGAATCGCTCATTACGAATATCGCGACAGCAACGGTCTCCAAAGTACCTGGTTTTCAGGGTGGGCAGTATCAACGATGGAATTATCTTGAGTATTACATCATTTATACCCGCATTTTGATATATTATTCTTAATTCTACTACTACAGATATTTTTTTCATTTTTACATGTCAAGTGTATTTTCTACGATCCGAGGTCGTAACGAAGAGGCTAAGAGGAAGCCGAACTAATAGCCCGGAAGAGACAATTGACAAAAACCAAGGCAGAAAGAGACAAAGACAAAAGAAGGCGGCGATGCAACGTGAGACTTTCGTCCCTAGAATCTCGCACAATGCACCAGAGCCACTGGCAAAAGTCAGGCATAACAAGATCTTGTGTCCAGATAGGATACTAGTAAAAATGGGGCAAAACAAAAAGCATGCGGAAGTCTTGAGTAAAATCCGAAAGGAGGTCAACACGGACGAAGGAATCAACAAGAAGTAAATACGTCCTCTCAAAATTTAGCAAGAGGGTCCGACAGGACAGCGTTTATTGCGGAAGTAGAAAAAGAAGTACTGCGCCTCGGACAGGTAAAAAGGAAGACCACATAGGCACCCTGGGAATAAGGGGAATGAACTTGAAAGCTACAAAAGAAGAGATGAGAGCAGCAATAGAAGGAACGAGAGAGAGGCCGAAGAGCTCCCAGAGATAGAACACATTCACGTGGGCCTTGTAAGTTGCAAGATCAGGAAGTGTGTAAAGGTAGTGCGGTGCCACAATGGAGCAGATAGGTTCACTCTCTGCTTCAAGTGTGGAGTAGCCGAACACCGCATGGCTTAATGTCAGATGAAAACGAGCTGTTTCCTCTGCAAAGAAGATGGACAAAAGGAAGCAGACTGTAAACATATAGCTGGCTCCGGCGGCTGCATTGCATTTAGGTTAGCAGAAAGAAAAAGACGCCCAGGCGATCCAAAAAGAAAAAGAAGGAATGACAACCACATTAACAGAAGCAGGTAGCAGCCATACGCCTCCTTGAGAAGCATTGCTTGACAATGGTACCACGGGGTTTAAGGGAATAGGGGACGGAGCTAGGTTATTTCTTACTGAGGTCGGTAAAGGTGACAAACCGCGAACGAGCACGAGGCGTGAATGACGCGCGCGCACCGGAGCCGCGCATCAGCTGCCATGCGGCCGCAATGGGAGAGAGAGAGAGAGAGAGAGAGAGCACCAGCGCGACGTCCAGTAACAATGAGATCGCGACCGCCGCGCTCGCGTTTTCGTAATTGGCGCGCTCGTCGCGTGCTTGATACACGAAGTGTTCGCGTCGCGGAAGCCGTTATAGAGGGCGCAACGAGTCGTCCTTTTCCGGGCGCGCGCTGAGCATCGCGTCGCGAGGAGACTTCCTTCTCGTTCACTTGGTTTGGCTGCTCTCAACCGCGTCGGACGTCTCTCTATAATAATTAAGATACGGATATTCGCGATTAACTTGAGAACAGAGTAGTAATAATTAATTGCGCCCCGATTTTCGAGCGGAAGTAAGACCGGGTTAAATACACATTATTAGAATAAACGAGTCCTATTGCTTGAACACAGAAATTACTATGTTGACGCGAGCATTTTTGAATAAGACTTCGTAATTGAA
>CM053169.1:22696525-22753176 GCA_012977825.3 Pteromalus puparum | reverse complement strand
CGAAGTGAGTACGACGACTGCGCATACATTGTGCGCGTCGATCTGGGACCTACTGGCGTCTGCGGCGACACGTTCACCAGCCGCACTCGCCAGCCGTGCCTTGTGTTTTGACGTTTTGAAGCTGCATCCCGGCCTTCGCTCGTTCGGTTAAACTTCAAGTTATTCAAAGGTATTGATTGTATAAGTGCAGCACGTCGACGCGATACAGCAGTGTTAGTGTGCTAATCAAAAGCGCATATGTTTTCAAGCAGCCTCCGCTCAGCGCGATCTCGCTCGCGGATCTGCTGCTCACGGCGAGACTCGGCAGTGCTTCGTTTAAGTACTTCTAATGCAGTGCGAGAAGTATATAAAAATGATGCTCCGGAATATCAGCTACGATGCAGTGTGTGAGTGTCAGCCGCAAAGTGCTGCAGTAGGAGAAAATAAATGCCAACTCTCAGCACTAAAAAAGCTTGACTTTTTGCGCTTGGAGGTTATCGCCTTGTTTTTGGGCGTGGTCTGATTCCTGCTGCTGCGTGCTCGGTGCTCTATCTGCTTGCGCATCTGCCTGCGAATATAGCATTCAACTTGCAAGATGATTTCTAGATGAGGATCGACTATCACTGGTTTGGGCAGCTTCGGGTACCGGCTGTGCTGCGATACCTTCTCCGACAAATACTGTCTGGATGAAGATTCGTCAACTCAAGATTCACACAGTATTTCTCTGTGTTTAATTGTGGCAGTGAAAATCAGTGATTACGTGATTGTGTTATCTATAGCTGATTTACACTGTCTGTGTATTATAGGTTGGCATTGATGGCTATAAACAAGATGACCCTGGAGGTGGATCAAAACTGTCTGGTGCTACTGATGCCGGTTGGCGTTACGGGAGGCTTCAGTTATTTGGAGACGACTCTGAAACCAGGTAACTAAAAGATCTATTTTGTTCAAAAACACTTGCGCCAAAAGCATATAATTAGAACGAACTAGATCTTCTGGTTACACTTAAGTCACTATACTGTATAAATATGTTGAAATATATAACAGGGGCTTGCATACCAAGTTTCAAGTTTAAACATTGCATCACTTGTACATAAACTCAATTTTTTTTTAAATTTCTTTGACTAAAATTGCATATCTCAAAAGTGGTGCATTGTATACACTTGAAACTTGATATAATAAGCCCTCGTAATGTATTTCACTATATTTCAGCAGTTTGATGCACTTACTACAATCAGATGATCTACTTTGTTCGAAAACACTTGCGCTAAAAGCGACAATTTAGAACAAACTAGATCTTCTGGTTACGCTTAAGTCACTAAACTGTATAAATTTGTTGAAAGATATAACAAGGGCTTTTATACCAAGTTTCAACTTTATACAATGCATCATTTATAAATAAACTCCATTTTTCCAAATTTCTGGGAAAAAAATTGCACATCTCTAAAGTAGTTTTTTGTCATAAGAAAAGCGTGTATTCGAAACACGTGTGTATATGCGAAATACACGTAATTATTTATTAATTTTTATAATATAAAAAGCGTGTATTCGAAACACGCGTGTATATGCGAAATGCACAGTTATTTTATTGTAAAAAATGCGTGTAGTCGAAACACGTGTGATATATATACGAAATACAGATCATTATGTATAGGCATTTTTCGTTATATCAAATCTGCGTGTACAGCAACACGCAGTGTGAGTTTCGATATTGCAAATTTTTGTAGTGGTTGACGCCAGATGGCGCCAGAGGTTATTATAAGCACTACCTGCACTACCGGCCGCAAGGTCGGTAAAATCGCAGAAATGGGTTTGAGACCCCCTTAATCGTTTGAATACTTATACCTAATGTGTTTATAAACATTGTTTGGCATACGTGGATACTTTGAGTATTAACATTAAGAAACGTATATATTTAATTTCTTTTTGTACTTTTATCCTGCTTTGTTGCTTTCTATTTTCAGACACATGTCTAAGTATGTATTCATACTTTCTACATTGATCTGCAATTCTTTAAATAATGACTTTTTTTATCCTCTGTAATTTTATCTTCACGTTTATTTTTACAGCCAAGAACACAAGTTTATTTCATTGAACATGCAGGTACAATTTTTTTCGTAGATAACGAAGTATATTCTAGACCTTGATTTACTGCATTTTTACTAATATTTCTCTCCTATTTTTCCGTATTACACTTTCCGTTATTTTTGTAAATTTTTCCTTGCCATTATATATATATATATATATATATATATATTCATTTTCACTAAGTATTGATTTATGTAAGTACTGTGTGTGTGTGTGTATATATATATATATATATATATATATTCATTTTCACTAAGTATTGATTTATGTAAGTACATTAATAGTAACTAGGTAGCCAGGGTAGCCGATGACGACATCTAGGTGGGGCGCACCGTGTTTTTTTTGTCTAGGTGTAAAAATCATACGAGGACGACGTCTAGGTGTACAGGGTGGTCGAAGACGAGGTCTAGGTAGTTCGCACCGTGGTTTTTTGTGTCTAGATGTAAAAATTATTCAAGGACGGTGTCTAGGTATACGGGGTGGCCGATGACGAGGTCTACGTGGTGCGCTTCGTGGTTTTTTGTGTCTAGGTGTAGAAATAATTCGTGGGCGGTGTCTAGGTGTATAGGGTAGCCAATGACAAGGTCTAGGTAATTCGCACCATAGACTTCGGTGTCTAGGTGTAAAAATCATTTGAGGGTGGTGTATCAGAACAATTAGTGATTTCATGTTAGTGATAAAAATGTTACAAAAAAGCCATGGTCGAAAGGTGCTAAAGATGCTTATATTTTATTTTTATTACGACAAATATGAAATACTCAAAAAATGTACTAAAAATGACTGAAATCTCTTTAAAAAATTAACTTTAAAAAAAGTAAAAGGTTAGACGAGTTTGATATATTCCGCAACGAAATCACAGATAAAAAAGAACTGAGATCAATCAAACAAAGTCAAGTTTATTATATTTAATCATAATGAAGCAACAAATTTTGTCTTTGACTCGTACTGCGACCGCAAATCGAGCGCAAACACTTTGCTTGACCCCTTGATATCGAATATACTATTTTATATTCTTAATAGCTTATAATTTAGAATTGTTTGTATTAGTAACTACATTAACTAATAGATTAGTTAAATATCACACCTTTAGCACTGTCTTCTTTAGTATCCATTTTTAATGTCTTCTTTCTTAATCTTATTACAAACTTGACACTTTTTGCGGTGTGCTTTTCACAGCTGAAGAACTCGTCAGTGACGACGTCAATCGTAAAGGTTATTAAGCGAATGTTGAAATTTTTGTTGAAGAACAACTTCAATTGAATAAAATTAGTTATAGACCAATAATATTAGTAACGTTAAATCAGTGTACTATACAAATTATAATTATTTATTCTGATATGAATAAAACAATTTATTTAAAATCAGGTGTTTATACAAAATAAATAACAAGAAAACTAAATTCAGATATTGATAAGATACCTTGGTTAATCGTAAAGTTATAGGTATACTTCAAATGTTCATCAAAACATTCAACAAAATATTGCGGGAAATGTCCGTATATTAATAGTTAACAGACTAATTTCATGGCTAGCATGCGCAGTGTTGCGTGCAGATGGCGCCGTTTGTCGCCTGAACCGCCGGACGAGTCAGGTGGCCCGCGAACATGCCATAACGTTGCGCAGCATATCGGCGGATTCATACGTTAGTCTCGCGCTTTTTTATTGTATACACAAGTTAAAAAAGATTCTGTGTCATGAGCGAGCTTCTGCAATTGTGGAGTCTCGACCATTGTCATCAGATTTTGCAAGGTAAGTGCGTAACATAGTATATTAATATCAATGAGTGAACGATGTGTAAGTCCATTCTAAATCAAAATCGGTCATCCTTTTCGCACAGCAAATAGCATTGAGGATTCAGATACCCTGGAGGAACTGGTAGCGAATCCTAAGGAATTCAAAGACTTGTTCCCTACTCTTGGTGTGAGGTTAACTCAAGAGAATGTGCAAAACTGTAAATGTTTGCAACTTAATTTAAAAAATTGATGTTATTGATGTAAAACTAATGTTTTCCTATGACTATTTTTTAGATATCAGTTAAGTAAATCAACGAAAATCTAACAAAATCATCTCTAGCCCCTGCGGCAGCTCCAGTCCCTCCCACAGCTCCAGTACCATCAGTGATCAGACGCAGCCGAGCCTGCAACAGTTCCGGGTCCTGAAGCAGTACAAGTATTGCCAGAGGAATTGGTTCAAATCAAGAGGATTCCAAGAGAGCCACGTACATCAGCAGTTGCCAGTTGTGACCTCAAGAAAGTATTGACTAATCATCCTTAGGGACCATCAATCATACAAAATTACCAGCAAAAGGGCCTTTTGGATACTGTTTGCCACTCATATTTATATGACATAATAGTCCTTTATTTCTTGAAATGTTGTAAGTCGTAAGTATATTTATATCCTTACTTAAAATATGCAGAATTACTTAAGAATGCCATGAGATAAAAATTCTACATTTTTGTCTTTATCAGTAATTCAGTAAGGGGATCGCGGGAACCCTGGCACTCCGGTGCCTAGCGCCCTGGGCCGTGACGGCTCGCCATCGCGTCTGAATTGGGGTCGGGATGGCGCGCAGAATAAACAATGGAATGATAGGCTTCACCTAGCATTTCAATTGATATGTTTTTTATTTCAAAATAGGATGCATGCATTAATTAAATTTATAAATCTTACCAAGGTTTGAGTATGCTTGTTTAGAAGAGTTTAAAATTTACTCTTGTTTTTATATGACAATTTATAATGGCAAACAATAAATGTCTTCCGTTTTCTGAAAATTAAAATTAAAAAACGCAAAGTAATTTGACACAATATGATAATGTATAAATAGTTTATAAACTTGAAGTAATATTTTGTATTTAAAGAAAGTATACTTATCTATTATCAATTTCTTGAAATAATAAATATTTCCATTTCATTTAATTATTTAAAAGTCAAATTTAATTGCAATATTTACATAAATTGCTTATAAATATTACGATTTTATAATTTTTTGTTTTTTGTTTCTTACAATTCAATAACTTCTAATTTTATATTATGTCGATATCATTTTACTATGTTACATATATTTACGTATTCTTGATAACAATAATCCTTTTTACATTTTAATATCCCGCGCGAAACAGCAACTTCTCTCAACCGCAGCCAGAACCGAACTGAACGTAAACGATAACATTTACGGTGTTATCTATCTTGTTGCTAGGGGTCGCTATTGCTTAAAACTTCAATTGTCTTGGGAGCCAGGGACACCATGTACAAATATATATACACACAGCTTAGGCCAAAAGAAAAATGTCCATTTTCAATTGAACAAAGCAACTTAGCAATAAAACCTAAAAAGGTTTTATTGCACTTGAGATTTCGGGAAAAGTTAGATATTTTATGTGTTTAGGCTAAGTTTATTGCGCAGCTTTTAAACCTCTATGGTTCTTAAGATATCAAGGTTTGAATTTTTTTTTTTTTGAAAATTTTTTGATTCCTTTTATCTCTAAAACAATGCAGTCAAATGCTTTAAAATTCTATTTGGTGATTCACCATAAACAATTTTGAAATGTAAAAACCGATTTTTCTCAATAAATTGGCTTCCTCTTATATGGGTATCTAGTGCTACTGCAGCAAAATAATGAAAGCGACGTCGTCCGTGACGTCACCTATCATGGCAGCACCGGCTAGTGAGCCAATGCAGACCGAGTGTCAACTGCGTGATGCTGTACCGAACCTTGTTTATACAACAAGGGTTATCGGTCTTTCTTCAAGGAAATGCCATAAACTGGCCCCCACTGCATTACTCCGGGCTATGATGGTTTGAGTCCCTGGTTCTGAGCCCCTCGTGCGAACACAGTTGGCATTGATCTAATTCAACGCATACGTTCCACGACAATATACGCTTCTTTTATTTTAACCGAGTTCTCTTTCTTTCAAAAACCCATTAAACTTAGCGTGCTTACAATTCAGAAGTGGGATAGCAATTCGCGAGCTTTTGTCGTTCGGATGAAATAGCGAAACTTATTTGTGCTTTATGAAAAGCATCGCGTTATTAAAAGTTTCTTTAAATAAATGGAGTTTATTTTCTTTAAGTAAAAGTGTCTGCGTATAATAAATTATACGCATGTGTTCACATGTTTCTGTGAAAAGTGCACAATGTATATACAAGTACGTGTTCATGAGTACAAAAAGATGACGATAGCGAAACAAGGATTCATGTTCGCTTTAAGATTGATTATCTTAAGAAATTTGGAATCGAAGAGCGGGAAGATTTATAAGTTGCAAATTGTTCGATTGAAAGAAAAGCGATCGGACAAAGGAAGGCGTCAGGCTTACGCATAGCTTTGGAGATATGAAGAAAGGAGAAGAGAGAGAGAAACAAAAGCTGCTTAACAATTTTTCAACCGAAATCGCAATGCGACGGAAATGCGTTTTGCTGACTGAAGCAGTAATTCAGGTGGAGTCTGCAAATTTCGGAGATGCAAAGAGAGGCCGAGCGAGAGAAAGCTGCAAAGCTGCAGGTCTTGCTGGAGAAAAACGGAAACTGCATGCACAGAGGAAGCTGCAGTAATACTGAAAAGCCGTACGTGAAGGCTCTGATTGCATCACTACAGGGATTGTCGGAGAATGGGTTATCGGATTAAGGGCTAAGTGCAACACTCAAAAGGTTGTATGTATTTTGATATACTTTTCAAAAGGGAATTGGGAATCATGTAAATGATTGAAGTTTTCGGAAGTTCGATAATTTTCGTGAGGTTTTGCTGTTTGTAGTTATCAATTATGAAATATTGATTTGATAAATGGTGGATTATAATAGATAATCATAAGAGATAGTAAAGTAAATGTTGTAATATTAACGGAGGGTATAAGTGGATAGGGCGAGAAATAAAGACGTTCGGGATATACAATTATATATAGTATATTCAATGTTCTCTCCATTAGGTGCGAGCGGATACTCATTATGTCTTGCGCGCGTCGTACGCCTTAATACCACGCGCTCATAGCGCCACACACACACAATCATACGTAATAAATATATATATATATATATATATATATATATTGTTGCGCCTTCATTCAATATATATATACATACATTGCGCCTTCATTCAATATATATGTACATTTTTATGTTGATACAAGATTCACAAAAGGATTCACATATGGACCTAAGTACGCCTTTAATTTACATTATTAATTTACGTATGCTGTTTGTATCAAAAGTAAAATTATATGTCAATAACAGTAAAAACACTATTTTAAGAACGACACTTATTTTATAGTTTTTAGTAGACCGATGCTCGATAAAAACCCATAGATTTTAGGGGCCATCACTGGCTTTGTAAGAGGATCAGCCACCATATCATGGGTTGACACGTGATTTATCTCGATCTCCCTTCTATCGACACTTTCCTTGATAAAGTTGTGTTTTATACCCACGTGTTTTGTGGTCTGAGAGAAGTTGCCTTTTTTGCCCAGATCTACAGCTCCTTTGTTGTCGCACATCAATTGTATGGGTTGACTGTCTTGTATCCCTAACTCCATCGCTAGGCCTCTTAGCCGAAGAGACTTCATGGTTGCGGATGACAAGGCCTGGTATTCGGCAACTATGCTGGAGGTTGCGACTGTTGCTTGCTTTCTGGAGTACCAACTAATAGCGGCATCCTGCAAAATAAAAACAAAACCTGTGAAAGACCTACCATTTAACAAGTCACATCCCCAGGTAGCGTCGCAGTATCCTTGCAGCCGTTAGTTACCCTCTTTGGAGAAGCATAATCCGTAGTCCTTGATTCCCTGCAGGTATCGGAGAGTTCTCTTCAGGACTCACCACGCCTCTAATTCATAGCAGGTATTATATTGGCTCATGGTGCTTACGGTGTATGCAAGATCTGGTCTTGTCGTCTGGAGCAGGTACATAAGGGATCCTACGACGTTTTGGTATGGCAGCCTACTTAGCCTTTCCAGTTCTGCTTTTGATTTTGGAGATGTATCTGGTGCTAGACTTGATCCCACACTCATGGGTGTGCTGCATGGGTTGCATTCTTCCATCCCATATTCCTTGAGGATACGTGTGATGCTGTCAGTCTGTTTCGTAAAAAGGAGTCCTTTCTCCCTATATCTGATGATGTTGACGTCCCTGAGGTCTCTTGAAATGATGTACTTCTGCAACCTTGTGGTGATGTCCTGTATAAGCCTTTTTGAATCTGAGAATACTATCAAGTCGTCCACGAACACAGCCAGTTTCAATTTCTCGCTGTTGTTTGAGAGTGTGTAGACACAGGGGTCTGCTCGCAGCGACGAAGACCAAGTTTCTTTAGAATGCCATCTAATTTTATATTCCAGACTCATCCACTTTGTTTGAGTCCTTATATGGCCTTTTTTAGCTTGCATACGAGATTTGGATGATGGGGATCGACATAGCCTTCAGGCTGCTGGATATACGTCCTCCTCCAGGTCTCCTTGCAGAAAGGCTGTTTCCACATCCAAATGCGTTATTCCCAGATCTTCCTTCACTGCATGGGCAAACAGCAGCCTAAGGGTGGTGTATTTGACTACAGGTGAGTTAGTCCAGGCGGTAGAGCAATCGAAATAGATGTTGTTTGATAACGCAAAATTTTTATGCAAACAGTTGCCGAATATTGTGTACAACAATAATCTATGTTTGCCTCCTCCAAAAAACGCTTGCGTCATGCTGTAGATAATGTACCAAAATCTCGAAAATTGACCCATTTTTCGATACATTTGTGTTTATAACTTTGAAACAAAGCCTTGAATCAAAAAAATGTACTCTTTCTTTTTTGTTTATTTGACGATATCCTATAAGGTTATGAGAGTTGCGAATCGAGAAAGTTTAATTTTCCATTAGTAATATGCGAAAATTAGTAAAAAAATCATACGTAAACTTTGAGAAATGTTTTCCGTAAATAAAAATTGATAAATACTTATCAAATTTTCAGAAAAGATAGTTCAACATAAGACAATTACGCACAACAATTTTGTAACGATCGACCGCGTAGTTTTTTACTGCCACAATTGTTAATTTACAAATTATAAAAAAGTTGATCGCGCGTACCTCGTTTAAACAAGGGTGAAAAAGGAGCACGCAATTTTCACAGTTATTTAGTGTCATAACAAACAATAAGCAATTATAAAAATATCCATTTTTACGCTTTAACATATTTTTACAATTTTTTGGAATATTGTCAAATTTTTTTCCATTATAAATAATTTTTTGTTTACAGCATCGGTTCGATGTATTTTAAAAATTATTTCACATCTAAATACTGCTTTGCAAGCACTTTCATTTTGGTCCAAAAGGACGAAATTTGACTGTGTAGATCCGGAGATAGAAGCCCACAAAGTTAATAATAATTTATGGCTTACTTAATCGTTAAATCAAAATTTAAAAAATACTCTCTTATTCGTTTGTTCGTGTTTTATTTAACGAACATATTTTTCAGTAAAACAAATGACGGCGAACGCGCGATTTTCAAACTTGTCTGTAGTATAGTGCTGCCACCTTGGTTCATTAACATAACAACGCTGCCTGTGATACCGACGTGTCTGTAGAGTGTGCCTATAGAGGGCGCATGTTCCAAAACTCAAGAAATTTATTTAACGACCGACACGACGGCGCCGCAGTGCAATGATAATACCACGGGGTGTATATACACATGCGTGTACATGTTTTATTTGATAATAAAGAATAATAAAGATAATTAAAATTATTGTTGTAGTATTAATAGGTATTTAAGGATGTCATTACCCTAGTGGAAATGGATTTTGTGCCAAAGTGTGCCAAAGTGTGCCATAGTGTGCCATAGTGTGCCAAAGTGGTCAAATTCGGACAAATGAAACAGTATGGCACACTATAGCACACTAAGGCACACTTTGGCACAGTTTGGCACACTTTGGCACAGTTTGGCACACTTTGGCACACTTTAACCTACATAGATTTTTTTAGAAACAAACTTCTTATTTTTCACACAGTATAACACACTTTGACCTTTGGCACACATCGATTTTACAGAAAATTTTTTTTTTTTGCACACTGTAGCACAGTTTGGAATAGATTGGCAGACTTTGGCACAGAACTTTTATGTTTATGACAAGTAACTGATATGAGTCCTCGTAAAAGTCGTAAACATTATATGTATTATTATATATATAAATTTTTCATAAAAATTAACGATTGATTTTAAGTTTGTAAGACTTAAGAATATTTTGATCAATGAAAAACCTATATGAGGTGCTTCTTATAAGAAAGAAATATAACTATATTATATCGCATAAGATATTAGCTCAGGCGGTTACACGATAGACTGGCACCCTGGTGACCCGGGTTCGATCCTACCTCCCGGCCCTTTTTTTTTAATTTTCAATAAATCCTTTAGTGTGACACACTGTGCTATACTGTGCCATAGTGTGCCACAAAATTATTAATTTATAAATGGGTGTACACTCGCTGTGCTATTGTGTGCCATGGTATGCCATACTGTTTCACTTGTCCGAATTTGACCACTTTAGCATACTTTGGCACGCTTCGGCACACTTTATCACACTTTGGCACACTTGGGCACACTTGGGCACACTTTGGCATAACTAATTATTTCCACTAGGGTACAGTTGTACAAAGGAAAGCGGTTCAAAAGTGACTCCGAAATTAATAATTAAAAAAAAAAATATCAAGATGAAAAGAAGCAATATTTTGTGGTTAAAAAATCGTATCCCTTACAATCAACGAAATTAAATAAAAAGGCGTTAAACAAGCATTAAGCTATTATCAAATTCATTATGAATGTAAATACGGTTCCAAGCGAGCATCTACTTCTTCTGGAGAACGAACTGCCAGGTATAAATACATATGCAAGTTCATTTTCTAATATAATTTATTATGTTTAGCATTTATTATAAAAAATGATTGATAATAGAAGCATCTTTTTTTGTATGTACATGAATAATGTGCGACGTGTAGAGTAGCTACACGTCGTACACGAGAAATCGCGTCATATTTCGGCCCGAGGAGTTGGCAACAGTGCGAATACTGTGCAATTCTCGGCGCCGTTAAATAAACAATTAGCAGCTCTGTTGCAGTGAACCGCACTGCAGCAGAGCATAACAACAAATAACGCGGAAGCACGACACTGAACCATGAACACACGAGAGCTGCGGAGCTCCTAACCTCTCCTGTCAGCGGACAGGAGAGACGTCGACTCTGCACTGGCCACGCAGCAGACGACGCCGTCGCGCCGCGCCGAGGTGAGTCAGCTGGACCTCGCGGGCGCTGCTGTACCGGTACAGCCAGGAGAATCGCGGAACACCGACACCAGGAGTCGCACACACACACGTAGAGAGCGAGGCCTGGAGCACGCGCGGACGAAAACGAGGCGCGAATGATGCGCGCGCACCGGAGTCGCGCATCAGCTGCCGTACGGCCGCAGCGGGAGAGAGAGAGATAGCGAGAGCCGCTCGAGGAGAGCACGAGACTCCGCGCCGCGGAGAGGGAGACGCGCGCAGGAGAGAGAGAGAGCTCGGCGAGAGCGAAGCTGGCTAGTGCCGCTAGTGGGGGACTCGCGCGTACACCACTAGCCACACCGCTGATAGCGACATGTCGCCGCGCGCGAGGCCGTCCCGTGCACCGCGCGACGCCCAGTAACAATGGGATCGCGACCGGCCGCGCTCACGTAATTGGCGCGCTCGTCGCGTGCTTGATGCACAAAGTGCTCGCGTCGCGGAAGTCGTTATAGAGGGCGCAACGAGTCGTCCTTTTCCGGGACGCGCTGAGCATCGCGTCGTGAGGAGACTTCCTCCTCGTTCACTTTGTTAGTTTGTTTGCTGCTCTCAACCGCGTCGGACGCCTCTCTTGTTAAAATTAGCTGCAGTGCCGTACGTTTAAATCGCGAGCGAGTTGTAATCAGAGTCCTACGTGAGAGTCGAGTATTGGTTTTTACTTTTGGTTTCGACCGTAATTCGTACGTGCTCAAGGAGATATTGAGAGTAAGTCCTCGCGCCGACAGATTTGGTTATGCTAAATGTTCTAACCAGTTATTAGCGACGCCGTTGAGGTCAATGAGAACTCCGGCTTTTCACTGATTAACAAAACCGCGGTTGTTGCATGGTTGGCGCTACCCTTGAGGCAAAGTCTCGGGTTTTTCGAATGGTACGTGGCAGCAGAGCAGACGGCGGTTGCGACTATAATTTCGCGAATATTTCAGGAGTTGATCTACATGAGCAGGCCCACAGCAGAGCAGTATTCGTGGAGGTGAATTCCGCTAACGGTATGGGATCGCCATCTTGGTGACACCGCGTCCTTCCGCGTGGATAAGCGTGGATGCGCTGCTAAAGTTACGTTAAATACGGAGATTCGCGATTAACTTGAAAGCACATTAGTATAATTAATTGCGCCTTGATTTTCGAACGAGAGTAGACCGTGGTCAATTACATATTATTAGAATAACCGAGTCATAGTGTTTGGAACAGAAATTATTATGGCTGACGCGAGCATATTTAAATAATACTTCGTATTTTAATATTAATTCTAATAATCATTTAATAATCTAACGAGTAGCGAGTATCGATTGGAAAATAGCGATCGAAGCGAGATTGTAGTCGAGCCAGTCTTGACGGAAGTTCGTACAATATAATTTACTTATTTCAGCATTACAATTGATTGTGTTTTTACTGACTACACCCTCTGCCACGCCAGGCTAATTCCTGCCCTTAGACCTATCGTGTGTCCCCCTCTAGATGTAAGAGTCCTAGCGAGTATATAGACCGAAGTATTATTGAGATTCAGACGATTGCGAAGCTTCGGGATTAGCTTCAAAAAGCGCAACGTCACAAATGATAAAATTATATTAATAAAGTGGCCGCATAAAATAAAATAAAATAGATATTTTAAGATTATATAGGACTTTATTTTGCTATTTTGCATAATTATTATCTGTCAACAAGAAAAACTTAATAGAAATATATATTTTAAATTGAACTTTACTTTAGTATCATAATGGGACCCTCTAATGTTTCAATAATTTCAAAGGGATTGACAGTCTAGATCCTCTGTTGTCTTGATTCGAAACAGTCTATTAAGAGGTATCTTTACTTTATTCATCAGTCTTTATTTTCTTTATCGCATTTGCAAAATTTCATCATTGTATTTATTTTGTCTTGATCTCAAACTCAAAGTTAAATTTACTTTTAAAGTTTATTTTTTTCCATAACCCAACATTCCTTGATTGTTTTTTCCAATATTTATATATTTATAAGCTTGGAATCTTTTATCAAAGTTAAACATTAAGCTTATCTTATTAAGACCTTTATTATGCAATACTTTAATTTTTCTCATTATTCCATTCTTGAAATATAAAACGAAACAAATATTTTAAGATATCTATCTATATACCTATAGAATTTTACATCTTTTTGTTTTTCTTATATTGGTTATTGGAAGTCAATAAACTCCTAATAAAGATATAGATGTAGATTTTTAATTTACCTCTACTTTCTTGGTATGTTACTTTTATACAGTTATTACTAAATATTACAAATTGTTTATTTACAGAACTTTCAAACGATGTTGTCAAGCTTTCATAAAAATACACATTTCCGCTAATAAGAAATTTTACATAGTTACTGACTTTAATGAAAATCATACAAATCATGAAGGGCTTGAGGTATTTTATTTCTTTTAATTTATTAATATTATTTCAAAAACAAACACTTGTAGAATCTAACACAGTTTCATACTCCCCTAGTGGAAATAATTAGTTGTGCCATAGTGTGCCCAAGTGTGCCCAAGTGTGCCAAAGTGTGCCAAAGTGTGCCAAAGTGTGCCCAAGTATGCCGAAGTGTGCCAAAGTATGCTAAAGTGGTCAAATTCGGACAAGTGAAACAGTATGGGATACTATGGCACACTATGGCACACTTTGGCACACTTTGACACACTTTGGCACACTTTGGCATACGATGGCACAGTATCGCACAGTGTGTCACACTAAAGGATTTATTGAAGATTAAAAAAAGAGCCGGGAGGTAGGATCGAACGCGGGTCACCAGCGTGCCAGTCTATCGTGTAACCGCCTGAGCTAATATCTTATGCGTTATTACAGTTATATTTCTTTCTTATAAGGAGCACCTCATATAGGTTTTACATTGATTAATGTAATTTTATATATATATATATAATAATACATATAATGTTTACGACTTATACGAGGACTCATATCAGTTACTCGTCATAAACATAAAAGTTCTGTGCCAAAGTCTGCCAATCTATTCTAAACTGTGCTACAGTGTGCAAAAAAAAAAAATTTCTGTAAAATCGATGTGTGCCAAAGGCCAAAGTGTGTTATACTGTGTGAAAAATAAGAAGTTTGTTTCTAAAAAAATCTATGTAGGTTAAAGTGTGCCAAAGTGTGCCATAGTGTGCCCAAGGGTGCCAAACTGTGCCAAAGTGTGCCATAGTGTGCCATACTGTTTCATTTGTCCAATCCATCCATTTCCCCTAGGGTCTGTTCAATTTTCATAAAAATCAAATTCATTTCAGGACTTCTATGAACATTTGCCAGAGAATAGAAGATTGAATTCAGATGAGAAAAGACAGGTTTTGCATTACCTGTCTCTTGGTTGCAAACCAGCAAGGCTACAGTTGGAACTTCAAAACACAACCAATAAACCTGTTAGAGCGAAGGATTTGGTGAATGCAGTAGCTGCCTCAAAGAACAAGAAAGATGATGTAATTGCAACAGCTGTGCAAGTTCTGCAAGATGATTACAGTAAACATTTTGCTTTTTATTATTATTATTAATGTACTATTGTTATGTTATCTTTGTTTCTCACTGCAATACCTTAATTTTCTTAATTATTCCTAGTAGTTGTCAAGGAAAAATAGTTCACGTTTTTATTAATTACTTTATTTTTATTATTTTACAGAGGTTAATGTTCAAGTTCTCCATGAACATGGAGAATTTCAAGGATTATATTTTGTAACGCCCGAAATGCAAGAAACATGCTGAAATTCTCGGAAATTGGCTTTATTGATGGGACGTATAAGTTGTTTAAGCACGGATATACGTTAATGCTACTGGTTATTGAAGATAACAATGGACGTAGCAAAATTGTTGGAGTTGGAATTCTTGCTAATGAAACGCGCCCCGTTCTAAAATAGTTTTTGGAATGCTTTAAGAATGATAACCTATCGGCTTGTACTGCCATGAAGGGAATAATGAGTGATAAAGACATGACAGAGCGTCCTGTATTAAAAGAAGTCTTTCCTCATGTTTCACTATTCATTTGTCAATTTCATACGCTGAAGACATTCAGCAGGGAAATTGCCCTAAATAAATTAGGTATAACAACCATGAAGGAAAGACAAAATCTTTTAGTTATTATTGATAAAATGGTCAAATGTGGCAGTAACAAAGAATATGATAGCTTGTATGAGAAATTGAAGAAAGAAGCTTCTACGGACGTAATGAATTATTTTAATAGTAACTGGCATAATATCAAGAACGAATGGACCAAGTATAATATATTCAAATCAAATTTTGGAAATTTAACAAATAATAGGTTAGAATCCATTAACCACAAAATAAAAGGATTTTTATCTAAGTATAACTCATTAGTTGTATTCATCAAAGATTTCTTCAAGTGGAACCTGCATAGAAATATCGAAATGCGCTATAAAGATATACAAAACATTCTAAAAGAAGAGGTTGAGTCATTACAAGACTCTAATCATGACGTAGAAAAATTAAAGTACAAAAATGTATTGTCTGAGTACGCTTATAAAAAGTTAATGGAACAGTTAGAATTATTTCAATACATCACATTAAGATCAATAGATGTAGAATCAAGAAATTGTACTTTTATGAGTAATAACGAAATTTTTTACGTAAATCCATGTTATTGTCAATGTTTATACAGATGGAGCATGATGCTTCCCTGTGGACACATTTTTGCTGTTCGCAGTTACTTTAAAATGCCATTGTTTGACACAAGTTTATTTAATGACCGATGGATGAAAGATACTAATCTATGTATGAGAGAAAAAGTAGTATCTTCAATGCCTAATAATAATAGTAATGTGAACAAATCTTTAGATACTGGATGTATTCATGCTATTCGAACTCCAAGAAAAATGACTATTGGAGACAAAAGAAGAAAGATGAAGATTCTAATGGATCAATTACTGAGTATTGCATCTGAACAAACAGATGTTAAATTTAACATAAAGTACAATACGATAAGTGAACTTCTTAATTTATGGAAACAAAACAAAGATGTCAATTTTCAAAAGTATGCTGAAATTGCAGAAGAAATTCAAGTTGCCGAGTGTAGCAAATCAATTCAAAATATGTCACTGGAAGATCCAGTAACTAATATAAATCAAATCAACTCCAATAGCAGCAAAAAGAATTGGTCGAGTTAGTAAAGCTTCATCTTGCACTGTGAATATTAGTAAAAAGTCAAGATCTAAAAGTAAACAAAAATAGAATTAGAATAAACTTAACACATGATCAATTTGGAAGGAATTAAATTTTAATTATATAAGGTTGGTTTTAATTTTACTATTTTTAAATTTTGAATAAAAATGATTTGTAAGATTCATTTCATTTCAAATCTTGAAGCAAGAATGGGCGAAAACACCGTGCAATCTCAAAAAATGGAGAGCTCTTGAATCAGCTCAAAGTGAGTATGAGGGTTATTTGATTAGGGGTTGTATAAAGAGGAAAGTGTGATCAACGCTAAGCTAACCTCATTTTATTTCTGTCAAAACTGTATTGTCATGCTTATCTTTTTTCTTTAATATTTCAAAGAATTTGTTTATTAATTTCAGTACTTATGGACATTTGAGATTTTATTATTTTATCAATTTCCTTTATACAGCATAAATCATATAATGAATGACTTGTATAAAAACATCCAAAAGTATCGCTTTAAAACAACTTTTCAAATTGTTCTGTTTGAAGTGGCCTATGCTTATTTATTGGCACTATCTGATCAGAAGCAGCATAAAAGCATTTCCCTAAATGAGTATTAAAACCTTGATTATATTTTTTCAGATTACTCTTACAAGTTTAACGTTTTTACCAACAAAGGACACTGCCTCTGAAAAAGAGTTGTTGATAGCTCGTAAGTTAAATACACTTGTTTGAAAGGTAAAAGTCTATTTAATTATTATATTATAATTATTGATAAATTTTTAAGGCGATGTTCTTGAGATTGGAGCACAATGGAGCATAGCTAGTGAAGATATCCCTTCATTCGAGCGTTACATGGCACAACTCAAAAGCTACTACTTACATGTGTTGTGTGATTACATGTCTAGTCTACCAGAATCTGCATACAAATAGCAGCTATTAGGGCTGAATCTTCTGTTCTTATTGTCACAAAACAGAGTAGCAGAGTTTCACACTGAATTGGAGCTCCTACCGGTAGACTGTATTCAGTCTAACATCTATATCAGACATCAGATTGAATTTTTTGATTTTTGGGCTTAGGGATAAAAAAAGTACAAAAGAAAGCTGAGAATTTGAGGTTTAGCAAGAGAGCTTCAAGACTACTTTGAAGCTAAATGTTTGAGGTTCATCAAAATCGCAATCAAGAAGTGATGGTACTCATGTGGCATCTGCTCAAAAGAGTTCAGTGATGATGATTGCATAGAATGCGACAAATGTCTATTGTGGTTCCATTTTAAGTGTGCCAGAATCAAGCTAACAAAAAAAAACAAGACGAATCAACCACATGGTTCTGTTATGCTTGTACCAAAAAGTTTGAATGAGCTGACTGACTATGTATTATATTTTCATTTCTAAGTTTTAAATTAAATATTAAAAAGATCTCAAATAATTGGTTTTAACTTTTATTACTGTGCCATCATCCCTATAAATAAACCTGTTATTTTATTATTAATTACCATCTCTATATAACTAAAACTATTAAGTATTACAGTTCACTATCCTTATAACTTATAACTGCATTTCTCGCTTCCAACACAGGTATGTATATGTTATATTACATATTTTTAGTGGGAAAACTTACCTTGAAGTAACATTAAATAAAATATGAATTTTTGCCCGTCAGAACCTTTTCATCCATCAACTATACACTCACGTCAATCACATAATCACATAAGTTACCTGGACTTACATGGATTCAATGCTGTTTATGCGTAGATGCAATAAAGATACGTGGATGCAATAGTTACGTGGATGCAACAAATTACGTGGATTTACATGGACCCAATATAGTTACGTGGATTAACGTGGATGCAACAAATTACGCGAATTTACGGGGATTCAATAGTTACGTGGATTTACGTGGACCGAAGCTTTACGTGAATTTAAAATGTCTTAAATCCACGTCGAAAAATTTACGTGTCTCGACTTTACTTCGGAAAATTACGGATCTCGAAGTTTTTCATGAAAAAAATGGGTTGCGAAGTCAAATATTAGATCCACGTAATTACGTTATGTGGATTAACGGTGCGAATAGACACAGCGTATTTTTAATGGTTTTGAGTCACTCTTTCACCAATATGAAACGAATTATTGAATTTGATTGATACCTTAATGGTATTTAGTTGACAACAGTACTGCTATAGAACACTGATTTTTTGGTTCATGTAACTACCAGAAAACGCAGTTTTTTTGGTTCATGCAACTTTTTAAATACTAGCTAAATTCAAGCACGCTTTGCGCGCACATTTTTAATGCACGTGGTTTGTTTATTGTCATGTCTTAAAAGTACTCAAAACGCTAACATATATTTCACAATGTTCACATTTGTATTTGATTGATGTTTTTTCTCAAGAAGATAAGTAGTATTTTCTAAAACAAAGCAGTAGGTTGTAACGCAATCTAATTTTTGAGGTTAGAATATATAAATATGATACAAAATAAGCTAGAATGATTATAAACGAAAGTCATATTATTAAGTATGGTCGTAAAAAGAATCAACTGAATAAAAGACCCAAAATCAAGATATTAAACTTGAACGATACTAAAACATTTCAAATTTTGACGCCATTCAACCAAATGTCTAGCCATAACCAATCAAACTGAGTTTTAAAAGGCTTCACAACATCCGGTCATCTCTTTTTTAAGAGAGGAAAATGTGCAAAAAATGGCCCTTGTTATACTTATGACAGATGATTAAAAAAAGTAAAATCTGTCATAAAATTTATCAAAATATGTGCATATTATAAGTGAAAAATATGAGGAAATTTAATCCATCCTCAAAACACGGAAATTTTAAGGTTTAATATGAGAAAAAAGTATAAATAAAAAAAAGTAGCAGACGAATATAATACTGTTAACTAGGTTTAAAAAATCAAATCTTGTTAATTATTTTAATTTTAGTATTAGTTTGTAAGTTTTAATTTTAAGTTTTGTAAACCGGCTCTATGTACAGGTAAACTAGTTTTACCTCTATAGGATATGCTACTGTTATCTATAGCTATATACATAAACATGTAGCATTATTGTACTGGTTAAATAAGTAAATAAATAAATAAATCTGTCATACAACAGGTTCAAAGCACGTTGAAGAACGTAAAAAGTTGCCGGATAACAAAATTTGTAATGACCATCGCTCACCGGTAGAGGGCAAGTAGATTGAGTAAATGTATTTAAGAATAGAAATATGGAATCTTGATGTTTAAAGAATCTCTGCAAATTTAATATTTTGCATATTCATATCTACAAACGAAATAATACAATTGCACCTAAAACCAGAGTTACAGAGGGAAGGAAGAAATTATAAAATTGTACACATAAAACCAGGGTTGGAGGGGGAGGGAAGAAATTATAAAGTTGTATATAAAACCAGGGTTGGAGGAGGACGAAAGGAATTATAATATTGTACATTTGACCAGGGTTAGAAGCGGAGGGAATGAATAATGAAATTGTACATAAAACCAGGGTTAGACAGGGGAAGGATTAATTAAATTGTACATAAAACCAGGGTTAGACGGGGGAAGGATTAATTAAATTGCACCTAAAAAATTGTACATAAAACCAGGGTTAGAGGGAGGAGGAAGAAGTTACAAAATTTTATGTACATAAAACCAGAGTTGGAGGGGTAAAAAGAAATTATAAAATTGTAAGTAAAACCAGGGTTAGAGGGGGAAGAAAAAAATTCATCAACGTGCTCGCAACTCGCCGAGACCCGAGTGGCGAGCTTTGAAATTTCTAGGATTAGAAGCTAAGATAATTTTATAAGAACGCGGTAGGGAACAGATTCAAATACAATCAACCATAGTTCATATAGCATACATAGAATCTTATATTCGTACAACGTTCTGGCGTAACTTTAATGGCTCCGAATAAGAATTCAAGACCAGAGCACAATAATGTTAAGTATGTTCAAAGAATCATTCTGCTAAAAGAAATTGTCGATTGGACTCAAGTTTTTTATTAAGTTCTTAAATACGATTGAGTGTTTACGCAATCTCAGCACGACTAACCTTAAAACAAAGTAGTTCCTTAATTTTACCAATTAATTAACTTTTTATTATTTTATTTTCCATCAATATAAACAGTAGAACACCATTTTATTAAGTTTAATAAATCATTCTAATGAAACAAAACGTTCATTAAAATTTTAGTTTTTATTTGGTATTTGAAATACGAAATACCTCGTGGTGGATTTGGGAAGTTTTAGTTCCCATATCATCCGAATACGTTTACATGTCTTATCTCATTAACATTAAAAAAAAATGTTATTGGTGGTGTTGGTATAAAAAAGTCTCATATTTAATGGTAATGATAATGAATTCTGCATTAATATACATCTTCAATCAGTACTTTTCTACTATTTTTTTTTTCTTAGAAAAATAACAGTATAATGTTGCTTACTGTATTATTCACAAATATTTAAGATTAATATTAACTAATGAGCTAAATAAATGTAAAGCTTGCCCAACTGATATCAATATCATTTTAAAAATACTAGTTTCAAATTAATAAATAAATATACATGTAAACATTCAAAATTATAGATGACAAACTATAATTTATAGAGTATTAGAAAATTAATTTGTTTGTTCATATATATTGACATATTTAAATACAGGTTTATAATTTTTTGAGATCAAAAATATTACGCAATAAATTGCACATACTTTTCCTGGCTCCCCTCCTAGATCATGCTCATCTTTACGAATAGCACTTTTCATAAAATTCCTTTTTGGGGTAATATTTCTTGAAATTCTTTGTAAACAAAACATTTTCTTACAAAAATTTGAAACTTTGATGTATTTGTTATATTTTATTATATTATTATTCAACAATTCTGATGAGTATTCTAATAAGGAATGACTGCAATAGACTGACGTAATAAAGAAAGATATAGTCAGGGAGTAAGAGAGAAGGAGATCAAACTCCGTGTTGTAGAAATGGCTGTCTTTTTCCGGCAGAAAACGCCGCCGAATCCGCCGTGACCTAACGAGTAGCAACGCCGCCTGTCGGCAGCTGATTCTGTTCCTACGTGAACTCGTTATTTCCAAGTTCGAATCCACCTTACCGACATTTGTAATGTTTACGTAGATAATCATCAGCTGTCCAACTATAGACATCACTACCCGACTAGAATCAAACCTACGGGTAAGATCAGGACCGGATCAGGAGAGTTAGGGTACTGATCCGGGCCAAGCTAGGAATCGGGTCTGGGCCGTAGCACGGGTGTAATGATGCGCAAATCCAGCCCGAGAAAAAACAAATGTGAAGTATCCAAGAACGCCAACCAATACTCCAAGACAGCGCATCAATTCAGTTGCAAGATCGGCTCAAGGTGATCCAATCAGCTGGTAACGCCAAACAGGACTGCCAGATAGTAGAAATAGAGCTCCAGGATCATTCGCAGGTGGTTGAGCCAGCTAGAAACGCCAACCAGCACTTGCAGAAAGTTCAAATGTAATTCTAAGGTTGTCTCCTGGTGATGACATCAGCCAGAGATGCCAAGCAACACGATCAGATACCATAAATCCAGCTCCAGAGTCGTATTGAGGCTGTTGAAGTACCTAGAAACGCCAACCAGACCACCAGAGAGAGAGAGAGAGAGAGAGAGAGAGAGAGAGAGAGAGAGAGAGAGAGATTGAATCCAGTCCAGGGTGATCTTGGGAGGCATCGGAATTACAATTACTTTAAAAAACAGATCACTGATTATACTGCACATAACACAATAGATATCACAATAGATATAAACATAATGGACACAGGAAATAGAACAAAGTAAAACCAGCCGTAGATCTTAAGCGATATTGAATCTTCATCCAAGCAGCATCTTGCAAGAAGAATGTATCAGCACATCAATAGAATGAGCAGGAGCAGCATTCGCAGGAGTACTCCAATTCAAAAAACAAAGGATAACCTCCAAGCAAAAACTCAAGTTTCTTGTCTTCCTATACTGCAGCACTACTTCACGAACTGACACTCACACTGCTCACACATCGCATCGTCGGTGCCATTCCGGGTGCATCACTTTTGAATACCTTTTGCACTGTCTTACAAAGCAACAACCGCGAGCAGCTGATCCGCGAGCGGGAGCGCGGTGAGCAGATGTTGCTTGTAAACACGCCCCTATAGCACCCGATAATTTGGCAACATTGCCTCAACATTGCATTGCAAGACTGGCTAGATTCGGCAATATTGCTAGCGCGTAGAACAACATTGCTGCAACCATTAGGCAATGTTATCGCGCACCAAAATGTCCGCTTTTTCATTGCGAGGCTGGTTATCTCCCACAGAGATCCCAATATTTTGGGAACATTGCCTAAAGATTGCCCTACCAGATTGTGCAATATTGCATGAAGCCTTATTAATATTCCTGCCACTATTTACTCGCGATGCAAGGCGGCAAGCCACATAGCGGCCGAAGGCCGCGTTGTGACGCGCTAGTTCTGCTGTCACGACCTCGATCCCAATCAACAGCATTGTTTATAACAGTTCCAATCAGTCCCAGTAAATCAGCATTTGTTACTGTTTGTCCTTTCTTAATATATGTATTCTGCATCGCATCTGAAAAATATTAGGCTTATTATTATAAGAATATTTTTGGACAAATACATGAGTCATGTTTTTTTCCTTTCTTACCAAACAAACAGTCGTAACTTAGAATCTTTGAAAATGTTCTTGCCTTTACTTTTTTTTTTAGCTGTAAATTTTCTAACAAGATCTTTCGAAAAGAAAGTTTTAAAAATAGGTGTTATAACTTTGGCAGCTACATTTTTCTCTTCAGTATTGATATTGCAGCCAAAATAAGTTTTCCAAAATCAATAAAAATAAATTAAATTCCAACTTTTTAGCATTCATTGTCATGAGAGCATTAATAATACTAATATACACTATACTCACTATAAGCTAATGTAATTATCGTGCACAATTTTTGGATCAAAATTGCAGAACTCTTCAGAAGTTTCCATAGGAAGGGTAACATCATAAATTTCTTTTAGCTTCTCCAATGATAGAACATGTTCACTATCTCCGAATGGTCTTTGATCTTGCACTAGTGTTTTCAATTGAACCATCTCTATTTGCATGTTCCCAATTTTACTGTCTAAACTCACTCTATACTCTTTAGAATTTTTTTCAGCATCTGTAATAATAATATAATATAAAAGATAAATATATGATATGAGGTAAGAAAATGTATATGAATAAACAGTATTACTTGAAAATTGTTCCTTTAGGAAGTCAAATAACTGAGTTTTGAATGCTGAAACATTAATATTATTTAAAAAGTATATTGATAATAATTTAGAGAAATGTATATATTCAAAAGTTCTTACTCGCCAAATCTTCTTTGATATATCTATGTATATTGTGACGTTGCGCTTTTTAAGACCAAATCCCTTAGTCTCGCAAACGTCTAGATCTCAATACTGCTCTTATTTATCGACTCGCTAGGACTCTTACATCTAGAGGGGGACACACGATAGGTCTAAGGACAGGAATTAGCCTGGCGTGGCAGAGGGTGAAGTCAGTAAAAACACAATCAATTGTAATGCTGAAATAAATAATATTATATTGTACGATCTTCCGTCAAGACTCGCTCGACTACAATCTCGCTTCGACCGCTATCTTCCAGTCAATACTCGTTACTCGTTAGATTATTAAATGATAGAATAATAAATGATAGTAGAATTAATATTCAGTTACGAAGTCTTATTCAAAAATGCTCGCGTCAACAATAACAATTTCTGTTTCAAGCAATAGGACTCGTTTATTCTAATAATGTGTATTTAACCACGGTCTACTTCCGCTCGAAAATCGGGGCGCAATTAATTATACTACTCTGTTCTCAAGTTAATCGCGAATATCCGTATCTACTGTGATTTTAGAAGCGTATCCACGTTTCACATCAAAATGGCGGCGGCGTCGGTCGAAAGGACGCGGCGTCACCAAGATGGCGATCTCGTATCGTTAACGGAGTTCAGCCCTGCGAATACTGCTCTGCGGTGGGTCTGCTCATGTAGATCGATTTCTGAAATATTCGCGAAATTAAAGTCGCGATCGGCGTCTGCTCTGCTTCCACGTATCAGTCGAAAACCCGAGACTTTGCCTCAAGGGTAGCGCCAACCATGCAACAGCCGCGGCTTGTTAGTTATTGGAAAGCCGGAGTTCTCATTGACCTCAACGGCGTCGCTAGTAAATGGTTAGAACATTTAGCATAACCAAATCTGTTGGCGCAAGGACTTACTCTCAATATCTCCTTAAACACGTACGAAACACGGTTTAAACCAAAAAGAAAGAACAAGAACAACTCGTAGACTCTCACGCTAAACTACTAACTCCAACTCGCTCGCGAATTCAATATAGCGACACTGCAGTTAATTATTATAGAGAGACGTCCGACGCGGTTGAGAGCAGCAAACCAAGTGAACGAGAAGGAAGTCTCCTCGCGACGCGATGCTCAGCGCGTCCCGGAAAAGGACGACTCGTTGCGCCCTCTATAACGGCTTCCGCGACGCGAACACTTCGTGTATCAAGCACGCGACGAGCGCGCCAATTACGAAAACGCGAGCGCGGCCGGTCGCGATCTCATTGTTACTGGACGTCACGCGGTGCACGGGACGGCCTCGCGCGCGGCGACATGTCGCTATCAGCGGTGTGGCTAGTGGTGTACGCGCGAGTCCCCCACTAGCCAGCTCCGTTCTCTCCGAGCTCTCTCTCTCTCTCTCTCTCTCTCTCTCTCTCTCTCCTGCGCGCGCGTCTCCCTCTCCGCGGCGCGAAGTCTCGTACTCGTCTCGAGCGGCTCTCATCATCTCTCTCTCTCTCTCCCATTGTGGCCGCATGGCAGCTGATGCGCGGCTCCAGTGCGCGCGCGTCATTCACGCCTCGTGCTCGGTCGCGCGTGTTCCAGGTCTCGCTGCTTACGTGTATGCGCGTCTCCTGGTGTCTGTGTTTCGCGGTTCTTCTAGCTGTACCGGTACAGCAGCGCCCGCGAGATCCAGCTGACTCGCCTCGGCGCGGCGCGACGGCGTCGTCTGCTGTGTAGCTAGTGTGGAGTCGACGTCTCTCCTGTCCGCTGACAGGAGAGGTTAAGAGCCCCGCGGCTCTCGTGTGTTGTTGATCCGGTGTCGTGCTTCCGCGTTGTTTGTTGTTATGCTCTGCTGCAGTGCGGTTCACTGCAGCAGAGCTGCTAATTGTTTATTTACGGCACCGAGAGTTGCACAGTATTCACACTGTTGCCAACTCCTCGGGCCGAACTATGACGCGATTTCTCGTATACGACGTGTAGAGTAGCTTGCCCGCATTGCCCCCTCCAACCCCGTAACTCTGGTTTATTAACCGCGCGCTAAAGGGATAGGAGACGCGAAAGGATGAACTAGGATTAATCGTAATTATTATCATTTTATTCGGCCGTAACCCGATTTATTAAATGGCGCAACATTCGCAGTGCCCATCGTGGTATGGTCGGCAGGACCTCCATGACCTCCAGCCAAGTCGCTCGGAGGTCATCCGTTAGCCGCTCCGCGGCGTCTTCGGGTTCTGCGGGGGTTGTGCAGGCCCTCTCCGGGCGGTTGGGCTGGTGTTGACGAGCGTACGCCAATTCCGAGCACCACCCCTCGGCCTCCAGGTCTACTATGCCCGAGGGGGGTCGGAGCGATGGAATGCTCGGCTCCGGAAATCGGCGTAGCCAGCGGCTGCCCTGGCGTTCCTCCACCCGGTGTTGGACCCGGCGCTCCACCCACAATGGAAGTTCCCGCGTCCGGGACATCTGAAATAGGGCAAAAATGTTTGAAACGACGCAACTTGACGCGATTTCGGCATGCAGACAACACGGACGCTACGGCGCGACTCCTCTTCTCTTACTAGCATGCACTAATTCACCAATGGATGGGTTACCTGCTGGTTTCCTACAGGCCTAAATAACCCCGTAGGAGCGCAATAGTCTCCGGCGGGGCGGCGGCGATGTGGCGCAGGGCGTTGGCCAGCGGTTCCAGCTCTGGTGTGACCAGAGGACTGGCGTCACGGGAAAACTCGGGTCCTCGTGGCCCACGGAGTGGAGACCCCATGGTTGGCCTTGGCGCTAGCAGGGCCTCCTCGTACGAGGGCGGTGGCGCATCGACGTCTGGCCGACGCTCGGGGTTGTCCCAGGTACCGATCGGGGGCGTCGAGGGGCGACGAGGCCGAACGTTGGAGGTCCCCATCTGCTGCTCCAAGTACTGCTGGTGCGGCTCACGGCAATGGGGACAGTTGGCCAGGTCCGTGTCCCGCCGACCACAGTTGTGGCAGAAACGGGCTGCGGGTTCTGGACACGCCGTACGTCTGTGCCCCGGCCTCCAGCAGTTGAAACACGTCCTCGGTGGTGGATCGATGGTCGGGTCCGTGGCGATCGGGTTCAACTCCCCGAACATCACCCCGTTGAGACGCACGTCGTTCCTCCGACGGGAGCGACGCGATCTCGAGCGAGTTGGCGCGCTCGCAGTGCCCCGTTGGCTGCGCGGCACCGTGCCGTCGCCGTTACTTTCGCTCTCGCTCCACTCCCGCCTGGTTGCTTCCCGACGGGGGCTGTCAAGGGGGACCCGGGGCATCGGAGGAGGCTGATAGAAAGGTATTTCTACCTCCTGTAAAAGATCCTGATAAAAACCCGGGCTTCTGTCGCTATTTAGGCGCTACTCGAGCCAATACATACCTCGAAAGGCCCTCGCCTGATCGGTGGACCCGGAGGAGAGTCGTCCCGTCGGCGCGATGCGGAGCGAGGGGCCACTCCCGACTCCACGTCCTCCAACTCGATCTGCCGGAACGGATTGTACCGCCGGCGTTTCCCATTGGGGCCTCGCAGACGCGGAAGCTCGTCGCGAACCTCGACGCGATCGTTGGAGATCGTGATCTCCAACGTGCTCTCCTTGGCCTCGTCTGGCCCTTCTCCTACGAGGGCCTCCAGTTCCTCGACGGCGGCCTGGCTCTCGCCCAACGCGCTGTTCTCGTCGTCCAGGACGATGCCTTCCCGGCGGTAGGCCTCTCGTTCCTGCTGCGAGAGGGGTACCGGTCCGGGAGTCCCTTCCAGCGTCTTGCGCGGGATCTTCAGGGTCGAGACCTGGGTGGCCCACATCTCCGTGGACGCCGAGTCGGCACGGGCAGGACTGCGGCGGGCCCACCCCACTGAAAAAAATCACGTGATAATCACGTGATAATCACACGATAATCGCGTGATATTTTCAACCGTTTTATCACGCGATTATCACGTGATAATCACGTGATTATCGCGAGATTTAAAAAAAAAATCTGAAATGTTATTAAATATACTAAATACGATATCTATAATTTAGAAAAGTAGACAATTCCCAATAAATACGGGTTAAATTGAAAAAAAAAAATTTGTAAATGTCTCCGACCGAGGTTTGAACCTTTTTTTTTAAAGAAGTTTATTTGCAAAATAGATACTTGTTATTATACAATGGTAAGCGCAAATAACAACACTAAAAAAAGCCAGACGGAGGATAAACGAAAGTAAATACATGGCGCGAGCGCACTCGCATTTAAACAGTGTAACTTAAAATTAGCATAGTTGAGGGCGTATGGTGTAGTTCGTAGACATTGACTGATTTGTCGCGAAGGTCTGTAAGTATTGTGAGTAGTGGAAGCGGGAAAATGAGGAACAAAAACCCGATGAACAATTTGAAGTAATGAAGGAGGCGATCGAAGAATTTTTAATCTATAGTAAAGCGGTAATACAGTTAACATGAAGGTTTACATAATAATATAGGTGAGAGAATGCAGTTGCCAAATTATATAATTAGTTGGAGCTTTGAAGATAACGATACAGTTGAGGGCCTTTCTTAGGCTATTAATTTACTTCCTTTTATTTTGCTTTCGAATTTCGTCTTTGGTTTTTCCGTCGTCGGCTAACCACCAGTATCTATGATTAAATTTATAAATATCGCAGAAATCTCGATTTGGGATGTCTTGGGAATATTTGAGTACCGGTGGGTTATCGGGTAAACTGTAATGGATTATTTTATTGGATTGATGGCGGGAGGCATGGTAAATGATTGGGACGTTGTTGATATTGTGGGTAAGGCCGCGGTTGTCGAAAAAGATGAACAACTGAGGAGTGACGTACTCTGAGTATCCGCTTGAGATGAATGAATTTTCCGTTGTATTAGCGTGGGATTGGAGGTAGGAATTGTTTACCTTGGCTAAGTTAGCGTAGTAGTCGTGTGTTAGTTTAACGATGCGATTGTCGATACGTGGTACATTAGCGAGATCGTAGATATTTTTGTTGCTGACAAAAAATTTGTTTTCGCTTTCGCGATATACATGAAGTGCGGCGCGCAGACAGTATCTTTCAAATTTGTGAATCTAGAAGAGTACCACGAAATATTCGAAATAAGAAAACAAGTGGGTGTGATTTACAGAAACATGCTTTGCGATGCAAGGCACGCAAAACGCTCGCGCTTCGCGTTTTGCGCATAAGGCACGACCGCCGACGCTCGTGCTTCACGCTCGCCATGGGCCCCGACGCTCGCGCTTGCGTTGCACCCTGACGCTCGAACTTCGCGCTCGCTGACTAACCTTACTACTTAATCTAATTATAAGAGAAAAAATCAATGAAAAAGCATTGATTATTCATCTTTTTTTCGTATACAATTAAAAAATGTATTAGCCATAGATAGCTTCAAAGCTTTTATAAATATTTTAGTTTTTGACTTATGATTTTCAATATTGTTGATTTTCGAATAGACATTCATATAAATTTTAACATGTATTCTCTTATTGCAACGAAATAATTAAAAACCCTTTTTTATTCCGTAAGATTAGAAAAAATTATCTTTTTATAGTACTTGAAATTAAATTATACACACGAAATTTCATAAGGTGGCCAAATTCGGAACTATCCTATTGGTGGAACATACATTGATTTATATGTAAGCTGTTACTGTGACGTCACGCTTAACTAACCGAATTCCATCCCGTTCCTAAAGTTGTGAATTTTGTGCAACGATAGTTTATTACATAATTTGAACAGAAAAAGTATTAGTTTTATTATCAGCTAAGCAAAGCCGAACAGCTGTTTGTTGGCTCTGTCGAAGCGAGGCAGCGAGCTCGACCACTGCGCATACATTGTGCGCATCGATCTGGCGACCGGTTGGCGACATGCTCATGCAGCCGTCTGCCGTGTGTGTTTTGACGTTTTGAAGCTGCCTCCCGGCCTCCGGTAACCGTAATGTTTTGCTCTGTTTAACTTTTCGGCGATATAAGTGAGTGCGTAGTGAAAAAACGGAAACAACGACGCGATGCAGCAATATTATATGTAGTTTTAAAATCAGAACAGAAGTGCTGCTATGGTGCCTATACGTGTTTACAAGCAACATCTGCTCACCGCGATCCCGCTCGCGGATCAGCTGCTTGCGGTTGTTGCTTTGTAAGGCAGTGCAAAAGGTATTCAAAAGTGATGCACCCGGAATGGCACCGACGATGCAATATATGCGCAGTGTGAGTGTTAGTTCATGAAGGAGTGCGGCAGTATAGGAAGAAATGTAGCTCCAACAAGAAACTTGAGTTTTTGCTTGGAGGTTATCCTTTGTTTTGCTTCCTCCTCAAGAGGAAGCTTTGTAATAGTAAAATTTTCAGTTTTTGCTAATACTTTGGGACGCATTTGGAGGTGTTTGGAGTACGAATCATACGTTTTTAGAAAATGTCCCGTGCGGATGGCTGTGTGTTGTGTGTGTGTGTGTGTGTGTGTGTGTGTGTGTTAATCTACGTAATACGCCATAATTTTGGAACCATGCGACGGATCGTAATAAAATTTTGACATGCATATATTTTATAATTCTGAATTTAGGTCATTTTTTTGTTTTATGAGATTCTGACCATTTTATGCCATATTATAGCCATTTTCTATTTTTGAAAAAATATTTTTGCTTTTTTATAATGAATGATTTAATACAATATATTCAACAATAGTATCTAAAAGAACATAATTTTTGTCCTACTTTTTCCCGCAAGATTTTCTAGATTGACTGATCAGTTCATTTTTTATGATATAGGTAATTTTTTCGATAAACATAATATAACTCAAAAATAAATAGTTAAATGTTTTGAAAAAATTCATGACAATAAAAAACAACGATATCTACTAGTTGTAAAAATTTTAAGCAGTTTCGGCGACCAGTTTTTGAGATAAAAATAAAAAACTAAAAAAAATGGTTTTTTTATGTCGTACGATTACGGGAGTAAAAAGGTTTAAATTGAGTTGAAATTTTAGGAAAAGATTGATCTTTTGATCAATTCGGCTAGGTTCGTTTTGTAGCTTATGAAACCTTTTAGTTTAAAAGATATTAATATTCAAATTCTTCAACTCTCACCCTGTATACTCTGTGTGACTGAAAATTATTATTTTTGTTAAACCATATAAATTGGTAATTAAAGCTTAGTATATTTTGAGAGTTTTCATGGTTTTAATAATGTTGTGCGTGAATATAAGAAGTATGAGTGCTAATTTCGAAAAACTTGAAACTTTTATTGGGAGTTTAGTGAAAAAACCTATTATTATTATTTGCACGGAAACCTGGAACTTACAATATCCTCAATATTATCAATTACATGGCTATGAATGCTATTATAATGAAAGTAAAATTAACAAAGCGGATGGCGTTTTTATGTATATTCTGAGTAAAATATGTCATAACACCACAATAGAAGTGGTTGATAGATTGAGCGTTGTAAGTTCTAATATTAAATTTATGTCCGGAGAGTCAATAAAAATCTCTGCGATGTACAGGTGCCATGACTTACCGAAGTCTGAATTTGTAAATAGCTTACGAAATTTTTTGTCAGAGCACAGAAATATTAAAAATCACTGCATTTTTGGAGACTTTAATATTGATATATTAGATAAATATGTAGAAAACAAAGAAATAAGCGAAAAAACTATTATGCAGGAATACTTAAATAATTTTTTTGAACATGAATATATACCGAGCTTTAAAGGGATTACCCGTCCATCTATAAATCTAGATAAAGGCACGTGTATTGATAACTGTTTTGCCAAAACTAAAAATATCATACTAGAATCATTTAAATTAAATACACCTTTTAATGACCATTACCCGTTGTTCATAACCATGGAACAACTTAAACTTAAAAAAGTAAGTGAAAATGATATCGCATCCATGAATTATGGTAAATTAAAAAACTTAGCGAAAAGAATTGACTGGCAATTTTTGCTAACATTACAAGACTCCAACAATGCTTTAAACCAATTAATAAAAATGATCCATAGCTGTGTCGGCAGAGCCATGTGTAGTAAAAAATTAAGTAAAAAGAATAGCTCCATATCACCCAGGAATAACTGGATAACTAGTGCAATACTGGTGTCGTGTAATACAAAAGAAAATTTGTACAAAATATGGAAAAAAAACCCAACGAATTTAGTACTAAAAAATGAGTATAAAAATTATGAAAAAATTTTAAATAGAGTCATAAAAGATGCGAAATACAAATTCGAAAACAATGAGATAAAACGAAATATAGACAACCCAAGACAGCTATGGAACATTATAAATACTAAGCTAGGCAAAAAAATTCAGCAAAACAAGTCAATTGACCATCTAATTGTAAATAAGCAAAAAATTGAAGATAAGAGTACAATAGCTAACACAATGAATGAATATTTCTGTAAAGTAGGTATTGACCTAAGTAACAAAATTCCTAATCTGGATAATGAACAACTAAAACTCCCAGAAAGAAATAACAAATCAATTTTTATCTATCCAACAGATAGTCTTGAAATTCTAAACTGTATAGATACACTGAAAAGAAAAGCTGGAGGTGTTGATAATATAAATGCAAAAACGATAAAAACATTAGCACAATATATAGCAAAACCATTGGAACATATTTTTAACCTATGTGTTCAACAATCCAACTGGCCAGATGCCCTAAAGTGTGCAGATATAGCTCCTATACATAAGGCTGGGGATAGGTCTTGTATGTCAAATTACAGACCTATCTCCCTTATATCAAATATAGCAAAAATTTTTGAGAAAATCATGTACAATAGATTGTATAGCTTTCTAACTGAATGCGAAATAATTTCTGACAAACAATTTGGATTCGTAAAAAATAGAGGTACCACAGATGCCTTAAACTATATATCAAACATTATTTATAATAGTCTAGACAAAAGCATTCCTATTATCACCACTTTCCTAGATCTTGCAAAGGCTTTTGATACAGTAGACCACAAAATTTTGCTAGATAAACTTGAAAGATACGGAATCAGAGGTAGTGCACTGATTCTAATAACTAGCTATCTCTCAAATAGACAACAATGTGTTAAAATCCAAAACTGCAAAAGTGAATACAAAGTAATACCCATTGGTGTCCCACAAGGTACCATATTGGGGCCTTTATTTTTCATACTTTATGTGAATGATCTATTGAGAGATATGCAGAATGATGCTATTATGTCCTACGCTGATGACACTGTTATCATAGCTAGTGATAATACGTGGTCATCTGCTCAGGACAAGATGAATGAATATCTTGATAAGGTTGCAAGATGGTTAACCTTAAATAGATTATCTTTAAATGTTAGTAAAACAGTGTATATAACGTATGGCAGCTACTGTGATAGTGTTCCTGACACATTGCATATCAGCATAGGTGAGAATACAATAAAAAGAGTAGAAAGCCATAAATATCTGGGTTTAATTTTTGATTTTAATATGAAATGGGAGAAACATGCGTATTATATTGTCAATAAAACAAGATATTTAATCTTCATTTTTGCAAAAATTAAAAACACTATGGATAGCAAAACTTTAGTGATGATTTATAATGCATTTTTTCAAAGCTTAGTCAATTATGGCATAATAGCCTGGGGAGGAGCGTATGATAAATGTATAAATCTAATCCAAAGTATACAAAAGAAATTATTAAAGATTATAAACAAAAATAATTTTGTAACGCAAAAGAACCCACTTACTGTGAGGCAACTCTTCAAATTAGAGGCTGTTTCTTTTCATTATAATAATTTAAAAGAGACGTACTTGTCAAGCAAGAGCAATACTAGAAATAAGATAATACCACTCCCAAAAATTAACAAAACTATAAGTAAAAAAAATAGCAATTATGAGGCTATTAAGATATTTAACGATTTGACTAATGATCTCAAAACATTAACTTATAGCAAAGTCACAATTAAGGATAGACTAAAAAGGTTTATAAGGGAAAATTATAGTTCATAAAATGATAGGAAATTTCTCTTATCTAATGTTATGTTATGTAATATTTTTGCGTGGAAATTTATAGAAGTTTGTTCAAAACTAAAAATGTAGTTGAAATCATACTTAGTTTTAAGTTCTTTTAGTTTTTAGTTTTGTTTTTTTTTTTTTTCTTTTTATGTAACACCCCTATGTACAGGTAACTGTGTTTACCTCTATAGGATTCCTTATAGGAATATGTATGTGTTCAAATAAATAAATAAATATCCTTTTATAAAATGTCCGTGCAGATGGTTACGTCTGTGTGTGTGTGTGTGCGTGCGTGCGTGCGTGCATGCGTGTGTACGTATACTGTTATAATTCTGGAACTACGTGATCGATCGTAATAAGATTGGACGTGCATATCTTTTCTGATTTTGAATTCGAGTAAATTTTCTTTTAAGATTTAGACTATTTTATGACCATTTCATGGCCATTTTTCGATTTTTGAAAAAAATTTTGGCTTTTTTTATGATATGATTATACAATATACTCAACAATAGTGTACTAAAAGACTGCTACGCGTTTTTAAGAGAGCTCGGGCTTCAGTCCCGAGCGGATCCCCGGCGAGACCTCTCTCCAGAAGCTATGGAATACAGAAAACTATTACGAGGCTCTAAAAGGCGACTGCGGAAGTACTGAAATGAGCTTTTAAATTTTAATAGGCGATTATGGGAATATAGAAAACAACGTCAAGGGCTCTGAAAAGGTGGCTGTGGGTATTGTAGAAATCTATTGCAAAGGTCAAAAAGGCGACTGTGGGAATACAGAAAACGATTACGATGGTCTAAAATGCGACTGTGGGAGTGCTGAAATGAGCTTTAAAAATTTAAAAAGGCGATTATGGGATTATAGAAAACAACGTCAAGGGTCTGAATAGCGGCTGTGGGTATGTAGAAATCGTGAAAAATAATTAATCAAAAAAATGAAGCCACCCGCAATTTTGTAATTTGCAGTTGTTAATGTTATTAACGATTCCGCAATTACTGGTATTTTTTTTATTACGATATATGTAAGTTATTTTAGGAGTTCACGGAGCTCTATCCTTTTGATATCCACCTTAACCCCCACTCCCCCTGATACCCCTCCCCTACAAGTGTCTTCCTAACCTATCCTTTTAGTATCGAATAGTAGCGAATATTTAAATCAAAGAATGAATTGATTGTCCCATGTAATTATCTTCCACTAGCAGAATAGGAGGAAGCTAAGTGCCAATGACTTGGCAGCGGTTTTTTGATTTGGAGTACTCCTGCGAATGCTGCTCTTGCTCATTCTATTGATGTGCTGATACATTCTTCTTGCAAGATGCTGCTTGGATGAAGATTCACTATCGCTTAAGATCTACGACTGGTTTTCCTTTGTTCTATTTCCTGTGTTCATTATGTTTATATCTATTGTGATATCTATTGTGTTACTTGCAGTATAATCATCTCTCACTCTCTCTCTCTCTTTCTCTCTCTCTCTCTCTCTCTCTCTCTCTCTTTCTCTGGTGGTGCTGGTTGGCGTTTCTAGGTATTTCAACAGCCTCAATACGACTCTGGAGCTGGATTTATGGTGTTTGATCGTGTTGCTTGGCATCTCTGGCTGATGTCATCACCAGGAGAGAACCTTAGAATTACATTTGAACTTTCTACAAGTCCTGATTGGCGTTTCTAGCTGGCTCAACCACCTGCGAATGATCCTGGAGCTCTATTTCTACTATCCGGCAGTCCTGTTTGGCGTTGCCAGCTGATTGGATCACCTTGAGACGATCTTGCAACTGAATTAATGCTGTCTTGGAGTATTGGTTGGCGTTCTTGGATACTTCAACTATTTTAATACGAATCTGAATATGGATTTATACTATCTGACAAGGTAATTTTGGAAATATTAGAATAAACTTGAACTGTATGTTGAATTTATATTGTATCTTCAATAAGTTTTAACTTGAAACGCTTTGTGCTCTATGATAAGTTCAGTAAACAGATGTCTAATGGCTCGCGGATACCTTTTCAGTGTTCATGATGATAATCTTCTGTTTGTAAATGTGAATTATGTGACTGAGACATGTGGTTTGACGGTATTCATACTTAAAAGCTGCCTTGTTTCAAATTTTTATGCAGAGATCAGTGGTCTGAATCTCTCAATAATTATTTATGAGTTTGATTTTGTAATATTTTTCTGTATATCTAGATGTATAAAAACTTCTGCATTTGTTGGATTATGGTCTACTGTGTCTACCGGAGTCAACCTAAGAATACTGATGGTGTTGATAACTAAGCTATCAAAATCTTGGAGTTGGAACGTAACTTCATTCAAGGCTATGGCACTACTAGATTTCTACTATACGTATCTATAATCATGTATTTTAGAGTATGGTTTTTCTTTAATAGTTAATTAAATTATACAGTCATTGTTTTCTAGTTTTATTAACTAAATTCTATTTTTCTTGTAGGTGAAAAAAAAACAATTTAACATGGAAGGACTCAAGAGGATTTTCAAGAGGATTTTAAAGATAGTTAACAGAAGATTCAAGATTTTATCAAGATTTGATTTAGTAATAGGGTTTCATTTAGAAAATGTATTATAATAGCATAGTTTAGAGGGACATGTCAGGCTTCTCAGAGCAGGCTGAGATATCGAATCTGACACATTTTTCGCACTGGGTCAGATCGGGCATGTTGCAGCGAAGTTATTATTGAATTTATGTATCAAAAAATCGCTTCTAGGAATGTTGTATGTCAAAAAGTGTTAAAAAATATCTTTGCCACGGTAAACAGTTGTATTTTTAAATTTTTTACAAGTTTGCATTTAACATTTTTATGTAAAACGTAAATCCGAAAAGTTTTATGGCAAATAATTGGTTTTCTAGCTGTAAAAAATCGATTTTGGGCTGTTAACTCGAGTTCTAAGCATTTTTATGATTTTATGTAAATGGAAAAAAGTTGTATTTTTCAAAGATCTACAACTTTTCTGTTTAACTTTTTTTTGAAGCATTCTTAGAATTCAAGTTATAGCTAAAAAACCGTTTCAAGCGATTTTTGAAGGTGACCGCATTCTGCGTATATGTGCAGGATCAAGTCCAAAATAGGGCCGGCACCTTACTATCATGAGAGGAGTTCCCAAAAAAAATTTTAGCCTGATTGATTTGTTTCTCAGAGATAATTGCATCACAACAACATTTTTATTGAAAATTACATGTAATTACATGTAAAATCAAACAAATTGTGTCCGCATTTCAAAACAACGTAGAGGATCGGGAAAAAAAATAGTTTTTTTTAGTTCGTGCGAGAGGAGACTCCTCTTAAAATTTCAGCCCGATCGGTCGAAAATTGCGTGAGATATCGCATCTCACACATTTTTCGCGCACGAAACTATAAGGCACTTCCGTGCCGCGGTCGTGCCTAAAAAGCGCGAGTACCAAAAGAACGAGATTAGAAAAATAGAAACTAACAGTAAGAAAATAACCCGCGCGAGATGTACAAAGGAATTAACGCTATTAGCAAGGGTTTCCAGAGTAGATCGCAATTAATGAAAGATGAGGGCGGGAATCTCGTTACAAGCAAAAATGAACTGCTAAAGCTGTGGAAAGGATATTTTGATAAGTTACTAAACGTACATGAAAACTGCGAGGAAACGGGAGACGAACTCCACACTGCTGAACTCCATATGGAACGATTCTATACCAGCTGAACTACATAAATACGGGGTCACCGTGCTTACATTCAAAATTTTTGAACTAATATGTGCTATTTGGAAAAATGAAACGTTACCAGAAAACTGGAAAGAATCTATCATTATACCGATTTTCAATAAGGGAGATAAGACAGATTGCAATAACTACCGGGGAATCTCACTTTTAGCTACCTGCTACAAAGTTCTATCAAACGTAATACAGGCCAGACTCACGCCCTTCGCGGAAGATATAATAGGAGACTATCAGTGTGGATTCCGGCGTAACAGGTCGACGAGCGATCAAATGTTAACTATAAGACAGTTGTTAGAGAAAAAATGGGAACATTACGAAACAATACAACAGCTATTTATAGACTTTAAAAAAGCGTACGACTCTATCAAATGAAGCAAAATGTATCAAATACTTGTACTCCTCGAAGTACCAAAAAAACTCGTGAAATTAATTCAAATATGTCTGAACGGAAGCACGGGAAAGGTCCGAGTAGGCGGTAACGTATCCGAATCATTCATGATACGCGACAATTTGAAATAAGGTGACGGTCTGATCTCTACGGTACTCTTTAACTTAACGCTAAAATATGTTGTTAGAAAAATGCAGACTAGCGGGCTAGGTGCCACCCTTAACAGAAAAACACAAATTCTAGGGTATGCGGATGACTTGGACATACTAGGGGATAACGGTGCAGCGGTAGCGAGAAACGCGGAAATTCTCATAAATGCGGCTGAGGACACGGGGCTAAAGGTGAGCGAATCGAAAACGATATATATGATCATGGATAAATTGGGCATTTGCGAAGGTGAGGGTGATCTTAGAGTCGGAAATTATACTTTTGAAAAGGTTAGCGAATTCAGATATTTGGCACAACCATAAATGATCGAAACGAAATTAAAGCCGAGATTAATAAGAGACTTAATTCAGGTAATGCCTGCTTCTACGCCGTGAATAGATTACTAAAATCAAAACTGTTGTCTAGAAACGTAAAAGTAAGGATATATAGGACTATAATAATGCCGGTAATCCTGTACGGGTGCGAAACTTGAGCGCTTACTAAAGCGGAAGAAAACCGTTTTAGGGTATTCGAAAATAAGGTTCTGCGGAAAATATACAGACCAAAAAAAGATGAAGAAACCGGGGATTGGTGGAAACTGCATAATGACGAGCTACACAATTTATACGCGTCACCGAATATTTGATATTTGATATTTGATATTTATTGACCAGAAATAAAATACAGAAATAAAATATATACTCTGCATTCCTGCAAAGATAAACAAAGTTATCTGACCGCAGGCCTGGCATTTAGTTACAAACTAAATAAAGATATAAATATAAAAAAAACACTTAAAACTAAAACTTATGTTATATTAACGTATGACTAGTAGTGGTCTCCTCACTACTTTACACATTATATGTATACATAAATTATTTCATGATTAACAATTTTAACAAGAGATGCACATTTCAGATATCAACAGTTGGATTTTATCCATTCTTTAATTATCTCCTGTTGACTCGATTTGCTAATTTCTAGCACTTTTAGGTTATATTAATACTTTTATTTCTAGAAATACTAGATGAGTTGAGGTATTGCTCTTTGAGATCATTATAGTATATCTTTAGTGATTCCAGGGTAAACAATTGTTCTAGATTGAGTGGTTTATTATGCGTGACAAATTTATTCTTATTTATTATCTTAAGAATTTTTTTCTGTATTTTTTGTACTAAATCTCTATTATTCTTATAAGCTCCACCCCAAGCAATGATACCATAGCTCATAATACTATGAAAGAACGCATAATATGTTAACATCAAAGTCTCGATTGACATTGATTTCGCAATTTTATAAAAAATGTATACTAAATACTTAGTTTTCTTAACAATATATGCATATCTCATTTTAGTTTATAATCTATAACTATGCCCAGGTACTTGTAGTTCTCAACTCTAGTTAATTTTTTATCCTGTATTTTTACATCTATTTGGTTAGGAACACTGCCGACATAGCTACCGAAAGTCATACAAACCGACTTATCAACATTCAATGACAGCTTATTTACCGCAAGCCATTTGTGTATTTGTAACAAATAATTATTCATGTTATCTTGGGCTTTCTCCCAGCATTCTCCTGTAGCAATTATAGCAGTATCATCTGCATACGACAGAATAGCCTCCATAGGTATCTCCTGTAGCAAATCATTTATGTATAAGATAAACAACAGTGGACCAAGTACCGTACCTTGTGAAACCCCGGTGTTTATTAATAGGTTATCGCTCACACAACCATCAATTTTTACATTTTAATATCTGTTACTAAGGTAACTAGAGAGCAGTATCAAAGCTTGTCCCCTAATTCCCATGCAGTACAGTTTATCCAATAAGATACTATGGTCCACCGTATCAAAGGCCTTAGCCAGGTCAAGAAATGTGACTATGGTAGGAATACTCTTGTCGATATTGTTATATAATGAGTTCATTAAGTAGCTTAGTGCATTTTTGGTGCCCTTTTTTTTTAACAAAGCCAAATTGGTGATCAGAGATTATGCTAGTCACAAAATCATAAAGTATACTATGTATTATTTTCTCAAAAATTTTCGCTACGTTTGATATTAATGAAATAGGCCGATAGTTTGTGATTTTACTTTTTTCACCTGATTTGTAGACTGGGACAATTTCAGCCTTCTTCAGTGCGTTAGGCCATATACCTGTTTCAATGCTTAAATTTATAATGTAAGTGATTGCTTCAGCTATATAGTTACTAATTAATTTCAAGGTTTTGGAGTTGATATTGTAAACTCCACGACTTCTAATTTTTAATGCATTGATTACAGATATTACCTCTCTCGTGTTCTTTGGATTAATGAAAATTGTAATAGGGTTCATCGCTGGTAGTTTGAGTTCCACATTATCCGGTTTCTCAATTCGTATACTTAACTCTCGACCTATTTTACAGAAAAAACTGTTTATATTATTCGCAATTTCAGTTTTATTAGTTACTTTCCTACCACTAATTTTTACATGATTTATGGTTTCTCTGGATTTCTTGTTTCCAATTTTACTATTAATGACTTCCCATAGCTTTTTTGGATTATTAATATTGCTTTGAACCTGTTTTTGATTGTGTTTAATTTTAGTATCCTTAATAACTTTGTCTAGTATTTTAGCATATTTTTTGTACTGTAATTTAAGTTGATCATTATTTATATCCAGTTGCCATAAATCATACAAAAACTCTTTGGTTTCTCGTGATTTTATTATTGCACTTGTGATCCAGCTCTTTCTACCACCTTGTTTCTTTTTTCTTTTTTTAGCAGTTGTTAGGTCTATGCAATCTTTCATCTCATTTATTAGTACATCGGTCGCCAAGTTAGGATCCTGCATCGACAATATTCGTCTCCAGTTTTTATTTCTAGCAATGCTTATTAATTTTATATAATTTACCAAGTTTTCCGGTTGTTTTGCTTTTTCCTTGATCTTGTTTAACGCAATAAATATTGGGTAATTATCTGTTATTGAAAGTTTTATTTTGTATGTTGTTGTTATTAAATAGTTTGTTTTGATAAAAATATTGTCGATACAGGAACCCTTAGCGATACCAACTGGCGGCTTGGTAATACCAACAAAGCCAGGGATGTACCCTTTCTCAAAGAAATTACATAGGAATTCCTGACTGTAATTATCATATTCTAGTAAGTCAATATTGAAATCACCTATTACTAGGTGGTTTTTAACACTTTATTCGCAATTAAAAATTTATTTATCTCTAGAATAAATTCAGATTTTGGAATCCCATGTGACCTATAAACCGCTGACACCTCAAGATTACTTTGGTTACTTAGCTTAATACTCGTATTTACAATCTTAATCCTACCCGTTTCAATCACATCTGTGTTTTGGTCTAATATAACATTTACAAAGACTATGACGCCATCATTTTTGTTTATCGAACTATGGTTCTAATAACACTTATATTCATAGTCAGATCATTTTAATTCGTATATTTTATAATTAAACTGTTGAAAAGTTTCCGTGCAGACAACAATAGATGGTTTTATAGCCAAACTTTCAATTAGTATTTTTACTTTATCAAAATTAGCATTCATGCTTCTGACATTTATATGCATGATCGTATCATTTTTACTACTACTGATTTTATTAAAAATATCAACACTACTACATGTTTTTTCATTTTGAAAAGAATCATTTTGGATTATATCTAAGTAATCAAAAGTAGCCATTATAACCTATTTATTGTTATCTTTGACTTTCTTATCTTTGCGAGCCGCCGGTGGAGTAGTGTACTGGTCCAGTTGTTGCTTCTGTTTTTGGAGTGCTTGTTGGTTTCTTGTGACAACCCTCACAATCTGAGGTTTGTCTAGTTTCAGTTGCTGTGGAGTATTTTGTTTTTCATTCGGATTAATCTTGCTTGGTTCTTCTAGATCCTTGTTACCCTTGTTATCATCCGCCGGTACCTGCTGTTTTGTAGATTTCCTCCTATTGTACATCGAGTCTAGTGATGGTAATGAAGGGCTCATCGGATAGTCCGTTGAGTCAATGAACTTTCCAATTTTCTTTTTCAGAATAGAGCAAAGGTTAGTGTCATATGCAGTATGTTTTGTTTCAAGTTTTGTGGAATACTTGGCATTACTAAATGCACAGTTTGTACACTTAACGGTTTCACTTGTACACTCACTTGTATTATGACTTTCAGCACATTTCAAGCATACGGTTTCATTGTGGCACTTCTTTTCACTGTGTTCAAACCTGCCACACTTATTGCACGGTCCAATGTTTATCAAATCGTAGACTTTACAATTTTGATAGCCTACATACACTCTATTTCTATTGTCTCTTACATATTTATATACTTCAGCAGGCACTTCCATCAACACAGTGCACTGTTTACTGAATTTGCTGGTGTACATGTGCAGCACTTTACCTTTTCTTGTGAAGTCATTGAAATTTCTGGTGTTGATATCTTTTTCTATTTCTTCCAAATCCATATTAGTGTGGTTGTCTATACCTATAGTTTTTATCTTCGGATTATGAAGTTCATGCGTTTTTACATTGCACAGACCTTTCAATTTTTCTTTAAGTACACTTTCAGTTAGTGCGACACTATCTTCACTGGTACAACTAATAATAACTTCATCTTTCCTATTTATAAATATGTTCTTTGTTTGTATACACTTTTGTGCTGTTAAACAATCTATTACCGATTTACCTATTTCTTTAATATCAACTTCACTGTTTTCACTTTTCTGAACTGTGATTTTCGGTACTTTTTTATTCAGCAGAACAGAATGATTAAATCGCGTAGACTAAGATGGGCAGGGCACGTGGCAAGAATGCGAGAAGAACACACGGCGGCGCACTATGTTTTATTTTGACTTTGGCATGGACAAAATTAAGTAGCGCCTCTTAGAATAGAGATGAAAAACAAAAAAAAAGAATCGGAAAGCTTCAGAATAATAGATTAAGGGAAAATTAGTCGCGTTTCACCTGCACCCCATTTACACCCACAAAATTCATCCCTAATATAAGAAATTTGTAAAAAAATGTACATTTTCTGCTCTCTTGTTTGATAAAAAATTGTTTTTATAGACCCCGTGGGTGAATTTATATGTTTTTTGGGTCACTGAATCCGAATCCGGGGTCCCCTTGTCTCTATCACGACAGGGTCAAGGTCATTTCGAGGTCAAATTGACAAAAGTCCGTAAACAAATCTGAAAAACGCATGTGTACGTTTTTTTGGGTCGCTGAATTCGAATCCGGGGTCTGTTTGTCCCTATCACGTCAGGGAAATCAATAAATCAAGTTTTGTGGAATCGACATTCGGTGACCATTACGACCCATTAGCTTTGAAATGGTCACTTCAAGGTTATTTGAAGGTCATAATGAAAATTTTTTGCAAACAACTATTTTTTACACAAACTATAGCTTATTAGCAACTGTTCTTTCTAGTTTCAAAGTTTTTGCTTCCTCCTCAAGAGGAAGCTTTGTAATAGTAAAATTTTCAGTTTTGCTAATACTTCGTGGAAACGCATTTGGAGGTGTTTGAAGAAGTGAAGGATCTTTATTACGAAGCCTTGGAGCAATTAATCGACCAATTCGCGTCTTACGACACCAAAATAGTAGTGGGGGATTTCAACGCTAAAATAGGGAGAGAGGAAATGTTTAGGCACACTATAGGCAAGGAAAGTCTGCACGAAACCAGCAACGATAACGGTATTAGAGTCATAAATTTCGCGGCGGTAAAAGATCTTATAGTAAAGAGTACGTGCTTTAAGCACAAGGATATACACAAAGTAACGTGGACATCGCCGGACACGGAGCCACGAAAAATCAAATCGATCACTTTCTTATCGATAAGAGGCGCCACACGGATTGCGGCTCTAAGAACCTATAGGGGGGCGGATTGCGACTCGGATCATTTTCTAGTAGTGGCCAAATTAAGAGCCAAATTAGTAGCTGGGCAAAATAGTAAACGGGCGAACAAAGTAGAAACGTTCGATATTGAAAAGCTACGGAACGGGATAGAACGAATTAAGTATTAAGTAGAAATAAGAAATCGGTTTCAGGTACTCGAGGAAACGGATGCACCGACGGAGGTAGATGACGACCCGAACAGTCTTTGGGGGGATATCGAAAAAACGATAAAAGAGGCCGCGTATAAAGTGCTAGGTAGAAAGAAAAAGCCAAAGAGAAAACCATGGTTTGACGAAGAGTGCGAACTCTGGTTTGAAAGGCGCAAAAAGGCCAAATTAGACAGCGTACACAATGGGGGCGATAGGGCCGTAGAAGAGTACCACGAAATAAGAAGGCAAGTGGGGGCGATTTACAGGAACAAAAAACGCGAGTATCAAAAGAATCAGATTAGAAAAATAGAAACTAATAGTAAGGAAAATAACCCGCGCGAGATGCACAAAGGAAATAACGCTATTAGGAAGGGTTTCCAGAGTAGATCACAATTAATAAAAGATGAGGGCGGGAATCTCGTCACAAGCGAAGGTGAACTGTTAAAGCTGTGGAAGGGCTATTTTGATAAGCTGCTAAACGTACATGAAAACTGCGAGGAAACGGGAGACGAAATCCACACTGCTGAACTCTATACCAGCGGAACTACTTAAATATGGGGGCACTGCGCTGACATTGAAAATTTTTGAACTAGTACGCTCTATTTGGAAAAATGAAACAATGCCGGAAAACTGGAAAGAATCCATCATCATACCGATTTTTAAAAAGGGAGATAAGACAGACTGCAATAACTATCGGGGAATCTCACTTTTAGCTACCTGCTACAAAGTTCTGTCAAACGTAATACAGGCCAGACTCACACCCTTCGCGGAAGATATAATAGGAGATTATCAGTGTGGATTCCGGCGTAACAGGTCGACGAGCGATCAAATGTTTACTATAAGACAGCTGTTAGAGAAAAAATGGGAATATTGCGAAACAATACACCAGTTATTCATAGATTTTAAAAAAGCGTATGATTCTATCAAGCGAAGCAAAATGTATCAAATCCTTGTGCTCCTCCCCAAAAAACTTGTGAAATTAATACAAATATGTCTGAACGGAAGCACGGGAAGAGTACGAGTAGGCGGTAATGTATCTAAATCGTTCATGATACACGACGGTTTGAAACAAGGGGACGGGCTCTCCACGGTACTCTTTAACTTAACGCTAGAGTATGTTGTTAGACAAATGCAGACTAGCGGGCTGGGCGCAACACTCAACGGAAAAACGCAGATTCTAGGATATGCAGATGATTTGGACATAGTGGGGGATAATGGCGAAACGGTAGCGAGAAACGCGGAAATACTCATAAATGCGGCCGAGGAAACGGGGTTAGAGGTGAGCGAATCGAAAACGAAATATATGATTATGGATAAACTAGGCATTTGCGAAGAAGAGGGGGATCTTAGAGTCGAAAATTTTACTTTCGAAAAGGTTAAAGAATTCAGATATTTAGGCACAACTATAAATGATCGAAACGAAATCAAAGCCGAGATTAATAAGAGACTACATTCGGGTAATGCCTGCTTCTACGCCGTAAACAAACTACTAAAATCAAAACTGCTGTCTAAAAATGTAAAAATTAGGATATATAGGACTATAATAATGCCGGTAATCTTGTACGGATGCGAAACTTGGGCGCTCACTAAAGCAGAGGAAAACCGTTTTAGGGTGTTCGAAAATAAGGTTCTGCGAAAAATATACGGGCCAAAGAAAGATGAGGAAACCGGGGAGTGGAGGAAACTGCACAACGACGAGCTACATAACCTATACGCGTCACCGAATATAAACAGAATAATTAAATCGCGAAGACTAAGATGGGCAGGGCACGTTGCAAGAATGGGAAATGATCGCACGGCAGCGCGTATAATGAAAGGAAAGCCAAATATGTCGCGACCTCTAGATAGACCTAGACGCAGGTGGGATGACTAGGATGACGGCTAGGTTCTATTTGTNTAGGTTCTTTTTGTAGCTTATGAAACCTTTTAGTTTAAAAGATATTAAGATTCAAATTCTTCAACTCTCACCCTGTATACTCTGTGTGACTGAACATTATTATTTTTGTTAAACCATATAATTTGATAATTAAAGCTTAGTATATTTTGAGAGTTTTCATGGTTTTATAAAATGTCCGTGCAGATGGTTTTGTCTGTGTGTGTGCGTGCCTGCGTGCGTGCGTGCATGCGTGCGTACGTATACTGTTATAATTCTGGAACTACGTGATCGATCGTAATAAGATTGGACGTGCATATATGTTTTCTAATTCTGAATTCGAGTAAATTTTATTTTAAGATTTAGACTATTTTATGACCATTCGGTAGATCTCTCCCCGAGCTGACCCTCCGGTCGAGATAAATCTCGCAGGAGAGTCCGTACCCGCTTGGTCGAGCAACTCCCGGGCTTCACCTCCGGTGCTCTCACGTGAGATTTTGCAGTAGGGAGGTATATAAGATAAAATATGGGTGGGATATCAAAGTAAGTGGTGGAAAGTTTACTAATGCTTTAAATAGGCAAAGTGAGAGGTTTAGAAGGGTGAGGGACATATAAATTCCTACAAATCCGTCTTTTTTAGTTAACACTTACCCTTTACATTACTATCTAATGATATGTAAATACAGTATGTAAGTAAATGACATTTTATTTGTAATCACACTTTATTAAGCCAGTATCAATTAATTTTTAAGGTCAGGTTTTCGCAATTACTGGTATTTTTTTTATTACGATATATGTAAGTTATTTAAGGAGTTCACGGAGCTCTATCCTTTTGATATCCACCTTAACCTCCACTCCCCTGATACCCCTCCCCTACAAGTGTCTTCCTAACCTATCCTTTTAGTATCGAATAGTAGCGAATATTTAAATCAAAGAATGAGTTCATTGTCCCATGTAATTATCTTCCACTAGCAGAATAGGAGGAAGCTAAGTGCCAATGACTTGGAAACGGTTTTTTTTTCAAGTTTTGATATATTGAATAATTTATATGTTTACGCAGATATATAATTTACCTCTGTAATAATTAATTTTGTCAAGTTCTGATGTATATAATTTGAATAATTTCTATATGTATATATATTTAATTTACATCTGCAATATGTAATTTTTTCAAGTTTTGATATATTGAATAATTTATATGTTTACGCAGCTATATAATTAACGTCTGTAATAATTAATTTTGTCAAGTTTTGATATCTATAATTTGAATAATTTCTATATGTATATATATTGTTATGCCTGGGATTCGAACATGGGAATTGCACATAGCAACGCCCTTGACAACGAGATCAACGCTGTTCGAAATGTTATTGTTTTGATCATTCTGGTTATGACAGCTAGTGAGAGCTGACGTGTATCAATAAAGAGTTTCAGTTTGTGTTCTTTCTATAATACGTGTGTTCTTATTAAGTATACCCGAACCCGAGTTTAACAATATATATATATATATGGGGTATTCTTTTTGAACGGGAGACCCCATGCTCCCCAAAATTCATTTCATCCTAAAAAATCGAGCGAGGATGCAAATGAAAGCTTAGAACCTCTACTTTTTATTACCGAGTGGCAAATTTTTGTTATTCTAACCTCTCTGGCCACAACAGCACGAAGACGTCATAACGAGCAAGCAGTTATTGAGTTTGATATTCGTGTAGGTGGTTAAGAAATTATTGACATAGCTTTCATTTATGTATTTTAACCCTTTAAACGCGAATTTCAAATTATTTATAGTTTATCATTTAAGCGTTCATACATAACCTCAAAAAATACTCCGAAACCACATACTTACGTAATTCCCAATCGCAGATATTATACAAAATTTAGGAAGAACTCCTATTCTTATGCATTTTGTTCCGCTGAACGTATATCTACACTTATTTCTGGTTAATCACTAAAACATTCCTACATAACCTCAAAAACACCCCAAAACATCAGTTTTACGTGATTTCCAACTGCAGACGTAGTGAGAAAATTAGGAACAAAGCCTATTTATATTTATCTCATTCCGCTGACACGATTCTGTTCTCATTTCTGGTTAATCACTTAAGCGTTTTTACCTAACCTACAAAAACACCCCAATACAGCAGTTGTATGTAGTTTTTAACGTAGTTTTTAACGCCCGCACACTCATAACCCAGGAGGGTCAACCAACACGGTGATAAGTTCCACTGCAGTATCAGAGCCACTGCAGTACCTCCCCGAGTCCGTGCAACAGCACCGACTCGTGTTGTTGAGGTTTCCGGTTATTTTTATTTTTTATTATCCTTTTTTATTCAAAATTTTTCTTAGTCCTTTTTTCTCGAAATATGACTAAGTTTTTTTACCCGATATCTAACTAAGTCCATTTTTATACTTGCCAAAATAACCCACTAGTTTTGATTTCAGGAATATACACACTAAGTCCGTCTAATTCTTTTACCACCTCAATCTTACGGTTAGAAACTACATATAACTGCTGGTTTGGGGTGTTTTTGTAGGTTAGGTAAGAACGCTTAAGTGATTAACCAGATATGAGAACAGAATCGTGTCAGCGGAATGAGATAAATATAAATAGGCTTTGTTCCTAATTTTCTCACTACGTCTGCAGTTGGAAATCACGTAAAACTGATGTTTTGGGGTGTTTTTAAGGTTATGTAGGAATGTTTTAGTAATTAACCAGAAATAAGTGTAGATATACGTTCAGCGGAACAAAATACATAAGAATAGGAGTTCTTCCTAAATTTTGTATGATATCTGCGATTAGGAATTACGTAAGTATGTGGTTTCGGAGTATTTTTTGAGGATATTTATGAACGCTAAAATGATAAACTATAAATAATTTGAAATTCGTGTTTAAAGGGTTAAAATACATAAAGGAAAGCTATGTCAATAATTTCTTAACCACCTACACGAATATCAAACTCAATAACTGCTTGCTCGTTATGACGTTTTCGTGCTGTTGTGGCTAGAGAGGTTAGAATAACAATAATTACAAAAATTTGCCACTCGGTAATAAAAAGTAGAGGTTCTAAGCTTTCATTTGCATCCTCGCACGATTTTTTAGGATGAAATGAATTTTGGGGAGCATGGGGTCTCCCGTTCAAAAAGAATGCCCCATATATATATATATATATATATATATATACACATCAAACCGGCACTTTAAGGCTTTTATATTATAACGAGTTTGCCTTGGGTGCACTTGTTACGTCCCTCTCTCCCCTATATTATATGATCCTACTACAATAAACATCATATCTGTAAATATTCTTGTGTATAACATGCTTCTTTCAGCAGCAGGTAAGTGAGAGGAGCAGACAGCCATAACACACACACAGAGAGAGAGAGAGAGAGAGCCGCGCGTTGTGTGTATGTGCGTGTGGCGCCGTCTGTGAGAGCGAGAGAGAGAGAAGGAGTGCGATTACACTGTTCACGCGGTCGCGTCTCGCTCCGCGACACTTAGGAGTTTACCGCCGTACAGTACAGTCGTGCCGATACTGTCTCTTCGTGTCCGCGGCTACGCTTACTTTAAGCTAGATAGATCCGTGCGTGCGTGCGTTCGACTTCGAGAGGACTGCTACAGCGTCCTTGACCAGGAACTTCGTGTGTCGCTGGAATCAACCTGCTGCTGTTCAGCACCGCGTGTCCATTGGTTTGCCGCTCGACTTCTAGCTGCACCCCGGCCACACACGAGGCTTTGAGGCGTCCGTCCTGCTGTCCAGCGTCGGGCCCTGGTCATCCGTCCTGCGCCGCTCCGGTCCAAGCCACGAGGCATTTGTCGAGCTCCACGAAGCACATCTGTAAGTACCTGCCCGATCGCAATACTCCATCTCTCGGCATTATTCGCTCTGCTCCGCCTCTCTTACTCCGCGCTGCGTTTGTACTGATTTTTGAGTCTTTACAGAAAGAGAGACTTTGCTATTACTCGGCTTGTGTCACTTTGTTCCTGACTCTGTCCATTCCCATGCGATTCACTCTTAATTTATCTCGCGAACTAGCTACGTAGCCAAATCACTCACGACGCCTCCGCGGGCTCACGTGCACGAGGACGTGCACGTACAGCAAACTGCGCTACGGGCCAGGCTTCGTACAGCCTTCAAGAAGCCTGCAACTAGCAGCAACATATTTCTCCTCTCGCTTGTACACGGATCAGTGGATGCGCCACTGATCATTTATATACGGATGCGGACCACGTCATTCTTCGATATCCCGGTCTAAAAACACCGTTATATATGGCGCCCTAACGTTACGGGTTAATTATTAAACTATAAAACAATTTATTCGGCTATAAATTGCTGCGTAGTTTTCGCGAGCGCGAGAGGAATTTTCCGAGCGAACACGTGTGTTTACCAGGTCCGAATTCCAAGCGCCCGCAGTAGTATATACGTGTGCGCGCGACCTACCGTATTCACCCTTGGAAGAGTCAGGCAGCGGCGAAACGTAAACAAAGTGCACACTTTCTAGCGCTCTAAAATTTTATCATTGAGACGATTTACACGTTCGAATTCTAGAATATTTCGACTCGAATTTTCGACGCTGATTACGTCACGGAATATTCTGCGAGAGACTATATACTATATTGCCGTTGTATGCGATATACTCCTAAGTCAATCGAAGCGTGCTACAGAGCATACTTGTTCTGTTATTATAATATTTTTTTCTAGCACATTTAATTGATCGTAATAATTTATTTCGCATATTTATTCGATTATAATTTTATTTCTTCTCGAATTTTGAATTTTTTTTTGTGTGTGCATTGCGTTCTTGAATGCGTAAGTGTACGTTCGACAAATAAATTCAGTCTTGTTTTTTTTGATATTATAAAATTAATTAAAACTATTTAAAAATGGCCCGTATACGTTTAGCGCGTTAGCTCAGCTACAGTAAATAGCTGGCGCCTATGATTCGTTATAAAAAGCTGATGCATATACAGCAATGGGTGCGTTTCCCAACGACCCTAATACCGTCAATTTGTAAATGATTATGCGCGCGAGTAAAGCGAAAAAAACTGCTCGGGCTGGCGTTGCGTATCAAGCGTATCGAGCAAAATTATCAATGCTAGATGCAAGGGTCTAATATTACTACCACTCATAGCAATATTAGCATTTGCATTATGTTGTAATAGTAATTCAACAACATCTTTGCAATTATAATCCACTGCTAGGTGCAATGCAGAATATCCAAAATTGATTCCATCATCAGAATTAATGCATGTATTAATGCATGATTGATATTCCATCAAGATGGATCAAACTTACCACCATAGCTGTATTATTTTGTGCAGAAGCTATATGAAAATATGAAAGTCCTCGAGAATCTGTAAATTGCTATTTTTGGAACATACGATAATAGTAGATCGATAAGTTCATATGATCTTGGACTTGAACCTCACACAGTGAATGGGTGTACAACCACTTTCGCCAACTGCATTAACATCGGCTTTATATTTTAGTAATAGGTGAACTATCTTTATGTGATTAAGTTTACATGCTAAATGAAGTGGAGTCAAACCATCTTTAGCTGGGTTGTTTACTTGTACACTTTTTTCTAAGAGAATTTGTATCACATCCAGGCAATTGTTTTTAATGGCAAAATGTAAGGGCGTAAATCCAACGTTATTCTCTAAATCTGTAGGTATTGAACTATTAATATCGACTTTCTTCTTTATAAAAGTTTCAACAAAAGTTGTTATATCTCATGTAACAAAATTAGATATAGATTATATGTAGATTGTGTACAGTCGATTGTATACAGTTCATACACAATTTTTATACAGGACTGAGCATATACAATTTGCATATAGTCTGCATACAAAACAGAATGCCAATATTTATTACATGAAGGGTCCGAACGGAAAAATCAACACACGAAAACTGAAGCCTCCATAAAAGAGAGAGAGAGAGAGAGAGAGAGAGAGAGAGAGAGAGAGAGAGAGAGAGAGAGGTATAGATGGTAGAAAACATTTAAGTGGCAAACTAATTTATTAGTCAAACTGTTGAGATTATTATTTAAAATAACTCTGCAAGATTTTGTGGCATAGTTTTAAATTTAAAGTCACTTTGATAAAGTTATTTTATAATGTGTGACGTTGCGCTTTTTAAAGCTAATCCCGTAGCTTCGCAATCGTCTTAATTTCAATACTACTCTTATCTATCGACTCGCTAGGACTCTTACATCTAGAGGGGGACACACGATAGGTCTCAGGACATGAATTAGCCTGGCGTGGCAGAGGGTGTAGTCAGTAAAAACACAATCAATTGTAATGCTGAAATAAATAATATTATATTGTACGATCTTCCGTCAAGACTTGGTCGACTACAATCTCGCTTCGACCGCTATCTTCCAGTCGATACTCGCTACTCGTTAGATTACTAAATGATTATTAGAATTAATATTAAAATACGAAGTCTTATTCAAATATGCTCGCGTCAACAATAATAATTTCTGTTCCAAGCAATAGGACTCGTTTATTCTAATAATGTGTATTTGACCACGGTCTACTCTCGCTCGAAAATCAGGGCGCAATTAATTATACTACTTTGTTTTCAAGTTAATCGCGAATATCCGTATTTAATGTAATTTTAGAAGCGTATCCACGTTTTATATCAAAATGGCGGCGGCGTCGGTCGAAAGGACGCGGCGTCACCAAGATGGCGATCCCGTACCGTTAACGGAGTTCAGCTCCACGAATACTGCTCTGCGGTGGGCCTGCTCATGTAGATCAACTTTTGAAATATTCGCGAAATTATAGTCGCAACTGGCGTCTGCTCTGCTTCCACGTACCAGTCGAAAAACCCGAGAATTTGCCTCAAGGGTAGCGCCAACCATGCAACAACCGCGGTTTGGTTAATCAGTGAAAAGCCGGAGTTCTCATTGACCTCAACGGCGTCGCTAATAACTGGTTAGAACATTTAGCATAACCAAATCTGTTGGCGCAAGGACTTACTCTCAGTATCTCCTTAAGCACGTACGAATCACGGTTGAAACCCAAAAGAAAGAAAAAGAACAACTAGTAGACTGTCGCGCTGAACTACTAACTCCAACTCGCTCGCGAATTCAATGTAGCGGCACTGCAGCTAATTTATCAGAGAGACGTCCGACGCGATTGAGAGCAGCAAACCAAGTGAACGCGGAGGAAGTCTCCTCGCGACGCAATGCTCAGCGCGTCCCGGAAAAGGACGACTCGTTGCGCCCTCTATAACGACTTCTGCGACGCGAGCACTTCGTGTATCAAGCACGCGACGAGCGCGCCAATTACGAAAACGCGTGCGCGCCCGGTCGCGATCCCATTGTTACTGGGCGTCGCGCGGTGCACGGGACGGCCTCGCGCGTCGATATGTCGCTATCAGCGGTGTGGCTAGTGGTGTACGCGCAAGTCCCACACTAGCCAGTTTCGCTCTCGCCGAGCTCTCTCTCTCTCTCTCCTGCGTGCGCGTCTCCCTCTCCGCGGCGGGGAGTCTCGTGCTCTCCCCGAGCGGCTCTCGTTATCTCTCTCTCTCTCCCACTGCGGCCGCACGGCCGCCATTCGCGCCTCGTGTCTGTTCGCGCGTGTTCCAGGCCTCGCTATCTACGTGTGTGTGCGACTCCTGGTGTCGGTGTTTCGCGATTCTACTGGCTGTACCGGTACAGCAGCGCCCGCGAGGTCCAGCTGACTCGCCTCGGCGCGGCGCGACGGCGTCGTCTGCTGCGTAGCTAGTGCGAAGTCGACGTCTCTCCTATCCGCTGACAGGAGAGGTTAGGAGCTCCACGACTCTCGTGTGTTCCGGGTCCAGTGTCGTGTTTCCGCGTCATTTATTGTTATGCTCTGCTGCAGTGCGGTTCACTGCAGCAGAGCTGCTAATTGTTTATTTACGGCACCGAGAGTTGCACAGTATTCGCACTGTTGCCAACTCCTCGGGTCGAACTATGACGCGACTTCTCATGTACGACGTGTAGCTACTCTACACGTCGCAAATGACGTTTAAATTAGCCCGAAAAAAAATTATGTATGAATCTAGTTAAAGAATGAATTGCATAAAAGTCTTATCATCTCTTAATCTATTTTAAATAGATATAACACTAATATGAGTGTATATAAAAATTAGTTTTTGTTCATTAACTAAAGTAAAAGAAAATAAAAGCTATATTATTTAAAATTGAATATTACTGATTTCAATTGATACGAGCATAATAGATGTGCATTTGTTGAATTGTTAAAATAAATTTTGAATCCTGAAATCAAAATTAAATTTGAGAAGTTGGAAAGCCACACGGAGTTATTTTATGAGGATCTATATGTAGACAAGTTCAAAATTGAAAGATTGAAAAATTGAACGGAAAAGTTATAATAATTATATTTTGCTATATCTTGACTTATGTTATGTCGAGTTTTATTGAATTAGTAAAATACGGTTGTATACTGTATACTGAAAATATACATTCAAGTATATGAGAAATAATTTGTTTTATGTGGTTCAAATTGAAAATGTAACAAGAGATACATTAATTCATTTGAAATTGAATGCTATTGATTTTAAATATGACAAGGACTATAAGTGTACAAGATACAGAATAAAAGACTTGAGTACGTAATGGCATAAGGTTTGTTCCAAGAATTTTAGTATGTGTACATTTTATAAATACTGGTTAATAATTAGCAATTACAGTAAAGTACACTTGTTAATTGAAGTAAAATATATAGTATTAGAATATATTTTATTTGTTTGTTTTTTTTTTAATTTAGAAGATTTGTTTTATATATTTTGTTTGAATTAAATATCATTAAATTAAGTTTTTGTGATATATGATATATAATTTTGATATCAAACTAAATTACAGTTATTTGTTGGTTTATTCTTATATTAATCTAATTAGAATGGATCCGATACATTGAATTATTAATTTGTTAAAATTTATGATTATTAAATATGATTAATTGAGAGTGGAACAAAAATACAATGATGAAAAATAGAAAATCCAGTTGACAATAAATCTGGAATGAATCAGATTTAGTTAAATGGATTCAACTGGATAATGTTGAAACTAATGAATCTGACATAAGCCAAAATCAGTAAATCTGAAATAAATCATGGATATGATTAGACTTGAGAAACTGATGCATCTGACTGACAAGTAAAAATCAGTGTGCCTGATTTTTAAATCAGAGCAATGTGAAAACCTGGCCAGGTGACAGAAAGATCCAGTTGCAGTTGTGAAATCTGTTATATGAAAGCAGATAAATGATTCAGATGATAATGAATCATGGTCCTGAAAGATTGGACAAGTATTGTTTATTCAGATGATAATGAATCATGGTCTTATATGGTATGACGGGACGCCGCATACGATATGGACAGGTATGAAAACATTGGACTAGTATTAACACAATGTGTTAATAATCTTATTTGTTGGCTCTGTAGTACTTGGTGGAAAGAGCATATTTAAAGTTCCGTTGCTATGTTATTTAGAGCTTACTACACGGTTCAATGACTAGTTAACGTTGAGCGAAAATATAGCAAGTACCCAGTGTACATGAGCATCGCAAAGAAGGCAAAATGTTGAAAGGGATTTCAAATCTTGTATTTAATAACCTTAATATGTCAAATAACGTAATAAGTCAAATGGAAAGTAAAAGAAATATGCACAATGGAAATAAAATAGTCAAAGTTTGAATCTAATTGTAAGAAATTTATGAAAATGGATTGAATCATAAAGTAAACATTGTTTAAAAGGCAATAAGTATAATTACTAATGTATCAAAAGTTCTTTATATATATATATATATATATGTATATATATCACTTTTGCGTGTTTTACATTAGCATTGTATAAAACTTTATAAGATCATAAATGTAATATATATCAAAGTCTTAACAAAAAATAAAGTGGTAATCCCGACGCAATGGCCAAGTCGATATAATTATGCGGATGTACGAGCGCCTTAAATATTATTGCGAGTAAAAGTAACTCATGTACTAGGTGCAATTTGTAAACTTAAGTTTTCGAAAAAATGTGACAAAAAATAAATTAAATAAAGACTAATGAGGCAGTTACAAGTAAAGATTTAAGAGCTATATTAAACTTGCAGAGATCGATAAATTCCGTACTAGAAATAAGAATTGAGAGTAACAACAAGAAAATCACGTCCGCGATCCAAATTTTTTATATATTTGTGCCTATTTCTTTACTAATTGGTCGTAAAATGCACAAGCTTCCCTAAGGTAGGAAACAAAAATTTTATTTTTAATAATGGAGTTTTAGAACTAAAACATTAATGAAAATGAAAAACATATGTGTTTCCCTATTATGCTAGCGTAAAAACGAAAAGAGTATCGATCATCAACATATATTAGAGCCACAGGTCAGTTCAACAAGCAGCAATGGTTATTATAAGAAAAAGTAGTGGACCAGATTTATGTATAATTGTAACTATAATTGAAAGTGGGACAGAATCAAAATTAATTTCCAAAACAATTTCCAAAAAATGAAAAAAAAAAAAACTATATATTTTAAATGCCATAAGCAGTAGAAGTTCGGCGTTAATTCAGAGTACTTTTACTTTCGATTTTCTCTATTCGACAAACATTAAATCTTGACCTTTTATGATCTACAAATTTTATATAATACATAAGATTGTTCTTGGCCAACTAGACTTAATCTCAGATACACGAAAATAACAGTTGAAAATAAAAATCAAACAAAACTAAAATGGGGGTTGGCGAGCGAAGGCGAGCAGGGGGGCGAAGCCCACTAG
>CM053169.1:22662464-22696268 GCA_012977825.3 Pteromalus puparum | reverse complement strand
TGTTCGGCATAAATAATGTCTTTAGCTCGGGCAAGATATCCTACATCCTTTGTAGAAACTTTTTCCAAAGCCCTCATAAACAAGCTCATAGCACATCAGTATCAAAAATTATCATATATACGAGTAGCAAGATAAACGTATATAAGAGATATAACACCTTAATTTATTTCTATTTTTTCCACAACCACCTATGACGGGTAAATAGACAGGAGCTTTTTTTTATATTTTTTGTTAAGTTAGACTAAAAGTTGACATTAGTTGAAGTAAATAATTCTTAATAAGGTTTTTATTTTGCGCTTTTGTATTGTTAAACACTTTGATGTGGCGTATACTTAGCATTGACTTTGCTTCTTTATTGTTGATCACTTTGATGATGTTATACTTAGCATTGTTTTGCTTTTGTTATATATATCACGTTTGCGGTTTTACTTGCATTGTAAAAACTTTTATAAGATCAGTAAATGTGAATATATATCAAAGTCTTAACAAAAAATAAAGTGGTAATCCCACGCCTGATAGGCCAATCGAAATATAGGGGGATTGTCGAGCGCCTTAAATATTATTGGAGTAAAATGTAACTCATGTACTAGGTGCAGAGATTTTAAACTTGAAGTTTTCGAAAAAATGTGACAAAAAATAAATTAAATAAAGACTAATGAGGCAGTTACAAGTAAAGATTTAAGAAGTATATTTAAACTTGCAGGAGATCGATAAATTCGTACTAGAAATAATGATGAGTATAAACAAGAAAATCAGCGTCCGCGGATCCAAATTTTATATGATTTCGCTGCAGAAGAATGCTTCTTCTTACAGATGTATATACTATTATCCTGTATTGTATTGCTCGAGTCGTTCGGTTGGTAGAGTCGGAGGAAAGTAACCTTTATACATCATCTTAATATAGTGCTAGCTAATATAGCCTAATATATTTTTAGAAAATCGAAATAATTATACGCGTCGCGAAGTACACGACTAAAAATGTCGTTAAAGATGATTCAAAAAGTGTGTCATAAATTGATCCGATTTTATCCGATGTACTATTACAATTGTTGTTAGTAAATTTTTTTGCTAATAAAAAACTTTAAATAAAAAAAATTGTACTAACAATTAATAAATTTTAGGAAAAGCTGCTAATAGGAGGTGCGGGGGGGAGTATCTCCAAAACAACTATATAATATAGGTAGATATATATATATATATATATATATAATAACGGGGATTCTCACCCGTGTATAAGCGATCAGTGGCGCATCCACTGATCGGTGAATAAGCGAGAGGAAAAGGATGTAGCAGCTCGTTGCAGGCTTCTTGAAGGCTATGCGAAGCCTGGCCCGTAGCGCAGTATGCTGTACGTGCACGTCCTCGTGCACGTGAGCCCGCGGAGGCGTCGTTAGTGAATTGGCTACGTAGCTAGTTCGCAAGTTATGTTAAGAGAGAATCGCATGGGAATGGATAGAGTCAGGAGCAAAGTGACACAAGCCGAGTATTAGCAAGGTTTATCTTTATGTAAAGACTCGAAATAAGTACAAAAGCAGCGCGGAGTAAGAGAGACAGAGCAGAGCGAATGATGCCGAGAGAGAGAGAGAGAGAGAGAGACAGAGAGAGAGAGTATTGCAATCGGGCAGGTACTTACAGAGGTGCTACGCAGAACTCGATAGATGCCTCGTGGCTTTGGAGCGGCGCAGGACGGAAGTAGGTGAGCTATGGCGGTACGGGCGCATGGCGGTACGGGCGCAGGGCGATACGGGCGCAGAACTGTGCGCTCGTATAATAACCCAACTGCGCTCGTATACAGTAACCCAACTGCGCTCCTCCCCAAAGATACCCCGGGCTCACCCCCATGAAGCCACTGCAGCCGGGGGCGGTTCGAGGCAACCGGGGGCAGGCCACTGCGGCCGTCGGCCGCCCGAGCGCACTCCTATATGTAGACTCCGCGAAGCTACTTCTCTTGCGAGTTTCGCGACGCCATCTAGCGGGAGAGCCTTCGCTACAACGCGTATAGACACAACACGCACATACGTCCATGCACACGTATTAATACTCCCACGCACACTCACACAGTCACAACAAGCACAATCACATGCATATAAAGACTCACACACACACTCATATACAACCATACACAAACATATTCACATACTTTTACTTACTCACATACATGCTTCCAAGAAAAAAAGAACAAAGATGGATTAGAATTTAAAAAATTTATTTATAACACAGCATAACATGAGGTTATAAACAATTTTTTTCATACATTTCAAGGAACTTTCTGGCCTCTTCTAGCTGCATTTTCGTTTCCTCATGCTCCTTCCTCTCTATCTCCAACAATTCCTCTGCTACAACCCTTTCAGCTACAACCCTCTCCACTTCCAATTGCATCCGACCAACCTCGCCATGTTCAAAGAAAAGGTCGTCTCTCAACACAGCTAGTGCATGGTGTGCAGCATGTAATTCTACAAGTAGATCTTCGCGCTCAGAAAGCAACCCAGCAATCCTCAATTCATAGAAAAAAACATCGATTGAGCCGAAGTATAAGATGATGGGTCCATAGAACGCTGAGACAGGTCCTTCCTCAATCAATGTTTCCACAAATGCGTGATGACTCCCATACCGCTGCCTACCTGCTTCAAAAATCATGGCCTGTTTGAAAGGCACCGGTCCTGGAGGCAGCAGAAGCTCGTTGAAAAAATAATTTATACCGATTTTATTATTTCTACGAGCTAAAAACAACTACTCCTCGAGCGAGATATGTATTGCAAGAAAATAGAACGGTTTTATTTATAGGTTAGAATATATTTTTTATTTGTTCAAAAGTATAACCTAACTCAAATCTTGATATTAATATTACTGTATAGAGAGAAAGAGAGAAAGAGAATTTATTATACTTACCCTTCATGTAAACCCCGAATCATCTGCACTTCCATTCTTTGAAAAAATAAAAGCGATCACAAAAAACGTGCACCTGTCAACGAAACAGCTCGAACAACAATGGCGAAGCATGTCTTCTGCTCCCAGCATTTTGGCGCGTTCATAGAAAGCGAGCATGAGGCTCGAATTCGGACATACTGAAGTAATGACGGTCACAATACGCGTGCGCGTGAACACATGCTCGCGTTCCACCTTCCATTTCGAATGTAGAGACCATTTTTAATACTATTGAAATAACTAATAATAATTAAATTTTATGTGTATGTGTGTGTATATATGCGTGTATATATACGCATACAAACATAATATATGCGCGAATGCATGTATCGTTTCGCGTTCCGCGCTGTTCCAATCGTAACTAGTGATAAGGTTTGATCGAAAAAAGGAATATGAGGAAAATATAGGATATAAAATGTTTAGTATATCTATAGCTACAAGGAACAGTAAGGAACAAGCTTGCTTACAGATTTTACATCTTATTTATTCAATAATAAATCGTTTATGTGTGTGTATGCATGTATCGTTTCATGTTTCACGTTCCGCGCTGTTCCAATCGTAAATAAGGATAAGGTTTGATCAAAAAAGAATAGGAGAAAAATATATGATATAACATGTTTAGTATATCTATAGCTAGAAGGAACAGCGAAGAACAAGCTGGCTTCTAGATTTCACATCTTGTTTAATCAATAATAAATTTGTTATGTGTATCCGTGCGAGTATATGTATATTTTAGGAAGGATGAGAGCCCCAACCGCGCTCTCACCTGTGAGGTGCCACCATACTTGTTTACCTCTCCATAACTTCCTGCTTTTATTTACAATATATTACATTTATTTTTTATTCTCGAAGTCACTATTTCCTGCTCCTTAGCTGTATCCACTTCATTTTTAATCATAGAAGCCATTCTTTCCTGATCTTCCTTAGATGTATCCACTACATCACGACCAACTCTATACAGCTGTAATAAGAACTTCTTCATGGAATAAACATTCCTTAGGGCACAAACAGGGTTCCAACATAGAGGATGATGGTTGCACAGCGTGTACACCTCCTTCCGAAGGCTGGATAAAGCTGGACATCCGAAGTCTTCTATGTTGTAAATAATACTGTAAACAAAAAGATATGTTTTAGTATTTTATTATTTAAATAGTAATAATTATATATAATTACCTGTCATCTGGTAACACTTTCCTCAACCATCTTTGTTTCTCCAACCCCTTGACGTAGATTTTAGACGCATCTCTCAAAACATTCAGCAATGTCCTCATCAAGTCCTTGTAGCGGATCTCTCCCGCGCTCCAGGGTATCCCGTGGAAGTTCTTCTCCAACCATCGATTTCTACACCGACTCCCCGATGTTAGACTGGACCACTTGCAATATGGCTCGAATAAGAATACGGAAGGAGTCGCATCTTCTTCGAGGGCAAGGATCGCCACCTCCTTGAAGACGAACTCGTTTAGAGATGTCTTGAAGCCTTGAACGTCGACCACGTACTCCATCTCGAAGACTACTATCCCTCTCGAGTACTCGCGCCTCTTATATACCCCTCGGCTACTGCGCAACCTCAGTGACCGCCTTCTGCGCATCACTCGAGCCGCCACGCCCCCACCACTCCGTCGGCTACTGCGCAACATCAGTGGCCGCTTTCTGCGCATCAATCGAGCCGCCGCTCTGAGACTCCACTGGTGGGGATAAAACCTCTCTAGTATAAGACTCGTAGAAGGCTAGTATACGATCATCAAACATGTTCGAACCGGCAACACTGTTTCTAGCGGTAGGGCTCGACAGGTTTGAACCTGCACGTCTATCTGGGGGGTATAAAGGGAGCTGCGCCGGACCTCCGAAATCATTCTCACCAGTCGATCGACGAGTTAACCTCGAAGATTACCTAGTGCAAAGAACTTCTCAAAGAAGACGATTAAAGTATACCTAGTGCGAAGACGATCCGGACTCAACAATCCAGGGTAAGTTTATTGAATAATTACTTTCTATAGATAATTACTAATTCAATCGTTTTTATTTACAGATGGCTACCATCGAGTACTACCAGCAAACCATCAAGTGGTTGTGGGGATCCCTACGTCATGCATACAATGGTGATGCTGACGTAGAGGACATACAGAGGTGGTCATTCCTAACCTCCAAAGCTCTGGAAGGAGCTGAGGAGATTTCGAGTAGACCAGCCTTAACCAGAGAGGAAAAGCAAAAGTGTCAAATGATCTTGAGACATTTGCATACTATTCAAGAAAAGCTCCTTGATCTGGCGAAGAGAGGTGGTGATCTACACGTTGATCGATCAGCTGATCCTCCCAAAGTTAAATGGGATGATTTTCAATCAGCTTTCGAGACACGTATCAGCTCAGGTGTAATAACCAACCTCGGCCATCTTGACATCGTTTCATTCTTCAACGATGTTCTCCCTCTCTTCGAGGAAAAGATCAAGGTAGCTCTCTCTGTGTACAACGCTGTCAAGGTCAATACTGAGCTTGCAGCTGAGTACGCCATTTTGAAAAATGATTCGGAGAGTCTTGAAGTGAAGTACTTCAATACGAAGAACACTCCCATTCATCAGACGACGAACTTGAAAGAGTGGTTCGAAGAAAACGTGCAGCGACCTATCCAAACTGGAATGGAGGAATTCCAGGAGAAAGATTCCGGACTCTTCGTCAAAACCTAAGTCTAACGGTAAACATAAACAAGTTTAAACCCATGAAGGGAAGCTCATTCATCGAATTACAGGAATTCATCAAGAAAAAGCAAGCTTGTGTGAACGTGCAGAATCAGGATAATGAGTGCTTCAAGTGGGCCATCTTATCCGCATTACATCCTATAACTAAGGATGCATGTCGTGTATCAAAGTATAATGCTTTCAAGGATGAACTCCATTTTAAGGGAATTGAGTTCCCAATGCAGCCCAAGGACATTTCCAAGTTCGAGAGGCAAAATAACATCTCTGTGAACCTTTACATCCTGAAGAAGAGGGGTGAGCGCTACGAAGTATCCCCATGCCATGTGACTGCAGAGAAGAAGGAGAAACATGTGAACCTGCTTTTAATCCAGGACTACTATGTGGATGAGGGGGAGGAGGAGCACCCTCTACCCAAGTTCCACTATGTATGGATCAAGAACCTCTCTCGCTTGGTATATAGTCAATTGTCTAAACATCAAAATAAAAAGTATATTTGTGATCGTTGTTTACACTACTTCCACTCAGAGGATAAGTTGAAGGAACATGAAGTTGACTGCGCTCAAGTCAACAAGTGTAAGGTTACGTTACCGACTGAGAAGGAGAAAATTCTCAAATTTGAGAATTTCAAGCATGGTGAATGCGTTCCCTACGTCATTTATGCTGACTTTGAGTGTCTCTTGTAGCCTACACAAGATAAGTATGCTTACCAAGAACACCAAGCTTACAGCATAGGCTACTATGTGAAAAGTAGCTTCAACGATGAGCACTCTGGATATCGAAGCTATAAACAAGAGGAGGAGGATGGACAAACCCCTGCTCAGTGGTTTGTGGCCGAGCTTGAAGCGTTGAAATCCAAGATGGAGGAGGTTTACGGCACACCTAAACCGTTGGCGCTCACAGAGGTTGAGGAACGTCAGTTCCAACAGGCTACCTCTTGCCATATCTGCAAGAAGCCATTCTCTGAGCAGCAGAAGAAGGTGCGCGACCACTGCCACCTAACTGGACGGTACCGAGGAGCTGGCCATCAGGGATGCAACCTGAACTTCCAGGACTCCCGCTTCATCCCGGTCATCTTCCACAACCTCACAGGATACGACTCGCACTTCATCATCAAGGAGATCGCCACCGCAGCAAACTTGAAGGGACGTGTCAACCTCATCCCTGAGAACAAGGACCGCCACATCTCCTTCACGAAGTTCGTGGACGGAAGTGAGATCAGCTTCCGCTTCCTTGACTCCTTCCGCTTCATGGCGTCCTCCCTTGAGAAGCTAGCCTCTTACCTCGATCAACTCGATATCGCTAAGCGAGTATTCGAGGAAGATGGCTACTCCAATGTGCAGATGGACCAATACCTTAAGACGGATGTACTCCTGCTCGCAGACGTGTTCGAGAACTTCCGCTCGACATGTCTTGAAGCGTACNAGTACTCCGATCTCTACCTTAAGACGGATGTACTCCTGCTCGCAGACGTGTTCGAGAACTTCCGCTCGACATGTCTTGAAGCGTACGGTCTCGACCCCGCTCATTACTACACCACCCCCGGCCTCACCTGGGATGCTATGCTTAAGTATATCAAGGTTGAGCTGGAACTCCTCACGGACATAGACATGCTCTTGTTCGTTGAGAGAGGAATCAGGGGTGTCAAGGGCCCAGTGGTGAAGACCAGGATCGACCATGAGGACTACCACCGCTGCCTCTTCGACCGGGAGATCCTCGTCCGCCAGCAGCAGAACATCCGCTCCAGGAAGCACGTCGTCACCACGGAGAAGCAGGAGAAGATCGCCCTCAGCCCTCACGACGACAAGCGCCATCTGGTGATCGGTGAGACCGACACCCTACCGTGGGGGCACTACAGTCTGCGAGCGTGCGAGGCGGCGTTGACAGAGGGCGCCAAGACCTGTCCCTGCAACGAGGAGGAGGAGCCGGCAACCAAGAGGTCTAGGCTGGAATAGGTAAGTTCGTAAATCTACTTTACCGACTATACTTTGATACTAACCTTACCTTTTGTTTCAGACGCTAAATGTAGAAGAAGAAGAAACGGAGAGGTAGTTACAAGTTGGTTGTACCTCACGGGTGGGGGCGTGGTTGGGGCCCCCACCACACCAAAACCACAAGTTGCTGCTTGCTTTGATTTGATGACAGCTCGAGTAGTAGTGGGGAGAACTGTACATAAGGCAGTGAAGCAGTCTGCAAACATCATTCGAGATGGAGCTCACAAGCAGAACTCTCGTGCTGAACAGTTATCCATTGATAACACCGAAAGAAGATCATCCTTACATGGTGACATCATTCAAGCGAATGACCAAGTTTGGACCAAAAATCTTCGCAATCCTCGATGACAAGTTTTCAATGTTACTTCCAGATTATCTGTCCATATGTTTAATGGATGAGGATGTTTTGTTTTATAAGATGATATCAGCTGCAGAACAGCGTAAGTTGAATCTAACTTACAAAGTTGATAAGAGACTCTTTGCATATGTAAGAGTAAAAGTATTCTGGGGCATAGTGAACGATGAAGATCTATTCAACAAGATGCTACCACTTGCAACAAGAGTTGGATTAATCCTCAAACAGTATTAAGTGAGCAATCAATGTGGAGGTAAATTCAAGATGGTTGTACCTCACAGGTGGGGGCTTCCACCACCACTTATTACATATCACTTTTATCAATCCAACTGTTATGAGATTTATCGAATCCAAGCCACTTGACGTAGACTTGCTTTCCTCGTTTCTTTAGAACCTTCTCTACAAGGTATATATCAGGATACTTTGTTTTCAATAACTCCTCTTCATAAAATCCTCCAGTGATCGGCTTATCCTGATAGTCCTTAAGATGATAGGTTACTGGAGTCGTCGCTGCCACTCTACTTATTGTAAATATCTCCGTTGACCAGTTGGGTGTATAACCCTTCTCAAAAATCTGCTTTGTTTTACTCAATCGTACATTATCTCCCACTTTAGATTTAGGATTCTTTGTTTTTGTAAGTGTACGAGCAAAACGTTTAAGAATTTGAGCTTGATTATCGATAGAGACTTCACTAGGCCTCATTCCAATAGTTCGATGTTTGCTATCATTATATTTAGATATCAAATCAGGTAAGATATTTAACCATTTGTAGTTTCCTTGAAGACTCAACTGAAGCCACATCTTTATTTTTAAAGTACGATTGAAGCGCTCACATATGGAAGCTTTATGATTACTATACGTAGAGTATAAATTAATCTTGTATTGCTTCGTGAGCTTTTCAAAATTCGTATTATAAAACTCTTTACCTCTATCTGTATGCAAATTTTTTGGTACTCGACCTTGACATAATACAGACTTCATAGCTGCTGTAACTTCTTCTCCAGTCTTTCTCTTTACTGGAACAGCCCATGCAAATTTAGAAAATGTATCGATGATTGTGAGAAGATATCTATAACCCTTGTTCTCCTTAGCATAAGGTTGCATTTCTACTAAATCAGCTTGCCAAGTCTCATCTAATCCTCGAACATCAAACTTCCGTCGTGGATAGTTACGACGAGCAGGCTTATGAAGTTCCTCAACTACAACTCTTTTCATTATAATGTTGACACTTTGACGATAAGCAAAGGATTATTGATAAACAAGTCTTGTTAGCCTCTTTAATAGTCTCATCCGAACCTCATATGTTGAAACGAGTCAGGTTGTGAAGCTGTTAATAAGTGATTGCCTTCAGACCTTTTTGTGAGAGCCTCTTTTATAGTCTGGATTTCCGTCTTATGACTAAGTAATTTTAAATCAAGTTCATCTCTATGTGCTTCTACGAGAGAATCCAAATCACTAAGACTTTTTTCCAGTCGAGATGTAATAGCTAATACTTTTTGAATTTCTGCTTGAAGTGTATCCAAGTTTATAGCTTCATCTCGCTGTTGTGGAGCTCCTACATTACATAACCTCTTTTTATCCATGTCATATTGACCATCCTTTGTGATTTTGAAACCAAAACCAGGAGGTCCACGACCACCTTCGCTTTTCTTTAGATTACGTCCGAACACGTCGACACTCATCTTTGAAATGATGCTTATCTCTCGAAGCGCTCAATATATATACCCATCCTCGCGAAGCTCCTCAATGATTGAGTGAATCTCATTGATGTGGCTTGGATTACCAGCTGATTGTTCAGCTATGAGTAGGCGAAGACGATCGACTAGTTCATTTGGATCATTCCAATATACATAGTCCATTTGAGTATTTCTTCGAGCGACTTTGTATCGAGGTAGTGCTCCACCATGCTTCGCAAACAAAGGTGCTATGATATCGGTATACTTTTTGCTATTATGAATGCGAATCGATTCATGACTTTTGAAGCCTTTCTTATGTGCACTCGTTGCTTCAAGTATACTTTGATAGTTTCGCAGATCTGTTTGATTATAAATCTGCTTATTTGGATGTTTTGCTATCAACAACTCCATCAATCCTGGAGTTTTATGATACCTTCCATCTTTTACTTTAATACTCTTATCACCAAAGATGATAGAAGAATCACCAAGCTTCCATATTCCACCTTCTTTTCGAACTCCATAAATTTTATCATTATCCTGTTTCCGCTTCAACATCTTCATATACTCATCATCTTCTTCTTTCTTCTCCTCTTCTTCATCATCATCATCACTAGCAGCTGTTTCAAATCCACTCATTTTAGCATCCTTATTAGCTAAAGTTTCATTAAGACTATCATCATCACTCTCATCATCATTAGATGCAACATATGTTTCATCAATAGTCTCATTCGTTTTTTGTATGCTTTCATTGAGAGAAGATTTCTTTAGCTTCTTTGGAGGAGGAGGTAAATTTTTTTCAGTTGAAGAAGAAACAAGCTGTTGTAGAGGATTAACAATCGGTTTAAAAGTATCTCCCACAGCTTTTTCAAAACTATCTTTTTCCATCTTCAACATATTATACTTGCGTTTGACTGCCTTTTGTGCTTTTACAAGCTGACGTAAAATATTTTTTTCTCTTTGAATATCACCCATGTTAATGCTTCGATATACAAAGATGAACTATGAATTTTTACTATGTGCGTGCTATATTTATAGCAAAACAGTCAAAGCCCTTCCGATATCTACCTCTATTTATTGGACTATCCTTATCAATCATTATGAAACCATACTTATCATCAGACCAACACTTTGCGCATAAATTTTTAAACTGTATATAGCTCATATCAGAATTAACATGATCATCATACAGATGTTTGAGGTTTAGATCATCTTGCCGAAAAATTACCAATAGATTGACATTGTCTCTTACAAGATGTTTCGGAACTTGTGCATACGACTGACAGAGATAGAAACAATCAACTTTCTTATGTCTTCCCATACAGTAATATGCTTTTATATTATTTTGCTTTTCACAAGCAACATCATCAAATATCATGATTGAGTTGGGGAGAGCATCATCAGGACCTATCACATCATCATGCTCGCTAAAAGGAAAATATTGTATACCATCGATAGGTTCTAAAAGATTTTTTAGAAATTTATACTTGGATTGATTTAGAGATTTTGAGTATACATATACGTTTTCAAATCGAACACCATTAGGATGTGTTATTAGAGCAAGTAAGCTATTCGTTTTACCACAGTTTGATGGTCCACAAAATACAGCTCGAATGCTGTCTGGAAGTAGATCTCCATGACGCTTAATTTTTTTCTCAGGTTCAACGATCGTGTCGAAATTGACTATGGGAAGTTTGACTGGCTGCTCCTTGAAGTTCATTCTTAGAGGTTTTATTTGCAACTGAGAGTGAAAGTATAAATAGAGCGCTTATATACTCTCGGTATCAGTTATCATTTGACCTTCATGGTGTAATGATCACATATAAACGACGTGGTCGTGGATTTGTTAATAAATTTATCAACAAACTTCCCGTTGAACTTCATTTACCAGGATATCAATACTGTGGACCGGGTACCAAATTAGCTAAACGTCTTGCTCGAGGTGATCCAGGAATTAATCCGTTGGATAAAGCTTGTAAGGAGCACGATATATTCTATTCACAAAATCGTGAAAACGTTGAAGCTAGGAACGTTGCTGATAAAGTGTTGGCTAACAAAGCTTGGCAAAGAGTTTTGGCAAAAGATTCGAAAATCGGTGAAAAAGCAGCTGCATACGCCATAACTAACGCTATGAAGTTAAAATCAAGCCTTGGAATGGGAATGAAGAAGTCTCGCACTACGCTTAGAAGAGTAGTGAAGGCTGCTTCAAAATCAGTTGTACCAGGTAAATGTGCTAGTAAAGTTATTCTTTCAGCTTTGAAAGGTGCTCGCAAAATGGTTAAAAAAGCTGGTGGCAAGAAAAATATCATAGTTCCTCGAGTATTACCAGTTCCATCCAAAGTGGGTGGTTTCCTACCATTTCTTGTTCCCATATTTGCCGGTCTAAGTGCAACTGGTGCGCTAGCAGGTGGCGCTGCTGGAATAGCTAAGGCTGTTAATGATGCTAAAGCTGCTAAGCTTAAATTGGAGGAGAGTCAGAGACATAATCAAAAGATGGAGGAAATTGCTCTTGGTAGAGGACTCTACTTAAAACCTCACAAGAAAGGATTAGGTCTTCATCTGAAGCCTGGAAATGGATTAAAAAAAAAAAAAGATCCTCGAAGTAAGATTACCTGAGAGAGCTCTTACGGATTTTGATCTTTTAAAGTATGCTAAAATTATGAAGATCTCAAACTTTCGTGGTGTATTTATGCGTGATTCATTGCCGTTGGATGGTCCGCATTACAACGAATCAGCCATTGTTAATTTGGATGATACTCGCGGTCCTGGTACACATTGGGTTGCATATCGTATGCGTGGTTCAAATGTGGTTTATTTCGATAGTTTCGGAGACCTTCAACCCCCACTAGAGTTATTACTTTATCTGGGCGTTGATCAAGTAAAATATAATCATGAAAGATATCAAGATTATAATACATTCAATTGTGGTCATCTCTGTCTCAAGTTTCTGAATGGAAGCCTATATAAGGAGATGAAAAAATAGTTGATATCTCATTATCAGTTTAACTGTCATGGAAGATTCACTAACTCTGAGTCTCTCTGCTACAACTTCTATACTTGAAGCTCAATACTTTCCACCAATTCAACTTTCTCCAGATAAAAATTACGTTCTTGGATTGGTTGAATTGCTTACCTTCAACTCGATTCCCAACATTGATATAGGCAATAACAAGTTCTACGTAGGTGAAGAGATAATTTACTTACCGACGGGTAGCTACGAGATTGAAGACATAGAAAATTATCTTTATGATATATTAGCTTTGAAAGGTATATCAATATCTATCAAACCTAACAATAATACTCTTCGCAGTGTAATTCAGTGTAGTCATACAATTGATTTTCGCCCGCGAGATTCGATTGCTCAACTATTAGGTTTCACACAACGCATTCTTGCAGCTAACATTATTCATAGCTCTGATCTACCAGTGTCTATTCTCAAGGTTAACGCTCTACGAGTTGAGTGTAGCATTACTACCGGTGCCTATATAAACGGTCAGCGAGTGCATACCATACACGAGTTCTTTCCTGCAGTACCACCAGGCTACAAGATCATCGAAGTTCCATCACAAGTTATTTATCTTCCAATCACCGTGAAAAGTATTGATCAATTGCAGCTACGCATAGTTGATCAAGACGGAAATCTAGTTAACTTTCGCGGAGAGATAATTACAATCAGATTACATCTTAAACAGGCGTAATGGGTATTGTCTACACTGGAAGAGGGTATATAAGCAAGCCAAAATGGCAACCAAGCATCAGTCGTCAGCGAGCATTCAGAACGCTAACACGGCAAAATATACAATTCTTAAAAGGACTCGGTCTAAGAGTCAAAAGCCCTGGTGGAAAGTAACGTGTATATTCCTCTGTTGTCTACAAAGAAATGGAAGAGATTCTAAATATTCAATCTCCCGTGACGTACGATGATTCAGTCTGCAATTATGAGATACATGCTCATCAGCCTTACACCGCTTCTACTTATAATAGCAGTGATGAAATACGCATCTCTATTCAACATCAAGACTTGTGTCTTTTACCTTCCCGTAGTTCATTACATGTGTGTGGTCGACTAACTAAGAGTGATGGTACTCTTGTAAAAAACACTAAGTTAGTCAATAATGCCATCTGTCATATGTTTGAGGAAATCAGATATGAGATTAATGCTATCGAGATCGATAAATGTAAGAATGTTGGTTTATCTACTCTCATGAAAGGATGGGCATCGATCAATCCTAGTCAGAGTCTTATTATTCAAAACGCTGGCTGGCTTGATGTTGATGAGAAAGAAAATTTAACGAATAGCGATGGTTACTTTGATATTTCTATACCTTTGAGTATGATTCTAGGCTTCGCTGAAGATTATCGTAAGATAGTAGTCAATATGAAGCATGAACTCGCACTTACTAGATCAAGAAATGATTTAAATGCTGTTATTCAAACACCTACAACAGCTGCAACCAACGCGATACCCGCTGTATATGAAGATTTCAAAATTACTTTGATAAAAATAGAATGGCTCATGCCTTATGTAGTACTCTCCAACATGCATAAAATTCGTCTGCTTAGTCTTATTCAAAAGAGTAAATCGATTGATATGAGTTTTCGTAGTTAGGAGTTGTATGAATATCCACTGCTCCCCTCTACACCAAGACATAATTGGACAGTCAAGACGTCTAATCAGTTGGAAAAGCCACGCTTTATCATTCTTGGGTTCCAGACTAATCGAAAAGGCGTGAAGGAAGTGAATGCTAGTCATTTCGATCATTGCAATATCAGTAATGTAAACTCTTCTTGAATTCTCAGTACTATCCTTATGGAAATCTTGTCCTTCTAATCTCCTTATGGAGCCTATGTTAAAAAAGAAGGATCAGTTTATGCTTTTATATTTTTATGACTATACGCTCGGGTAGCGGCACGACGGCACGACGGCACGACGTGCTGCGACACGTTGTAGCGCGCTACGGATTTCCCGGTGGGCCTTGCCATCTGGAGTCCTTCTGCGAGTTATATAGTAGGCCCATTGTTTTAGGGGTTTTTCCCTTTCTACGCTGCACTCTTGGTATGCACATCTCGCTAGCCAGAGTTAGTCTCCGTCAGAACGTCACAGGGTTCAGATGTGCTTGCTCCTTCTATGCGTCTCAGAATAAACGTTGATTTTATAAAGAGAAGATATTCTGTGTTGTAATTGTTTCCCATGTCCAATAAATGCCGTGGCTTGTTTTCTGGTAATTGAAAAAGAAAACGGTGGGGGGGGGGGGGTTGTGTCTACATCGCGTTCAAAACTCACATTGAGATTTCGTTCAGTCGTATCACGTTTTACAGTCATAAAATCGTTTTCCTATTAACGCGTGTGTCTCGACCATAGCGTGACAATGAGCCAGCGTTCGGGTGACAAACGATCCGTACGTTCCATGAAAAAAGGGGGTGTTCTCTTCTCTCGCGTACTCGGTCATAAAAGTTTCCGTGTTTAGACCGACCACACATGACCTCTTTTACGGCCTTAAAAGAGTGCTTTCAGTGTCTATAGAAATTTTAACAATGGCAGATCTTAGATATATGCAGTCTGCCCAAGAGAAAGAAGTGTGTGAAGTAATTATAAAAATTGCGAACGCGCTTAAATTCGATTGCCATGCAATTTGGCGAAAGTGCGATCGGACCTGGCAAGAGCGTCTGCGGAGGATGGCGTTTGTTCACTTAGCTCGTGAAATGAAAAATGTATTATCAAGATGTGGATTACGCCGAATGGCGCGATTTCACAGAGAGGGGATTTTTACACGAGCGTCTATGATAATAGTCGGAGAGTACATAGTATCGACGAACATGCAGAACACGAACATACTGGATAAAATAATGAATGCATACCGTGAGGAGTGTGGTAAGTAACGGTTTCATATATTATTTATTTTATTTTCATCATGATTTATTTATTTAAATGTCATTTCAGCATTAAGGAACCTACTGGCTGACAGTGACGTGTCATTCTCCAATAATAGAAGTGGAGAAGAAAATAATAGTACTGATGATGAAGATACTGATGACGGGGATGATAATGATGTAGACGACCATCATGATGACGATTCAAGCGTTGATAGTGAGAGCGGCAGTAGTACGGAAGGTTCATCCGTAGATGAGAGAGAGGAAACAACTACAACAATAGAAGATGTTCGAGTACTATCAGAAGACGCAGAGCAACGTGTAAACGAATCTAATTTTTTTTATTAACTTGTTCTTTTAAAGCAGATTAAATATTAGACTAATTTTTAAATTCTTCCTAGAGCCCAAGAAATCCAACGGTTTCACGATATGATTGAGGACAAAAGTTCGGCTTTATATTACAGAAAAACATTTAATCAAAGTTTAAGAGTGTGTTCGGAAAAGTTTTTATGGTTCCAGGGAACCATAATTTTATTGTAAAAAATATTGATTTTAAAATACAAAAATTGTTTTAAATTATCAGGTAATAGTTCTCCAAATTCACCGATACATGTGGCTACAAGAGGAAACGTAGAGCAAGAGGAGGCGTGGCTACAAGTAGGCTTTGGTACCACACGAGGGGAGGAAGCTGAAATTCGACCTCGGGGCGAGAGATTTGTGATCGTTGAGGAGAGCGAGCAATTTATCCGTAAGTTTAACTTATTGGGAAAAAGATTTTCACTACGCATAAATGATCCGACAGACGAGGACATTAATACAATAGTCTGGCTAGAACACGCGATACGCGATATTCATGTGTATTTGTGTTTATTAGCAAAGCATAAAAACGATTTAATAGGCATAATTGTGAGAAGTAGATATTTTGAACACGGTGCAGCTGGATTATCTTTGAGACCTGTAGAAAATTTTAATTACGAGGATTTATGGGAACTGATTAGTAATTTAACTCAAAGCAATGATGATTTTGTTATTGACAATAGTTTTGAAATACATACAATTTACGTTAAAATGCCAATTGGATCAGGAGCATATAGAAAAATAAATTTAAATATTAACAGTGTTGCTCAAAGATCAATAGTCTCGATTCGAAATAATGATAATTTATGTTTACCGCGTGCACTTGTAGGAGAAGCACATATAGCATTCGACTTTAATTTTAGAAAATCTCAGCAGTTCCCCTGCTCCTGCGCCGAACAGCAACCAGCACCAGTAGACCGGCACAGCAGAGCGGCGCAGCGAGCGCACATGAGTGTGAGTGAGAAGCGAGCGAGTATGCATGTGTGAGTATGAAAGCGAACAGTGACGTAGCGACGGTGCGGCGCGCGCACCTAAGTATGAATGTATTGTAATGAGATATGGATGTATGAATGTGATAGTTTTCTCGGCGGCTCGAGTCCCGCTCTCCGGCGCTACCTTTATAAGGGCCCGCGCAGCCTACAATTAATCACTAGCCTCAGCGCAATTTAAGCGCCTAGTCTCTACTCAAGAGCAATTTACGCCTTGAGTAGAAAATATACTTATAAAATCTTCGAAATGATTATAGATTAGGGAATTTTCAAAGATATATGATAACGCAATGTTAAACGTATTATATAAAATTATACTTAGAAAAACTATGAATTTTGATTATACTTATAAAATTTAGGATATAGATAGATAACGCAAAACCAAGCGTATTTATCCAAAAATCAATTGTTATGAACCAAAGCGGGTTTAACAAAAACAAATATGTATAATTGAATACATGCAACAAGTTATGCAATATTCTTACTTAAATATTTAATTTCATGAATATAATTCTTTTGTTGTTTGAACATAAATCAAACTTCTTTTTCTTATTACAATGAAAACATTCCACTACCTGGTATCCCGGACCTGAAATATTATTATTAACATTTATGCAAAATCAATATAAAGAATTATTCTTTTGGTCTGTTGTCAGAATTAAGACGCAGAGCCGTAAACAATCACGACTTCTATGAAATAGAATCATACATTTTCTTTTTATCTAAAAGCGTCCAGGGCAGGTAAGAGTCGTGACCGTTTCATTCTCAAAAAACTTAGCATTATTTCGAATTGTGATAAAACTTGTATAATTTTCATATTCGATCAGATAACACAAATAAAGCATATATATATATATATATATATATATATATATTATAAAAAAAGTTTCGCCGCCGCCGCCGCCGTTTCAGAAATTTTCCCCCTCAATTCTCCCCCTCAGTTTCCCCCCTCAATTCTCCCCCTCAATTTTCCCCCTCAATTTTCCCCCTTAATTTTCCCTCTCAATGCAAATCGTCTCAAATGTAGATTTTAGAATTCTTTACTATAGATTCTGTAGTCTCTCTATATTATCAAAAAAGCTTCGCCGCTGCCGATTCAAAAATTGTGCTCCTTAATTAGTGCCCCTCAATTACTGCCCCTTAATTCTTGCTCCTTAATTACCCTCCAATATTGCCATTCAGCTATTACCTCTAAACCACTGTTAATACTTATTCTGTAATCAGTTCTAATATTACACACACGGTTAATTCAAACTTTGAATTCCGGAAATTTTTGCCAGTGCCGGCCGCTTGTTAACTGGGGCCGACGCGCATGCTCGCGTTCAGCGCATGCTTGTCGGCTCTGGATATCCCCAATGCGGAACTTGCATGAAAAAATTCATTAGGTCCGTCAGATAGAATATCGAAAAATAATCGAACGTTTTTTTTCTTTTTTCAATTAAACGATTATTAACAAAGATGTAGAGAGTTGAAATTTATGACGTCACTGATTCAGACTGTGTATGGTATATCTATATTGTCCGATTCAGTGACGTCACACGATATTTCAACCCGCTGTACCTTTGTCAATAATCGTTTGATTGAAAGAAGAAAAAATATGTGTCGATTATTTTTCGATATTCTACACGACGGACCTAATAGATTTTTTCATGCAAGTTTCCCATTAACCTATGACCAGCACTGGCGGGAGTTTCCCGAATTAAAAATTTCAATTAACGGTATGTGTACTTTTGCATTGGGTAATGGGTTTGTTTCCTTCTTACACAATAATGAACATCCATTTCTATTCGAAGATTTCATACAAATACATGAAACAGAATATAATAATCCCTTTAAATTTTAAAGATACAAATCACATTCATATTTATACAGAACAACATTGGTAGAAACGTAAGCCAACCATTTACCATTAGAAAGCCAATTGGACAATGTTGGTCAATGATTTACAAACGCTTGGATACAAAATCGTCACGCAATGAATGGAAGCCTTGGCTTATGGATAGCCTATCAAGGTCTTAAAGAAGAGGAGCACTCTGTTATTTACTAGCATTCCAGCTTTTAATACACAGATGTAAGTTGTGCTTGAAGATTATAAGCCTGTCACCTGGGACTCCGGTAGACGATGTTCAGGTGTCTGGCAGAGAAAAAAACATAATCTCGGTAACGCGCTTCATGGCGTTCGATGTAAAGATAGATGTAAGTTGTGCTTGAAGATGATGAACTCTCGACAAAATATGCCCTGTGCTTGCAAAATTTTAACCTAAAAGTCTATAATTATAAAACTAAAGGACATAAGGCAATTTTTTTAAGCGTATTTACTGAAGTCACATAAATAATTTATTGTTTTTCCGATCACATAACCTCCCAAATGCTTGAAAATGCTTTTAAAAGCAATATTGAAAATAAACAAAACCACGTCCCAGAATAGTCACGAGCACGTGAAATTCAAGCTGCAGATAAGAATAAGTATATAAAGATACAGTTCACAATTTAAGGAAAAATAAGAATAGTTTTTCTTCGTCGTAGCTTGATCAAACGAAATATTTAAAAGATTATTACAAATCAGTATGACCAGAGGGTAGGCAAAAAATTCGTTGTTTATAATACAGCTATTAGCCGTGTATGTAGCAAAGACAAATAAGTTGATATTCAATGAGCAGACGCTGTTTTGCGCATTAACGGTCAATTCAATACCCGACGATAAAATATCACAAAAGTCTTTCCTTATCTATATTTTTTCATCAGCTTGTTCTCGCAGACAGGCAGACGATTTTTAAGATCGTGAAACTCAAGATGTTCAAGGAAATGGAATTTACTTCTAAGTGGTTTGACAAGGGTTAGCAAGATTGGGATTATACTGAATACCTTTTATAAGAAGAAGTCAAGGGATTTGCGTGTTGTAATAAAACTCCTTTCGACAAGAAAGCGATCTTATTAATACAAAGAGAACAACCGATTTTGAATTATTATGAAAGGGCTGTGCCAATTCATGAGATCGAAGGTACTTCGTATTACAATCTATTAAACAAGCCGATAGACGTAATGACTTCTGACGTAAGTTATCCTAAAATTATCGAAGAGTTTAGGATCAAAACGTACAAGCTTCTTTACCCGCTGTATCACAAGTGGTTGCGGATCAGATTTGATCACGACATGATAGAAAAATGGTCACGATCGATGACGTCGTTCAAAGAGTTGTGAAGATTCGTCTACACTGAAAGATCTATAATGTATTTAAATTTATTAGGAGACGCATTGGTTTGATCTTGAAATATTCCCTTAAGACGTTTTTTAAGTAGTTTTAAGGTTTAGTTTTTAACGTGGGTAACAGTTCTGCCTCTTAAATTACCTATCGGTAGACTCGCAAACTATACGACAATAGGTGCGTGCACACACGTTGTTGTAAAATTCGAAACGGCGTAACTTTTTCAACGACCGATTTATTGCGACAAATCAATACTGAACAATTATAACGTATTTGAGCTCTTATAGGTAAAATGTTTTCTCCACATACACAGAAAGAAAGAAATGTATTGTTTACACGTGCCCTATCATTTTAACTCCTTGGAAAGGAAAATCCAAAACACATGCGCCGAAACAATCATATATCAACTAAAAATCTCGACATTATACAAGCGTTTAGAATACACTAAAATCAGCAGTAGCTTGTAATCAATATAGAGTAATAATTTTTCTTTTCTTGTACCGGTAAGTTCAACAAATGCGATATACAAGCCCGTATACGTTTAGCGCGTTAGCTCAGCTACAGCAAATAGCTGGCGCCTATGATTCGTTAGAAAAAGCTGATGCATACACAGCAATGGGTGCGCTTTCCAACGAACTTCATACCGTCAATTTGCAAATGATTATGCGCGTGAGTAAAGCGAAAAAAACTGCTCGGGCTGGCGTTGCGTATCGAGCGTATCGAGCAAAATTATCAATGTGTAATCGGCGGTGGCGGCTGCAATATAAAATCTAAAATGCGTTAAAAAGCGGTTATTTTCTTCAAAAAGGAAAATCCAAAACACATGCGCACGCGGGGTTAATTTTTAGCAGTAGCTTCGAGTTATGATATATAATTCAGGCGTGAATAAGCGAGGAAAGAGAGGTTAGGAAGTGATTTTACAGAATTCGCACTTCGAAAATGTTTGTTTTATTTTTTGAAATACGCTTTTACGTATATTACGAGCTTTAAAGTTTTTACTACGACGAACGTGGGGTTGGCGAGCGAAGCGAGCAGGGGGGGGACCCCCTGTATATATCTTCCTATATTATCTAGATCATTTTGGCAAGATCCCCCCCCACACCCCCCAACGACCCCCCACATTAAACCCCCACCGCCCCCTCACCAACCCCCACCTTGGTTCCCCCCACCCATAATAAGTAAATTCTTTTCATTTCTTATGTGATTTTTTGAAAATCTTAAACGCCCCCACCACCCCCCACCAACCCTCCACCACCCGTCACCCCGCAACCCCCCCATCCTACGTATTCTTCACCAATAAACGCCACAGACGTTAGTCAGGAAAAAGTGCCAAAATTATTATTAGAAATAGAAAATTACTATGATATATTATAGACAGTTCTTCACACCACCCAAGGCGGTACTGCTCAGAAGCTATTAGTATTTTTAGTCATTATGATATACAATCTTCAGGCCTAGTCTGACTTTTTTTTTTGTTTTTTTTTATTTTATTGTATACATAATTGCCGATAATTTTCATATTAATTCATGACATGATCAAATTATACAATAGGTTATTTTGTTAAAAATTGAATATGTTCTAAATAAATGCATTCAAAAAAGGAAATATTTATTGTTAAGATTGATATATATCTAAAAAATAATATTTTCAATCGTATCAAAAAGGAAATTAATAATACTGATCATTTTATCAATTAAAATTTGTATACCATATCTAGAAAAAAAAACGTTGAATCATCGCCTGGAGCCTATACCACGGCGAGTCTTAGATACCATTCTCCTCCCTAAGACTCCACCTCTACATCCTACCGTCTACAGCATCACTTTTACTTTGAAACGTCTTTTTAAAAAAAAAAATTTGTAAGGTACACATGTTATATAAATTAACACACCTGTTCAAAAAAAAATATGATTTTTGACAAGGTAATTTAAATACAACTTTTTTCATTGTAAAAGTGCTTACAATAATCATTAACTATTTTTAAATTAACTAAGTATTATACATCATGTTCCGTTAATAATAAAAAATTAACTTACTATATTTGCTTAATGATTGTTTGTGTGCCTATCCTGTTCTGTACTGTTTCTGTGTTGTATTGTGTATGAAAAAGGTTTCTAAAAAAACGGTTTTCAGAATGATATTTAGGAATTTTTATTTTTATGAAAATAATATTTGAGAAAATGAGATATGTTCATTTTGTTCTGTAAGTTGAATCTTCGATAATATTTGTTATTGTAGTAATTGTGAATTTACATATAATTTGTTTGAAATAATATTTCTTATTTAATCATACGATTAATTTTATTTGATATGATTAGAATGTTGCGTATTAGCTGCATATCATTTTTGCAAGTTACTGGTAAGAAAAATATGTGGTTCTACGAAATTTTAAAAATCGAGTTGAATAGTCAATGTAGTTTTCAGTTGGAATTTGTCTAACTGTAACTTTTTGGAGGTTATTTTGTACTTCGTCACGAGGATATTTCAAAAATTGAATTTTGTAATGTATCTTTTTAATCCATCTTCGTCATATTCTTACCAAATTCATTTAAACTAACTGTTCATTTTATCTTGTTTATTCATGTTCGCTTCAATTTATTTATTTAATGCTTGCAAAAATTTCCATGTGGTCTTGTTTTTATTGGAACTAAAGAATTTTCGAGTTGGATCCTTCGCATTTTTAATTATTTGTAATATAGCTATAATATAATCAGAACAAGAATATTTTTTTTATAATTTAAAAATATATATATGCTCTCAATCGAAATTTCACCACTATATTTTTATTTCTGGAATTGTTTTCCACTTTCATTTTGAATAAGGCGAGGCAGATTAGGATCTTTCCCTCTAGATAATGATACTCAATTGTCCATGAGAAATTAACGGTTTTTTTAAGTATAATCCTATTTATCCAAACTTTTGTCCTTGCGGATTTATTAATAGCCTAGCAAACGCTCAGATAAGGAAATTGTTTTCTGTTTTATAAAATAATTGTCAATGAAGATAAATTTCCATATTTAAAGTTTAATTCTAGGTATGAAAACTTTATTTCCGATTTTCCCAGTTTATAATTTCGCTTCAATGTTGACTTAATAGTTTGGTAATTTTTTAAACTCGCGTGCATTACACAAACCATCTGTTATACTCAAGGTTTCCTTATTACACATAATAATAGCCCATAACGTTCGTGTTTAACACATATCATAACTCCGCGGGGTTCATTATTCACACTTGAGCATACATTTAATGTCCTGACGTTTTGACGGTTTGCGTCACCTGAGTGCAGCCTCAAGAACTGCGCGCAAGTGCATTTTATGATTTGAAATTAATAAATACATTTTTGTATAGTTTTTAGTGTCTAGGTGTGAAAATCATTCGAGGGTGGTGTCTAGGTGTACAGAGTGACTGGTGACAAGGGCTAGGTGGTGCGCTACATGGTTTTTTGTGTCTGGATAAATAAATCATATGAGAGAGGTGTACAAGGTGGCTGATAACGAAGTCTAGGTAGTTCGCACCGTGATTTTTAGTATCTAAGTGTAAAAATCATTCAAACGCAGTGTCTTAGTGTCACAGAAACTGAAATGGGGGGTTGGCGAGCGGAGCGAGCAGGGGGGCGAAGCCCCACTAGTATATATATATATATATATATATATATATAATCTTTTAAACTATAGCATTATCATTATATTCAGATAACGCAATTTGACGCGTATCCGTTTATATTTTTGTTTGTAAAAATCAAAGCGGATTGAATAATTTATTTCATCTTGTGATATTGAAAATATGCAACAATTAAGGCAATATTCTAATTCTTAAAATTAATCTTAAATATATTAAATTTGTTACAAAGAACAAATTCTTATCATTGTGTTAATTTTCACTACCTCGTATCCCAAACCTATATTATAATTATTATTATTTATATAAAGTATTAATAACATTTAATATCATTACAAAATCATTATATTTGGCCAGTCGTCAGAATCATGACGCAGAGCAGTAAATGTGCACTACTTTTCTAAATTAAAATCAATAATTGCTATTTAAATAAAAGCACCCAGGATCGAGAAAAGTCGTGACCGTTTCAATGGCGATCCTGCCAGGATGCGAGGTTTTAAAGTGGAATTCATTATAATAAGTCAAAATAAAATCTTTCTGAATATACTCAGTACAGTCCACACAAACATAACACAAAAATAGATTTGCAATTATAAGCAATCTAGTCAGACGTGCAATTTATGCAGTCATTCATTTAAATATTATTAGCACAAATGTCACGTATACCTACTGATCATTGGATCATAAAATCCGTAGAACAAAGCCGGGAAAACGAAATCAATCGTAAAGTCCAATTAACTAAAATCTCTCGCGCTTTGGATGTTCTCTTTTTTCGTTCGCAATCTCAGGATCAACGAATAAGAGATTTGGAATTTCAAGTTGCAATTTTGCACAATAAATTAAATGATGCATCTAATGAGAATGCTGAACTTAAAAGGAGACATGATAAAATTTAGACGTAAGTACATACCACGAAGTTCTCTCAAATCTTATCCAGGATTTTATCAATATCCAACAAAAAATACGAGTTTGATTTGAACTTTACACAGTCACCTCTTTATACCGCGATCAAACACAAACAAACTTTGAAAAACAAAATGGCAGAAGCAACAGAAAACATTTTCTCGAGCACGTGCCGACAAAGTGGCATACACTCTCGGGTTTTTTCCACTGCTCTCCTAAAAGACCAACTTAATAATTATCTAGCGTTAACTACGCCGAGCGAGGACGCGAATCAAACAATGATCGACGACCCGATTGGAAATTTTAAACGGTATTATAACGCAAATCACCGTACGATTCTTATACATTTCAGTACGTTATTGTAGACTTGCGTACGATGATGTACATTCACGTAGGTTCGCGTACGTTCGCGTACGTTTTGGGTACAATTCGAACATTTAATACAGCATTATACGCAAACGTACGCGAACGTACGCAATTGTACAGAGATGTACAAAAACGTACAAATAAAATAAGTATTTTTAAAACTTATTTTGTGATATTTTAATTTTAAAGTACACTTTAACACGCACTTGCACAACTTAAACGCATCATCACAGCTATTAATTGATTGTTTTAATTGTAGTAACGTGAACGGTCTTATATACTAACCAGCATGGAATCTTAGCGCTTGCGAGAAGAAAAAACAGGACGCCACCTGGTGGTGGATCCGCAACCATGATATTTTTTTCTCGATGTATAAATTATTTTCAGTCACCGTAGCGCACTGCTCAATACGGTACATTTACGTACGTTTGCGTACGTTTCCGAACGTTTCTGTACAACGCAGTACGAAATGTTCGAATCGTAACCAAAACGTACGTAAATGTACGTCAACGTACGGCACCGTACAAAACTCTACAGCAGCATACTGTAATGTAACTAAAACGTACGATTTTAATTTCCATTCGGGGATCCATCTAAAAATACACAATGGATTCAGGCTGCTCATGATTCAATACAACATCTATTAGAAAGATCAGAGGAAATTACTGAGACACTAGATAATTTAGAAAAGAATTCATCTGATCTATCTGAAAGGTTTGATAGAAATGATCAAAGATACGAAGTATTACATGAGATTATATTAGAATCAAATCTAAATTAAATGAATTCGAAGTAGCTTTGTCAAATAGAATTACTAATAATGACTTAGAAGCCTTGAAAGATAGAATCATGCAAGCAATCGATGAAAGGATACGGGCGGTAGAACCTCAAGTCCAGTTGCATATGGATGAAACATCACTCGGTGATATTCGGTCTACTTGTTCGAATCTTATAAGTCAGATGACCCCACAACTCAAAGAACTAATCCATTTAGAATCCACATCCATAACTAAAAATATAGATCAAAAAATAGAAGTTACGAACAAATCAGTTTATGACAAATTAACGTCTTTAACAAATGCAAATTCAAATTTATTAAAAACACTCAAGACGAATGAACAACAACTGAAATCACTTGTGATTGATCATAAAAAATTCTCAGACGCTTTGTTAATGAGTGACAAAATTTAAGTACAGTAAATCAGACATTGAAAATTCAAAGAAAATGTTGTGAGAACAAATAGATCAATTGACAAATAAGATTCGAATATTTCGAAACTCTTCGTTGAGCGCTAGTTTAGGTGATAGTTCCTTTTCGCTAGCATCTAACGGTCCAAAATTAAGGCCACCAACCATTAAGGCAGACGGAAAAGATAAACCCATGCGATATTTAAGAGAAATGACAAAGTATCTTGAGGTGTTAGACTTAGAATCAAATAAAATGATCCTAATTATTGGTCAGTCGTTAGAAAATACAGCCTCAGGATGGTTCGATATTGCGCAATATTCTATCAAGTCCATATCAGATTTTGAGAAAAAATTCAAAGCAAGGTTCTGGAATGAAGATATTCAAGACGAGTGGGCGCGTAAAGTTGAATACAATCATTATAATAGTGGCACAAAATACTTTCGTCTTGAATATGCTACTTATGTATGGAGGTTCGCGCAAGATCTCGAACGAAACTTTACAGAATCAGAGCTAGTTCGAAAGATATCCAATCACTTTTATTGGGATATTAAATATACAGGATCACAGGGGATTGAAACACAAGAGATATTCTTTGAATTATTAGCTCTAAAAGATAGTGGCCCAGATCAAAGAAGATCCACATTCAAACCATCCCAAGATCAAACACAAAATCCCGAAAAATCACCTACCAATAATCCTTGGAATAAAAACAAACCTAATTTCCAAAATAAGGGTAACCTTCAAAAACAAGGACAACAAGTCCAAACGTTAAACGTAATCGAAGCTAAAAAACCTCAAGCAACAAATACTTTGTCGAAAGACACGGGAACCATACCCAAAACTACTATATCGAAAAATTCTTCAAGTTCCTCTTCCTTGGATGACGACTTGAATTTATGTCTAAAAGGCACTTGGAGCCTACCAAAAAACCAATAAAAGTTGTTTCTTGTGCCTCGGAAAAATTATTAAAACAAAGTACACATAGACAAGAAACAACTACACCACCAATTCCAATTTGCACAATTTTCAATAATCCACGAGAGGATTTATTATACGAATCAGACTTGGATAATGATGCTCGAACAAATAAAATTTGTATTTGTCCGGAAATTAATATTCAAATAAATGACATTCCAGTAAAAGCTTTAATCGACACCGGTAGTCAAGTAACATGCATTTCTGAAAACTTTTACAACACAAACTTACAAAAATTTAAAAACAATGTAACTTTACCAATCGTCGGTACTATAATCAGAGGAGCGACGGGATTAAAATCAACTCAATTAAATAAACAAATGATGTGCCCTACACAAATCGGTACTTACACTAAAGACTTGATTTTCCTAATTATTCCAAACTAATTCGAGATTGTATTATCGGAATTGATTCAATCAAAGAGCTTGGGTTTCTTATAGATACAAATTATGATGAAATTACAATTCGTATAGAGAATACTATTGAAAAAAATATCTTATAAAAATGAGAATTTATTAGAATCAAAAATGGACCATCGATATATAGAAATTATCGAGGAAGATACAACCAATGATGTTAATTTTCACTCACAAAACCGGCCAGTGCTAAATAAAGCCAGATGCCAAAAATCTTTAAATGAATTAACGAGTTCACATTGTAACCGTGATTCATCAGTCGATCCTTACGATATTTCCGATAAGGATATCGACGACAAACTAAAATTATGTATAGCAAAAAATCCAGAAACGATCAATAAACTCAGAAATTTATTACAAAAATATCGAAAAGTATTCTATAGGAAACCAGGTAGATTAGCGTCATACGAAAACAAAATCAAAGTAAAAAATCCTGAACCATTCTTTATCCCTCCATATCCTGTAGAGACTAATATAAAAAGTAAACTCAGGGAAGAAATTGGGTTAATGTTGGATTGGAAAATCATACGTCGATCAAGTAGTAATTTCATAAGTCCGATTGTTCCGGTATTTAAAAAAGACGGGTCAATTCATTTATGCCTAGACGCACGTAAAGTAAACGATATGTTTGAGGACGATCTTGAGTCATCTCAAAATATCGAGGAACTTTTACAACAATGTTTCGGGGTAGAAGTCATGTCGGGTCTAGATTTAACGTCGAGCTTCTGGCAAATACCTCTCTGTGAAGAAAGTAAAAAATACACTGCATTTATGTTCGAAGGAAGATTGTATGAGTTCGAAGTAGTTCCTTTCGGTACAAAGATAAGCAACGCGGCTTTATTACGCGGTTTATTTCACGTAACAAAAAATCTCGGTGATTCCATATTAAATTTCGTAGACGATTTCTTATGCATCTCAAAAAGTGAAAAAGATCACCTGGGGCATTTAAGATTTATTTCAAAGTTTAATAAAATGAAATTTCACTTTAAGTTTCAAAAAATCTGAATTTCTCAAAAAAGAAACTCGATTCTTAGGATTTATTCTCTCGACAGAAGGTATAAAACCACAAGAGAATAAAATTGAAGCGATAACAAATTATCCAATTCCTCAAAATCTAAAACAGTTACAAGCCTTTTTAGGTACAATTAATTTTTACGCGAAATTCGCAAAAAATCATGCACATGAATTACTTCCGTTATTGGAACTCCTAAGAAAAGAAAAACAAAAATCCTGGGAGTGGGGGGACAGTCACCAAAAAGCCTTCGAGCGAGTTAAAGAGCTCTTCGATAAAAACGTCTGCCTTGCATATTCCGACCCTTCCAAACCATATATCCTCCGTTGTGACGCTTCGGACTTTGCAATCGCCGGTGCTTTATCACAAATTGACAATAACGAGGATGAACGGGTTATTATATATATCAGTCGAACACTTATAGAAGCAGAAAAAACATACTTTACTACAGAGAAGGAACTTTTCACGGTTGTATGGAGTTTACAAAAATTAAGTACCTACCTACGATCCGCAAAAGTTTACATAAAAACTGATCATAAAGCTCTAATATTCCTATTTAAAAGCAAATTTATAGGTAACCGAATCCGTCGGTGGATTCTAGGTACAAAAGACTATAATTTAGTAATCGATCACGTATCGGGAAAAGAAAATGTTGTCGCAGACATGCTAAGTAGACATCCTGATTTCCACCCAGAAGATCAGAGAAAGCCGGGAGAAATCATAATCGCAGTTTTAAAAAGACACGGTCACACTTGAAATTTAAATTTAAAAATTTATCAAAATTACAACATAATGACGAATATTTAGATAAATTGTTTTCTAAATTTGGAGAATAAAGATTTAAAAAATCAATCAACATACATTATCGAAAATTATATTATTTATAAGAAACATCATCAATTATTTCAATATAAAATAATGGTTCCTAAATAAAGGACAGGACAATTAATTCTTGAAACACACAAAACGTACGGCCATGTTGGCGCGAAAAAAGTCGTTCGTATGTTACAAGAAGACATTTACATTAAAAATTTACGACATAAGGCGCAAAAATTAATTTCATTTTGCACCTCATGTCAAAGGAACAAAGTTTCCACACGTCCATGTACTGCGCCAATGGAGTCGATAATACCGGAAGCGACACACGACTTGTTATCCATAGATTTTTATGGTCCGTTACCGACCTGGCGCGGCGGTATGAAAAATATTCTTGTTACCATAGACGCATTTTCAAAATTTGTTGTATTATACCCCATACGTAGACAAACGTGTGCTACGGCGATAAGAAAGATTTTTAATGATTATATCCTATTATATGGAAAACCGAAACGTATTTCGTGTGACCACGGATCACAATTCACTTCGAACGCCTGGATCAAAAAACTCGAAGAAGAAAATATTAATTTAATGTTTTCGTCTATTCGACACCCACAAAGTAATATTGTTGAAATAGTTAATAAAGAGCTCGGTAGATTTTTTCGTACCTTTACTAGCGCAAAGCACACGGGCTGGGTGAGAAATATTAATATTATACAAACAATTATAAATGAAACTTCCCCCTCTCCCGTGGGACTACAGCGCGAATCCGCGAGTCAGCGAGTTCCCCCACTCTACGTCCGTGGCCCTATGTTTGTTGAAAAACTACTAGGGCAGAATTTGCTTTTTTCGGAGCAGCTTCTCCGCAGCCTTTAAAAGAGCTCGCGCTAGGCTGAAGCCGTCAGTTTCTCGACGGTCGCAATTCAAGCGCCTAAGAAAAAGTTCGCCATGGCTCGTCGCAAGCATAAGCGCGCAGCACAGCGCAGGCAACCTTCCGTGGTTTATCCACGACCTAAGGTCAACAGAGTGGACGTTTTTGTCCAGACTGTCCCGGTTGGACAGGAGGAAAGCCACTCCGAGGACCACGTGCTAGCGCCAAGGCCGGCGGAGGAGCGTGCACGCTTAGCGTACACATGGAAGTCGCGCGGAAGGTTTATGCCTTCAGGCAAGGCCGGCCAATGCCTTCGCCACCAGCAAGCCGAAGATCGTCAGCGTCGAGGCCGTACGCATCGACCTAGCAGAGTACCGCCGACGGCGTAAACAGCGCAGCTCAAGGTCGACGGGGGGGCAGCTCAGGCTCCGCCCCCCTGCTCGCTTCGCTCGCCAACCCCCATTTTAATTTTTGTAGAATTTTTATTTTAAAAATATTATCATTATATTTTATTTTTTCCCTGTTGAATTCGCCCCCTGCTCGCTTCGCTCGCCAACCCCCCATTTTAATTTTTGTAGAATTTTTATTTTAAAAATATTATCATTATATTTATTTTTTTCCGTGTTAAATTCGCCCCCCTGCTCGCTTCGCTCGCCAACCCCAATTTTAGTTTCAGTGTTAATTTAAAAATATGTTCAACACATAAATCTGTTATAAAATTTGTTGACAATAAATAAACTTTATAATTAAAATTTATATTACCTATCATCTTTATTACCTATCAGCTAATGCGCATAAATAGGGAATTGATTCCCTTAGTCTATATCAAAATCCGCCACAAGTATCGTAATTTAAATGCCAAAAAATACATTAGAAAAAAAGCTTGTTCATAACCCGCAAAAGAAATATATAATTCCCTCATTTATATAAATATCAAAATCATATAATTTCTCATCGGCCTGGACATGTTGCCCTACTCCGTGCACCCGCTCGCGACTCTCAATTCAACACATACGCAGTACTAACGCATGCAGTATACTGCAAATAGCCAGATAGCAGCCGTATGAGCTATTACAGACATCACATACATATTTTTTATCGTTAGAATGAATTTCTTATGTAGAACTAAATAAGATTTGTTTTTAAAACATTTCTGGCAGATCGAGCATTCATTTTAGCAACATTTTGAGTGAACCGACTATATGTGATATAATATGACATTTTCGATTGAAGCTTTTTATCATATATCACATGTAAATTGTACATTTTTGTATGCGTATTACATGTGACTCGTCTTCTTTCTTGTTCTTTGTATGAAACTCAACAGTACATTTGAGAATAAGATAATCATCACCAAATTCGTGTTATTTCTGTGTGGGGGGTAGGTGGGGGGGGGGTGGTGGTATGTGGGGGGGCTGTGGGGGCCATTGAGATATCAAAAAACATAAAATGAACGATTTTTACGTTATTATGTGGGGGGGCCGAGTGGGGTGGGCGTGGGCGGGGGGGTGGGAGTATAGCCAAAACAACTATAAAATATAGGAAGATATAATCATTTTTTCTCTCTGGGAGTATAGTGGAAATTTTTCACTTTTCGAAAAATTTCTACTAGGGGACTATGTAACACCCCAAATCGCTCGCCAGGGTACTTAATATAAAATTACAAAAAAACTAAAGTCTCACGACTTGTTTTTTAGGAAAAGTACGCAAACATACGCTTGCTCTCCCACTCTTCCCACCGACGCTACGGATCACAGCTGAGCAGCAGGCTTCAACATCACGCCAGCAGCGCCAGTAGCCAGTAGTGGCGGCAACGAGAGTCACTGTACAGCAGCAGCAGGCGACGCGAGCGCGCGTATACGCGTGTATATCTATACAGACGCAGCGGCGAGCGCAGCGGCGTGCACAATATGTGAAAGTGGGGAGATGACGTAGCGGTGGCGCGGCGTGCGCACCTCCGTATGCTTGTATTAATGGGTTTTGTACATAGGTGTGAATGTGTGTGTATATATTTGTATGTAAGCGTTTTTTCGACGGCTCGAGCCCCGCTCTCTCCGCAGCCTAGTTAAGGACCTCCGCGGCCTATGGCCAGTCACTAGCTCCAGCGCAATTTAAGCGAGGACTAGTCTCTGCCAAGAGCAACTATTACGCCTTGGTAGATAAAACACTTAGAATGTTTTCTCACTTTGAAGGACTTATACAATTTTCAAGATAGGCACGATATCGCAACTTCAAGCGTATCCGTCTAAGACTTATAAAAATTGCAATCATTCTCAAAAAACTTAGCATTATTTCAAGTTGTGATAAAACTTGTAGAATTTTCATATTCGATCAGATAACACAAATTGAGCATATATATATATATATATATATATATATATATATATATATACACACTAGTGGGGCTTCGCCCCCCTGCTCGCTCCGCTCGCCAACCCCCCATTTCAGTTTCTGTTTTATTTTTATTTTAAAATTATATTCTATATAAAATTTATAGATTATAAAAAAAGATTAAATATTTGTCCAAATTAAGAAAATAAAAAGAAAATTCGTTACTGGAAGTAAAAGTACTGTATAACAGACGGTTTGTGTAATGGCACACGATTAAGTTACCAAATTATTCAAGTATAACACTGAAGCTGAAATTATAACTGGGGAAAAAATAGGAGATAAAGTTTTCATGCCTAGAATTACTTTAAATACCGGAAATTTATCTTCATTGCCAATTATTTTACACAGAAAACAATTTCCTTTAGTCTTAGCGTTTGCTATGACTATTAATAAATCTCAAGGACAAAGTTTCGATAATGTAGGAATATACTTTCAAAAACCGTTATTTTCTCATGGACAATTGTATGTATCGTTATCTAGATGCAAAGATCCTAATCGATTGTTTATTCAAAATGAAAGTGAAAACAATTCAGTTATAGAAAATATAGTTTGGAATGAAATTTTTTATTAGAAGTCATACTTGAATCGCACGAATACACACACACACACACACACACATATATCACATATATATATATATATATATATATATATGTGGTTCTCTGACAAATCGTGCGCGACAAAGAAAAATGTTGCCCAAACTTGGGGGATATGTTCTAGAGGTCACTACGATGTCAGCTGTAAATTTTCAGATCGATTTGATCATATCTCTTCGAGTTATAAGGGTTCAAAGTTGGTTATTTAGGCATTTTTTGCATTTATTGCCTATTTTCAATGATTTATGATGATCAAACGGCTGTTGAACAGAGATTAAATGCATATAATAGTAACAATTTAATCCAATCACATATTGAGACTTTGACTAGAATTTAAAAAAATTCTACAGCTAAAAATTATAAACACTTGCATCAAGTAGCTAACATTCAAAATCTTCCAAATTATAAAATGATTTTTTCACGAAAAGACGGACAACAAAAACATTTATATAACAAACGTCTAACCCCTGAATTGGTGCTATTATAGTTTCAGACTCAGGTTTATCAAGAAAATTTGATGAATTTGCGTATATCCTAAGAAATTAACCAGCAGAAATCAATCACACAGATAATATTTAAATAAATTATCCA